>KK113929.1:166347-204106 GCA_000611955.2 Stegodyphus mimosarum
ATTGGAAATCGTTCAAAATATGAACATGACACGTTTACCATTTGGGATTACTACCAGTCCATTCATTCTAGCAGCTACAATAAAACACCATATTAAAAAATACATCACTAAAAAACCCGAAAGTTATGAAATGCTCAATTCATCTTTATATGTTGATGATTTGTATTATGGAGCAAATACAGTAGAAAGGGCGTATCAGCTGTCATCGGATGCAGTAACTATTTTAAAGTGCGCGAGTATGAATTTACGTAAATTTAATACAAATTCTAAGAAGTTAAAGGACATGTGGTTAAAAAATGGTTTATCCATGAATGATTCCGCTACACAAGCTAAAATTTTAGGTCTTAATTGGGATACAGAAAACGATTCTATTAGACTAGATTTAAAGTCTTTAGAATCATCTTTAATTAGCTGTGTGTCATATACTAAAAGAACAGTGTTACAAGTTGCAGCTAAAATCTATGATCCTACTGGATTTAAATCTCCGTTTGTGATTAGAATTAAAATCCTGCTGCAACAAATTTGGGTAAAAGATCTTGATTGGGATGAGCAACTTCCAAAAGATATTGAAACTGAATTTCAAAAATGGCTCGCAGAAATAACTCATTTACAAGGGATGTCGATTGACAGAAAATATTTTCAGAATGTTAATAGGCTAAATAGTGACATTTCTTTACATATATTTTGTGACGCAAGTAATAATGCATATGGAAGTGTAGCATATTTTAGATACATAAATAAGTTTGGTGAAATTAAAACAAGTTTCATCTTATCGAAAACTCGAGTAGCTCCTCTTAAAAGCTTAACACTACCCCGGTTAGAATTGATGGGAGCAGTTACTGCAGCAAGAATTGCAAAATATCTAACTAAATTATTTAATCATATTTGTCAACATGTATATTTCTGGACAGACTCACAGATCGTATTACATTGGATCAAAGGATCTTCTAGGAACTGGAAACCCTTTGTCTCCAATAGAGTTGCAGAAATTCAAACCTTGACGAATCCCACTAATTGGAAACACTGTAGCGGTAAAGAAAATCCCGCAGACTTATTAACCAGAGGTTTGAGCGTGAATTATCTGAAGAATTGTTCACTTTGGTGGTATGGTCCAGAATGGTTACAAAATCAGTGTACTAATTGGCCAATTCAACAGAATTTTGACATAGAGAACGATGAACAATTAGAACGCCGTACTAAGATATTTGTTTGTGACGTTATTGTGAAAAAAGATGAACAACTATTAGACATAAGAAAATTTAGTAGCGTGTTGAAATTTCTGAGAATTGTGGCATGGATCAAACGTTTTGTTGCTAAAGCAAGAAAACTATCAGCTAATAGTGGACCATTAAGTGCTTCTGAAATTCAGGATGCTGAAGTATTTTGTGTTCGCAAAGCTCAGATGGATTTCTTCACACCTGAAATTAAGGCACTTCAATCTGGCAAATCAATTTCTCCGAGCTCTAGTATATTCAGCTTGGCACCATTTCTTGATAAAAACCAAATTCTTCGAATTAAAGGAAGACTAGAAGGTACTGAGTATACAGTCGACGAAAAACATCCAGTTCTTCTTCCTAAAGACTCCAGATTTACTGAATTAATTGTAAAAAGAGAACATAACAACGTTCTACATGCAGGGGTGGCTACAACTTTAACAAAAATGCGACAGAAGTTTTGGATTCCTAAAGGCCGCCAATTGGTGAAGAAAGTCATAGGAAGCTGTCTGATATGTCGAAAATATGCAGCAAAACCAGCGAAACAAATGACAGCTCAATTACCCAAAGAGAGGATTACAGAAACACCACCTTTTTACGTTACCGGTGTGGATTTCACGGGTCCTGTTTACATTACATCTGGAAATGGGAGTCAGAAGTCGTACATCGTATTGTTCACGTGCGCCGTTACACGGGCATTACATCTGGAACTTGTTTCCAACATGTCTGCAAACAAATTCATTTTGGCCCTCCGACGTTTCATTTCAAGAAGAGGCAACTGTCGTACCTTTTATTCGGATAATGCGAAAACCTTTAGGTATGCTGCTAAAGATTTGCAATATTTTTACAGTATAATTAAAGGACAAGACTTTCAAAATTTTCTAGCAAATGAAGGCTTTACCTGGAAATTTATCGTTGAACTTGCCCCATGGTGGGGAGGCTTCTACGAGAGTCTTATGAAGAGCATTAAGGAACCTCTGAAAAAGATTTTAGGCAGAGCTCAACTAAATTTTGAAGAATTTATGACTGTGTTGACCGAGGTTGAAAATATTGTGAACAGACGACCTTTGACATATGTTTATAATGACTTGCATGAACCTGAACCGCTTACACCGGCTGATTTTCTGTTGATCGGACATACAATTGAATATCCATGTAATTTTGCTGAAATCCTGAATACTTCTCCAACTAGAGAAGGTCTACTGAAACGAAAACAATATCAAACAACACTTCTAAAACATATCTGGAAAAAATGGAAAAATCAATACCTTCTCAATTTACGAAATGCTCATTTCTTCGATACTCCTGAAAGTAAGAAGAATCTTAACGTTGGTGATATAGTTTTACTTGAGGGAACAACAAAATCTAAGTTCTTGTGGAATTTAGGTCGAATAATTCAAGTGTTTAAAGGACGTGATGGTCTTGTTAGATCATGTATGGTGAAAACTAAAAGAGGGGACTTTAAGAGACCTGTGCAGTTAATATACCCTCTTGAACTATCAGACTGAAAATGAACTGAACTATCAACTTTTATTTAACATTTATAGTCTGTGTTTATCTAAATAATTTTAGTTAATCACTTGAGTTAATTCTAATAATTTACTGTTTATAATTCAAGTTAATATTTACCTTTTGATACCTATAATGATACGTTTTAACCTATAATGATACGTTTACTTAAATCTATTGCTAGAAGGTAAATAGTTGATGGCCAATCTGTGTGATTTAATGTACAAATGTAAAATAATTCTCGGTCTCATTGAACATAATATCACCGTTACATTATATTCTTTTAAAACAGTGATAAATCGCCCAATGTCTATCTCTGTAACTAAAAAAATGGGCTAATTTCTTTTCAATAAAGTGGCACGACAGCCCGCTTGCCTGAAGAAAACTGTTAAATTCTACTTCTTTTTTCCCAATCTTTTGGCCAAATTATTAACATAAAATACGATTTCTAGCCATTTTGAAACATTTACACCAAGCTCTTGGTTTTTCATTAGAAGGACGCCATTTTTTAACAACCGGCCTTTCAAGTTGACACCCCCCGGCCACGGGTAACCTTTTCATTCGTCCAGAAAGTTTTAGGCGGAACTATGCCTTCACTACGTCACCTCCCCCTGTAGGTTTAGGATTGCAAGGATTTCTTAGCTAAACTTACAGCCCCGTAGAATTACTTTGCTTTCTGTAAATTCAATACGTTAATTTTTCGGCGCGACTTCAAGAAGGTGAGTCTTATTTTTATATCTTCTTGCAGAAACATTTTACACAAAAGTGTACGTTTTTTCCACAAAGTTTAATATGTTTTAAGTACTTCTTTCTTCAAATTTAACAGCTTCGTTACTTTAAGCAAGAGGGCCCCCATTTTTTAGATTTTCTTGATTTCTTCGGTTGTAATAGTGTTTCAGAAATTAACTATAAATTATAATTTATGATTTGTGGTTTCATCCTCTCTAATACTATTTTAAATTTAGTTTTCTGTAAATTTTAGAGGTCTTGAGGCGATTTAAAAATATTTGTTACCTAGCTGCCTCTTTTTATTCTAATTAATTCTTGTTTTGTTTTAGTAGTACTTTTCTTCCACGCGTAGGGAAAAGGGGCGTCTAATTGAGACGATTTAGATTAGTATTGAAAGATGTAATAGATTTTAAAATTTAGTGAATTAATTGACGCGGTATTGTCTCAATTGGTCGTCAGTTGAAACGCGTGGAGGTAATATTTCAGTGAAAGGGGCACGGTTTCCTTTTCCCCTGACGAGACAACTATGCAACTCTCACTGAGATATTACCATTTTTGTTTATTGTATACCTTGTTTTTATTGCAACTTCAGCTTTTCCCATTTTGCCAAAAAATTACAATTTTCTAGGCATTATTTGAGTTATATTTTCATGTGAATTTTTGCTTAGGATTTTAAGTTTTAATTGTATTTAATGTGTAATTTTGGCACTAACGTGCTTCTTCGAATAGGATTTCAGAGGGTTTAGGGTGTACTATGGCTTTTGCATTCTTACTTGTTAATAATATAATATATATATACTATGTTACTCGGCTCAGTGTGCTCAGTTTCTTTATTCTTATAAGTTTGTAAATTGTGCATTTTTTGCTCTAAAAATGATTGAATTATGTTGTCCTTCTCTTTCGGTTAAGAGTTTTATGCCCTTGGTTAACTTGCATGCACTAATTGTACAATTATCAACAATTTAAAAATTTTTTTAAGTGCGGCTAAGCCTAATTTTTGGTTATGATAGCGGCCATATTTGTTTACATTTGAAGCTTAGCAGAGTAGTGGATTTGTTGCTAATCGAAAGAAACTAAGCTTCGCGAGAACAAAGTAACGTCTTTTATTATTGCGAATTAAATTATGCTTGATTCATTCTCGAATTATCATTTAAGTTATGAGCTGGTGTTTGCGTACAAATTGTAATTTTAATTGTAAAAATTGTTTTGTAATTGTTTTAACTGTACTTCGTGTTTTATGTTTTCTGTATCTTTCAATTTTTAATGAAAATATTTTGAATTTTTATGTATTTTTGCCTTACCGCGAAATGAGAACTGAAATAATTAGTAGCGCATGAGCATTGGGTAAGCGCCGCTGAATCGTCTGCGAAAAACTATTTCTTTTTTATTCGTTTAATTTCTTTTATACATAGTTTTAGATTTATGATAGTATTTGAATAGAACTTGTGGTAATTCTTGATATGCTATAATTTTTGCTCATTCTGAGTTATAAAATGAATGAGATGTAACGCTGTTAAATGAACCTAGCGCCGAAGTGTGGCTATGGTAAATAAACATGGTGAACTTTAAAGAGTGCATTTATTCTATTGTGGTTTATGCGCTATCGACGAAGTAGATTTAATTCAAAAGTCGTTAGCTCTTAATTCAATATGTTTAAATGAAATGCATTAAAATTGCGTATAATTTAATATTCCGTACAAGGAAGTCATGTACACCACATGACTTCCGTGTAAACATCAGATTTTTTATTCTTATACGTTGGTAAATTGCACATATTTTGCTTTAAAAATGATTGAAATATGTTGTTCTTATCTTCCGCTTAAGATTTTTATGCCTTTAGTAAATCTGCATGCAAGATTTGTAGAATTATAAACAATTTAAAAGTGCCGCTAAGACTAATTATTTTGGCCATAGCAGCCCCATTTGTTTACATTTGAAACATAGCAGAATAGTGGATTTGTTGCCAAACTAGAGAAACTAAGCTTCGCAACAACAAAGATAACGCCTTCTTTTATTATTGCGAATTAAATCATGCTTAATCCATCCATTCTGTAATTTATTCGAGGAAATAAGTGTTTAAGATTTACTTCGCAATTTTAATATGGATATTTTGAGTTTTTATACATTTCCTGCCTTCTTAAATCATGCTTAATCCATCCATTCTGGAATTTATTCGAGGAAATAAGTGTTTAAGATTTACTTCGCAATTTTAATATGGATATTTTGAGTTTTTATACATTTCCTGCCTTGTCGCGCAGTGAAGGAGAAATACTGAATTGTCTGTGAAAAACTGTTTCTTTCTTTCTTTTTCTTTTTTTTTTGTTTGTTTGTTGTTTGTTGTTTAATTTTCTTTATACATCGTTTTAAATTTATTATAGTATTTGAATAGAACATGTGGCAACGATTAGATAATTCTACAGCTGATATACATAATTTTTTATCATTCTGAATTATAAAATGAATGAGATGTAAGTGAAGCTAGTGCCAGAGTGTCGCTACGGTAAACAAATATAGTGAATTCTAAAGAATGCATTTATTTTATTGTGGTTTATGCGCTATTGACCAAGTAGATTTAATTCAATCGAATAAGTTTAAATGAAATGCAAAATACATATTATTTAATATTCCGTACAAGTCATGTGATGTATACATCAGATTTTTTTAATTGTCGATCTGAAAAGTTTCGCAGCTTCTAGACTAGGTCTATCTGTATATAAAATAATGTACTGAAAGTAAAATCTCTGCATTCTAACACCTTTGACTGTTTTCGAAGGGGTTTGTACGTTAAAACTTGGATATTCACGTAATCTAATTAATCGACAGCTGCTGGCTTCATTGGCTCATATTGTTTGCATATAATCAAAATGTATGTATGGATGTAGTATCGTTAAATGCTGTTTCTCTCAGGTTTGTTTAAATTTGAGCAATAAGCTGTAACATTCAGTTTATATGATGACACAGGTCTCCACAGCAAACATTTTGTGACCTTTTCACTGTTAAGTAACATAACGTTGTGCATACTCAGAGATAATCTATCAGTAATGTGAAAAGATGTTATACTATCGCATATGATTCCTACAGAAACATAGCTTCTGTTTTAATACGTTTTGGTGGTTCTTCGGGCAGTGCTGAGCAATAACGGCAACCGCGTTTAGCGTGAGGTACACTGCCGGGGGGGCGACAGTTCTATATCTCCCGTTCTACTGGGATAATTGATGAAATTCAAATTGCGTTGACTTTTTCTGAAATAACATGCCAATTTTTTCCCATATTTCAATTCTACGACTCAAATTATGCTTAAATACTAAATTTTATAAAATTTAGTGCGAAATTTACGGAGAAATTCAAAAATTTATCTCGGTGTGTTTTTTTTTTTTTTTTCAGTTTTCGCCAAGAATAATTTACTTGGCGAACTTCTGCATTTATAGCAACCTATTTTCTTTTCCTTTCTTCTATTGTATACAAGCGAAAAAAAAGTCATCGTTCATACTTTTAAATAATTTTAACAGAGTGCTTAACCACATTTGGCATTATTATCGCTTATAACAAATAAGCCAAATTTCAAGTCGCTCCAATATGTAAATTCACGTGTATCATAGGAAATTTTGAATAAAAACTCTAATTTTTTTTAGTTGTGTCTAGAAATACATCTACTTTAAGACGACGTTAAAAATTTTATAGGTTTTAATAAAAAATGTTTTTCGAAAAATTTATAAAAAATATTTAAAATACAAATTTTAATAATAAATGATAAAAAAATGTGTGAATTATATTTGGATTAAGCCTAAATTTTGAATTCTGGAAGAAAGAATCAATTAAGATTAATAAAAAATTAAATAAGATTAATAAATATATATCAGACTCAGTTAACATTAGAGGAGCTAAAATTTTGAGAGCAAATTTTTTAAAACCATTCGTGCGATTTTTATAAGACTTTTTCCAGTTTGGCATAATTTGAATCGTAGAATCGAAATATGAAAAAAATTTAGCATGTCATTTCAGAAAAAGTCCGATTTTGTGTCAAAATACCTATGTTAAAATGATGCTATACATAAACCTAACATACACTGGTGTGCAAAAATTAAGGACGAGACGGTTTTTTCAATAAAACTTTGTACAAAAGCTTTCCAAATCAACACATTTAATACCGTAAGATCCCCAATACGTAAGGACATGAATAATGTAAGCAACACTTACTAAAAGAGAAATCAGAGGGATAAAAAGAAGCTTTATTTAAAAAGTAGCGTGGAGCGAAATGCGACTGAAGGCCGAAACATCCCTGTGATGGGTGTCCAGCAAGAAACATCCGGTCTTTAATAGGGGATATGATCTCCCCTGACTGCTAGGCAGGTTTCACATCATTTGTGCATGCTGGATATGTGGTTGTTAATGAGCTGTTGAGACACTGCTGCTAGTTCCTCTTGTAGCACCAATCGCAGTTTCGGAATCGTTACTGGCGATAAGTTACGTGCTGGCAGGGGTCTCCCTAGTAAGTTCCATACATGCTTGACGGGATTTAGATCCAGAGACCTTGCCGACCAATCCATGTGTTCAATATCTTCACTCTCCAACAGCTCTTCGACAGTAACTGTGCGATGAGGTGGAGCGTTGTCGTCCATGAAGAGGAACTGAGGACCCATAGCCCTTGTGAAAAGACGCATGTAAGGAAGAAGAACCTCGTTACAATAGCAATCCCAGGTGACGAACCTCCTTGGGAGATATGAAGGTCGGTCCGGCTACCAAGCATTATGTCTGCTCGAACGAGAACTCCGCGACCTCCAAAACAGTCCCTTTTGATGATGTTGAAGGGGTTATTGCGTGTTCCCCGCTCTGTCCAGATGTGTATGTGTCTAGAATCGCAACTCAGACTAAATCTGCTCTCATCTGTAAAGAGTACTCGTCCCCATTCATTGTCTCTCCAATTCCGGTGTTCCCGGCACCACAGAGAACGCCTTCTCCGATGGGCAGGCGTTAGAGGTACACACCGTACAGGGCGTCGTGCAAACAGACCACCACCGTGCAGTCTTCTGGCCACGGTAAAACGCGATATCGGTCGTCCAGTCGCCTGTGTCGTGTGTCTAGCGATTTCTCCCGCTGTCTGCCGCCTGTTTCTTCTGGCCTGTAAGGCAATATACCGGTCATCTGCGGGTGTGGTTCCTCGTGGACGACCACTACTAAACCCCCGGATAGCTGTTCCTGTAGTTTGAAATTGTCTCCAAAGTCGTGAAACGATGCTGTGAGCAATTCCGAACTCTGCAGCCACACTTGTCACACTGCGGCCTTCCTCCAACTTCCCAATGATTCGACCTCGGGTAAAAGCATCCAGATGTCGTCTAACAGATTGATTATTCGCCATTTCTCGCTGAGGCAGCAACTCGGTGTGATTTTAACTGCTATACGGCGTGCAATCTCTTTGCCAGAAATACTGATCTTACACCGACAACATGCTTTATACTACTCAGACACTCCCCCATTACGTCTACCTGCATATCTGCGCATGTGCTACCATACATCACCTTACTTAATCTCCTGATTGTTCTTTCTGTCCGCTCTGCCTCTTCGTTCAGCTGATATGCTAATTTTTCGACTTCGTCCTTAATTTTTGCACACCAGTGTATATCTTAAGTCGCGTTTTCGAGACATGAAATGCAAGTTAAATTTCACCAATCGGCCCAGTAGAACGGGAAATATAGAACTGTCCTCCCCCCCTGCAATGTATTTGTGTTCTTTCACACATGAAGCGTCATCCTATAATAATATTTAATTAGCAAATTTCCATAACACGGGGGGCGTTCAGTAAGTTTTCAGCCTTACACACAATCTGAAAAATAAATGCCTAAAAGAACTTCCTCAGTTTTCAACATAAACCCGTTGATTTCAATGCAGTACAGTGATCCATTAAACGTCGGTTACCAGCAGAAAATGAATGTTTTGTCGCAGCCGTTAAACTATACTTGAAAGGCATTTTTCAAGTTACTATTGTCGCTGTAACATGAGCCACACAAACTCTGTGCCAATTTTTAAAACAGAAAGGAAGTCATTTGGTGCTTGGTCTAGTCCAGCGGTTCTCAAGCTTTTGACTAACGCGTACCATCTAAACAAAAATTGAAAACCTTTAATACCATCGCTATATTCTACAATGATTTTTCAATTTCTCAATAGAAATATTAAAAAAAAATATATTTTTCTATTCTCACAACCTATTCGCTATTTGTACTGAATATGCCCATATAAAAATCATTAGATTAAAAATTGGTTACATTTTAATTATCAAAATTCAAGTTATAGTACTTTAATTCTAAAATTTAGTGTCAAATTTGAGTCTGTTTAAAGAGAGATCAATTTCTTTATGTCTGGTCTTATTTCACTTAATTTTAACCGTAAATTAGGACCCACTTTTAATTTTGTTTTGTATCTATTTTTCAAATATAATATGAAAGAAAATCCTTGTTCACACAAATGGGTTATGCAAAAAGGCAATAAAAATTTAATATCTTTATTTAAAGTGCCTTTAAATTCTTTTTTTCGGTTATCTAATGCAAAACCATCTTCCGTGGCCCCTCTCAAGTTTGGGGCCCGCGAAACTGTGGATATTTCGGGGCCCCTAAAGCGGCTCAGCATGAACTTTAAAATAATTGTGCCGCTGTTTGGATTTTCCTTTTGATATTTCATCTTCATGAAATTCAGGCATTTCGCCACGTTTCATCCTTTTACAAATGGATTATTATATCCTATTTAGGCTTAAGTTTTATTGGATGGCCTTCGTAAATTTTTTAGAGCAAGAAATCGTTTTTTTATACAGTTCTGTCCAAAATGCTTTTCGATGCATTGAAAACTCTTAATTAAAAATTACTGTTTATCTAAAAATGTTTTTGTGTAATGCGAAAAATTTTCACAAATGGAGAATCATGTTACTGAGAAACAAAGGACTGGAGTGGATTAGGGCAAAGTACAGGGCTAATAATATAAAGTAAAGGGTATCTTCGTGGGGGACTTTTATGAGAAACTTGATCGCATTTACATTACGCAGTGGGAAAACCGCGAAACTTATGTATTTTTATCCCCTCACCAGGATTTGAACCTGGGTCAAATTATCAATACACACTAATTTTACCTCTCGGCCTTTGGTGAGCTAGGGAAGAGTGGGAGACCCTGCCATGAGGCATGGACAAGATTTGAACTCGCTATCTACAGCTCATTAAACAGGGCTTTAACTAACTACGTCGAAAAATTATCGATTTGAAGACATTAATTTATAATGCTTCATAATAATATGCTTGCAATTATTTATGTACACAGACTATTATTATCAGTAAATTACTACTGAAAAAAAGCACATAATTATTTTTAAATAAACATAAACCTTTACTTTTCAGATCATTCTGTTGCTGACTGGATGCTTAGTATGTGTATTTGGACAGTGTTTCAAAGAAGTGGATTATGTGCCGACGAAGCACAGACTACTCTCTGGAATGGAAGATTTCTTTGATGCCTCGAATCGATTTAGCATCCGCATGCTGCATGCTTTAAACAACACAAGAGACACATTTTTTAGCCCTTTCAGTGTTTGGTCATCTTTAATATTAGTGTATCTCGGTTCCAAAGGTTCCACCGAAAAGGAACTGGAAGGAATTTTAGGATTTCATGGCATGGACAAAAATATCGTAGCTCATAGCTATCAATCGCTAAAACTGTGGTTTACATCCAGAATCAGAACATCTTCATCATCATCATTCAGTATGGCTAATAACTTATTTTTTCAAAAAGACATAACGATTCGGACTTGTCTATTGAAATTCATAGATGAAGATTTGGCTTATGTTGATTTCCGGCAAAATCCAGAGTTGGCTCGTGTCGCCGTCAATTTTCTAATCCAAAAGCAAACTATGGGTAAAATCAAAGAGCTTCTTCCACCTTACAGTATCAGAAGTTTTACAGAATTCATAGTGACAAGCACAATGCATTTCAAAGGGCCTTGGAGAACACCTTTCTACCCTTTAGCAACACAGCCAAAGCCATTTTTCATTTCAAACATAGAATATGTTATGGTGGATATGATGGTGACAAGGGACACTTTCCTGTACGCATCAAGTGACGAACTTCAATGTACAGCCGTAGAACTACCCTATGTTGGTAGATCCTTGACAATGGTGATAATGCTTCCAAAAAATAAAGCTCATGGCGTCCAAATTCTGAGCAATTCGATGACTGCAGGAAGACTACAAGCTTTAACAGATGATATGTTTCCTCATGAAGTCGTCGTTGTCATGCCAAAATTTCAGCTGGAAGATAGTTTTCATCTGTCATCGACGCTTTCAAAACTAGGCTTTAGAGATTTAGTAACGGGAACAGTTAATCTTACGGGATTTACTAAAAATAGAACATTGCAGGTGGATGCTATTTATCATAAAGCGCACGTGGCAGTGGACGAATATGGAACTGAAGCAACAGCGGGGACAGCTACGGCTGTTTCAAGAAGTACCAGACCAACAAGAATTTTGAATTTTATTGTTAATCGTCCATTTGTATTTTTTATTCGAGAAAACAACTCTGGGAGCATACTTTTTATAGGAATTGTTCGCAATCCAAAATATTCTACAGTAAAAAATTAATTTTCAGAATCTTTAATTACTTAATTAGACAGGCTGAGAATATCAGGAAATTTATGTTTTACATTAAATCAATTAAAACATTCGTCTCTTAAAGAAAATTACGCGATCATTTTAAGGCAAATCAAGGACAGAAAGCAAATTTTAAGGAAATGAAAATTTTTCTGTTTTAGGAGATAAATTATTATGAAACATATGTATATCAAAAATAATATTAACAATAATCGCATTTAAGGATTCGACTTTCTAAATATACTTTATTATATATATAACTTTGTGATTATACAGATAATTTTCACAGCATTTTTCTGTAATGGACATAGGTATCCTATTTGTTAGGCAACGCAAATAGTTTGCAACAATCTTCTGTGATGATCATATTCCCCTTTCATACAAACAGTTTACGTCAAAAATCTTCTGTTACGATAAAAATAATACCTTGAAACGATTAAAATTATCACTTGAAGCATAAATAAACTAACTACGAGCATAAGGCTTTATAAATTAGATCACCGTACGCGAGGTCGACAAGTAAATGTCGGTTACCTTGGCAAATAAGAAAAATATACCGGAGGTAGTTCCCAGTGCGTCACTATTGTTTTTTTGCTGTTATTTGTAAACAGATACCTGATATTACGCAACATGTTTTTATGTAACATGTCTGGTTATGATTGCAAGTCTGTCATTTACGCAGAATCCTATATCCAGGAATCATTTTTATACTACAGAACTAACATATCTTATATTAGGCTTGTTTGATTTAAAGTTTATGAAAATAAGGTAATGCTTCTTGTTTTTCACTTAACGTGTATTTATAGAGAACAGCTGTTCTGAAATATTTTTGCTTCTTGTTTTTCACTTCATGTGTATTTATGCAGAACAGCTGTTCTGAAATATTTTTTAATTTGCGAAAAATAATTTCAATCCAAATAAAATACTGTAGAGACATCAGGTGTTTTTTGAAAGCAGGAGAAGAAAAATGAACAATGCCCTCGCCCGGACCCGAACCACGGACCTCTCGAATACGAGCAGAACGTGCTGAGAACACCATACTAAGAAGGCAGGAGAAACACATTATAATATCTGGTTTAAAAAAAGAAAGGAAAGAAAATCTGAAAGTATTCAGATGCTAGCGTTGCATCAGAGAGTGGGCTAAAGCTTTTTTTATGCTCTGACTGAGCTGTGCAGGTTACCAATCTGCTCTTAGACTCATTTTTAGTAGGTTTTTTTTTTTGTGTGTGTGTCTTTTTCGCTTTAATAAAGCGTCGTAGCAACATTTATCAAATTTACCGACAAAATATTAAATTGTTGGCATATATTTTTCTATTTCCCTCCAGTCTTTTCTTAGTTCATCATATCATTTTTCTTAGTTCATTATATCAATGTTCAGTTTTCTCAGACACATTCACACATAATTTTTTTTCTTTTTTTTATTAACTTTATTTACTAAATATCACGTTCTTCGCACTTACGCCACATTAAAATTCAACAGCAAAATCGAAATTATTAAAATATACATATGCAATTAAAAAAAAGAATCTAAAAGGTTTCAGATTTTAAATTACGTCCAAAGGGCGTTTTTTAACATTTTGTGTGTTACCTTTATTTATTAAATATCATGTTCTTCGCACTTAAACCATAAAATTCAGTTCAACAGTAATATGGCAAAATAATTTTAAAATGAGCATATCGTTAGAATTTCCGATACACATTCTCAGGCGCTGGAGATAAAAGTATTTTTTCTGTACAATGTTGCCATTGCTCGCTTTGAAATCCTTGAGTTTGTTAATCAAAAATTCGTTAAAGTGCTACGAAATTTGAAATCGATAATAAAACAAATTCCAAATTTCAAATTTGGTCTTCCAATGCCATATTCGCAGCAGGATTTCGTCATTCAAAATTCGATGGCTATAAGTACCGTCGTTTTATCAGAATGCGAGAAACATACATACATTTATCTACATTCTTCATTATTTAATTTAATACAAAGCTGCAATATTTGGCGGCAACAGTTTGAAAAGTGAACCAACATTTAATGTTTCCGACGCAAAATTGCAAAATGAAAAAATATTCTTTCAGGGACAAAGCCCCTTTGGACTAATAACATATCTTTAGAATTCCCGATACATTGTTAGGAGTTCCCATACACTTCTTTTTTTATATACATATTCGCTATAATATTCCTTTAAAAACCAACTACTCGAGCGGCCAGTCAGCTGAAAGAGGCGTCATTGAAAAGAAAAAAAGTGTATAATGATTTTATTGAGTCCAGCTAGCGTCATTTCATAAAGCTATTTAATATTTCGAATTAGGCATCTCATGATTTAAATGTATTTTTATTTAAATCAATCAGATTAAAAAGCAGATAGAGTATTTTAAAGAACTGCGTTTATATCTTTTCAGTCACTTGGTTTGCTACTCAATAACAGAAAGATTAAATTTGAAAATTAAATATCTTACGCTTTACTGAATGGCAACACGCTGGTGCGTGGGGATAATACGTATTCTATTAGAGGCAGTGGCAACACATGACTTTAAACAGCCGGATTAAAACTGAAATATCTTACATTTTGCCGAATGGCAAACAGATATAATAAAATGTACAAAATATAACCGTACTTAAATTTAATTAGCCTAAAATTGCAAAAGCTAATTTACTTCCACTAACATTCATTTATAATTTTACACAAATGCAGCAACAGGCTTTATATATGTCTGTCGTTTTGGAGGTCTTGAGAGTTGTTACCCAGTAGGAAACATGGTAGCCCAACAAAGGAAAAAACTGGATGTCAGTAAAATAAAGAGTTTCAATGAGTAGTTTCTTTGAATTTAATAGAAGAGATACAGATAATAAAGAGAACAGGTTGTTTGTCAATCTATGACATATGATCAAAGCATAAGATGGATAACAAGTGAAGGCAATGCTAACTGCTGCGTCATGTCAATCAGGTCTATTTCGCATTTCATTAGCTCGTCAGGTAGTTAACTACGAGTCGATGCATTTCTTCATAGTAGATACTATCTAGGACTTGAATCTCAAACTCCTTACTCCCGTTCCCGCACTTGTCGTTCGAGTCCTACTCCCGTTCTTCTCTTCGATACATACATTCCATGTAGGAATTCCATGCATCACTTTGCCGCACCATGTTGGAGAGAACCACGGCTACAAGGTTAGGCTATAAGTGAAGAATAAAGATAGCAAGATTTAGCTTACCTTTTGTGCACCCAGCAGCAGCAGTTAAATCTCCGAAACTTCATTGGTGTGAGGGATGTATCCATTAATGATAGGATGCATACTTAAGCACAAATCATATTTATTCAGCTATAACTAAATAATATAAAGCGACAGATACATTAATGTTTGCATACAAGCACATACGAAAGCTTAAAAGGAAGTAAGGATTAACTGTATCATGGGATGTATTAATTGGGTGTGATTGACGTATTTGGAATGGTTGATGTAGTTGGTATGGTTGTTGCGCGCGCACCTTGGCATTTCTAGGGTTACCAGAAGTTAAGTTAAAAATAACATTTTCTTCTTCTCAAATGCCTGATTAATTTACAACAATCCCCCCTTTAATCATGCATTTGGGAAATGTTACAAATCAGATTTAGCTCATTTCTTAATTTCAGAAATTTTGGTTTGGGCAATGGCTTAGTGAAAATATCTGCAATCATGGAATTTGTATTGCAGTATGTTATCTCGATTGTTTTATTTTCTTCCATTTCTCTTAAAAAGAAATATTTAACATTAATATGCTTTAACCTGGTATTCATTTTTCCCTGTTTTATCAGAGCTATTGTGGACTTATTGTCCTCATATATCTTAATGGGTAATTTTTGAGGTAGATCAAAATCTTTAAGGAGATCTAATATCCATTTGAGCTCTTGAGCAGCAGTAGCTTCAGAAATAAGCTCGGATTCGGTAGATGATAAGGAAACACAATTTTGTCTCTTTGTGGACCAAAATATTGGGCTGTTTCCCAGAAAAAATAAATTTCCACCCGTTGATCGTCTCGTGGTTAAAGCAGATGCATAGTCGGCATCAGTATAACAGGAAAGTGTTGGTGGGCTATCAGAGTCAATTTTCAGGTAAATGTCCTTTGTAGAGTTCAGGTATTCAATCACTCTTAGAACTGCTTTCCAGTCCTTCTCCTTTGGAGACTCATTTTTCCTGCTTAACAGATTCACTGCTAGGGTAATGTCTGGTCTGGTTACAGTGGCGATGTATAATAAGGCTCCGATGGCTTGCCTATACTTCGTATTGTCCACTGGTGGAGAGACGTCCTCTTCCTTTGGATAAGAAGTATCCATTGGTGTGTAAGATGGTTTGTGGATATCTGGACAAAACATCATCTTCAATTTTTCTATTTTTGATTTTTGGCTCAATAGGAACTTGTTTTCATCTCTTTTGATGTTGATTCCTAAGTATTTTCTGACTTCTCCTAAGTCTTTTGCTTCGAAGAATTCGTTGAGATATTTGATTAGCCTTTTAATTTTTTCCTCGCTTTTGCATGCTATAAGTATATCGTCGACATAGACAATAATCATTATCGTATCATTTCCATCTTTCTTTAGAAATAAGCATGGGTCTGCTGTACTCTGCGAAAAGTTAGTGTTCTTTAATACTTCTTCGACTCTTTTATTCCATGATCTAGCAGCTTGTTTTAATCCATAAAGAGCTTTTTTCAGCTTGCAAACTTTTCCTTCTTGTCCCGGTTGAATTGTACCTTCTGGTACCTTCCATGAATATTTCTTCTTTTAAATTTCCGTGTAGAAATGCTGTAGTGACGTCTACATGTCTCACGTGCATTTTATCATATGCTGCGACAGCAAGAAAAGTTCTGATAGTTGTATGTCGAACTACTGGTGCAAAGGTATGATCGTAGTCAGTTCCGAATTTTTGACTACAACCTTTTGCAACTAGTCGCGCCTTGTAACGAATGACTGTTCCATCTTCGTTTTCTTTCAGATTGAAAATCCATCTACAGCCAATAGGTTTCTTTCCTACAGGAAGCTCAACCAGTTCCCAAGTTTTATTTCGGGATAAGGAATTGATTTCTTCGTCAACTGCGAGTAACCACTTTTCCTTTTCTTCAGAATTCAATTTATCCAAGTCTTTAAAATTCTCTGGTATGGTTTTTATTGTGTTTGTTAAGTATCCTAGACGTTCTGGTGGTTTCCCTTTCGTTTCCCTTTCTGATCGTCTTGGCTCAACTTCGGATACAACTTTGTGTTTTTCTGCAGTTTCTTCATCGTTTTCAACATCTTCAGCCTTTGGATGGAGAGAAATTTCAATATTTTCATTCTCTGATAATTCTTCGACAAATTTGACGCTTCTACTGATTATTATTCGATTTTCACCTGTGTAGATTCTGTAACCCTTTGATCGTTGATCGTAACCGACAAAAATTCCTTCAATCGCTTTCTGGTCTAATTTTTTACGATTTTCCTTATGTACATATGCATAGGCTGTGCAACCAAATTGTTTCATATGAGCTAAATTAGGTTTTCTTCCGCTCCATAATTCATAAGGAGTCTTATCACAAGCTCTGGTTGGAAGACGGTTCTGGATGTAATTTGCTGTATTTACAGCTTCACCCCAGAATTTGTTTGGAAGTCGTCTTTGGGACAGTAGGCACCTGGTCATCTCAACAAGGCTTCTGTTTTTCCTTTCACTCACACCGTTCTGAGGAGGCGAAAAAGGAACAGTTAGTTGATGTTTGATGCCGTTACTCGATAGAAATTCCTCCATTTTCTCACTGGTATATTCACCGCCGTTATCGGTTCGAAGTGTCTGGATAGTTCTTCCAAATTTATTTCTTGTTATACCGACAAAGTCCTTTAATTTACCAAGAACTTCATTCTTTTTAGCAAGCAAATAGATGACCGTGTATCTAGTAAAGTCATCAATAAAGGTTACGAAATAAAGCTTTCCACCAATACTTGGAGTAGGCATAGGCCCGCAAATGTCACTATGTATAAGTTCCAGTGGTTTTCTTGCTCGAACACTAGCAGCTTTTGGATAAGGAATTTGTTGCATTTTATTCTTTATGCATTCTGAACAGCTATCATTATGAGTGCAATTATCTAATTTTATCCCTTCTGCAAGATTTTCTCTTATTAATTGTTTGATTGCGTCATAACTTCGATGACCTAACCTTGAATGCCATATTTGTATACAGTTTTTATTTTTACATTCAACTGCAAAATTAGCGCTTTCTGGTTTTGTGATTAAAACAATTTTATATAAACTGTTATCGTCAGAATATGCGCGCATAATTAATTGGCTATCCTTTTTTACGTAACAATTTTCCTTTTCGAAAGTAACAGAATATCCATTACTAGCAATTTGTTTAACAGAAATCAAGTTGCTCTTTAAATCAGGAACGTAATAAACATTAGTCAATCGAATTTTCTGCAATCCACATTCTTCTTCTAAATTAAGGTCAACAAATCCTCTGCCCTGCGAATATAAAATTTTTCCATCTGCTAAAATGATTTTCGCTCGAGAATCCTCATATATCAGTTCAGTAAATAAACTTTCATCTCCTACTAGATGACTGCTAGCGCCGGAATCCATGTATAAAATTTTCTTATTTATATTTTGTTCTGAGCAATACCGCGGAGTAATTATTAAACCCTTTTCATAAACAGTACTTTGGACTGGCTTTGAAACATGCCTGTGAGTGTCGGATTCACTGCGTCTCTCTTCGAAAGTGTCTGCGCTCATACAATGTCGGGTCGATTTTCCGACATGTTTGGCCACGCGAGTTTCTGATTTCGAGTTGTCAGGACAAGAATTATTACTTTTGTTCTGCAATTTAAAACAACGCTCACGAGTATGACCACTGCGTTTACAAAAGGTACAGAATTTCTTTTGTCTACTATTATCATAATTTCTAGCATTTATTGCAGATTTAAACGCCGTTGAAGAATTAGAGCTTCGATCTGCTTGTTGTTCTAGTCTTCTGTTATATTCGTCAGTGAGTTTCGTTTTTACAAGATCTGTAGTTATAAGAGTTTCCTCTCTAGCTTCAATGGCAGTTATAAGATTATTGTATGATTCCGGAATTGAAACTAACATAAGTGCGGCTACATGCTGATCCGGAATGTTCTCACCAATAGCTTTGAGTCTTTCGACTAAGTCCATCATATGAGTGATGTGTGCGATCATATCACCATGTTCAGCCATTTTTATAGAATATAATTTTCTCAGAAGATATAATTTGCTGCTCAAATTGGAGCGCTCATGAATTGACTTTAATTTCTGCCATGTACCGGCAGTAGTCGTTTCATCTCTAACATGAATAATCTGAGAGTCGTCAATGCATAGATTTATTATAGCTCGTGCTTGTTTATCCCTCTTTAAAAATTCATCATCGGGTTTAGAAGGTGGGGGAGAATAAAGAAGATCATCTAACCCATCACGCATTAAAAGCATTTGAATCTTGAATTTCCAAGTAGCATAATTTTCGGAATTCAGTTTCGTTATTTGCATACAATCTTTAAGACTTGACTGTGCCATTATTAATTCTTATTTAGCAGTTTCAAAAAGTTTATATATTATATGCACAGGTTAAATTTTAGTTTCGGGATTTACAACATTCAGTCTCATAATCTATGAAGAATAAAGATAGCAAAATTTAGCTTACCTTTTGTGCACCCAGCAGCAGCAGTTAAATCTCCGAAACTTCATTGGTGTGAGGGATGTATCCATTAATGATAGGATGCATACTTAAGCACAAATCATATTTATTCAGCTATAACTAAATAATATAAAGCGACAGATACATTAATGTTTGCATACAAGCACATACGAAAGCTTAAAAGGAAGTAAGGATTAACTGTATCATGGGATGTATTAATTGGGTGTGATTGACGTATTTGGAATGGTTGATGTAGTTGGTATGGTTGTTGCGCTCGCACCTTGGCATTTCTAGGGTTACCAGAAGTTAAGTTTAACATTTTCTTCTTCTCAAATGCCTGATTAATTTACAACAATAAGGACGATAATCACGATGACACAACACAAACAGCCACATGAGGATGATACACAGTCTTGCACTTTTCATCCTCTTCAATACTATACAGATACAAGATGAATGCATATTTCTCAGCAATATACTTAAAAATCCATCCTAGGCACGTATAAAATACAAATCATTTTGTACAAGATCTTTCGACAAATTACACACGCTCCCTAGCACATTAAGAACTCTGTCATATGTAAAGACTTGAAAATCGAATACGTAAATGATTAGATTAGGAACAAAGCAATCAAATTTTATCTTTCTGTCAAACATCATCAAAACTCATCCATTGCTATTCAAAAGCACAATATTCCAAAGAAAAATATATATACCCGGTTAACACCACTCTTTCGCCGTAAACACATTCTATCATTCTCACACATATTCTCTCAGTAATTCGTGTTTCTCCCACTATTAGTTGGAGGTCACACCTTCACTCAATTATATACTACTAGAAAACCCGGCGGTCATACGAAATGACCGCTGTTCTAGATATTATAAATTGTAATTAAAATGATTTTTACAAAGGTGTCTGCTAATTCAAACTGAGTTACCCAGGGCAGGCAACGAGGACGCCCCTCTGCTTACTGCCCCACGGGGTTTCCCCCTTCTACTTGCTTAATTGCTTAGAGTAGAGTGCAATGAAGGAAACTACTGGCGGTGCATTTCTTTCTCTGCTCAGTGGTTTCTTTTTGTCGAGAAAGCCGTTTTTGTGCAGCTTTAGCTCCTTCTCCCTCCTCTTCAGTGCTGTATTTTCTAGGAAGCATTCTTAAAAGAAATTACGTTAAGACGTAGTTTTTATATAAAAGAGTTGATTTCCAATGCAAGCAAATGTTCACCTTCCCCCTGAAACGCTCAGTTTGCGTTCAGCCTTAAATTGTTTCAAAAACAGATGATTGCTAATGCAAACAAATGTTCACGTTCCCCCTGACACGCTCAGTTTGCGTTCAGCTGAAAATTCAGTTTAAAATACAATGTCGGGATAAAATCGGGCAAAATTTTAAACTCTTTACGCGAAAGGATATATAGCATAGGAGTTTGGATAAACCTACCTGATGAGATGCACTACGCACAACTCGTTAATTGGTTTCGTCTCCTTTAATTTCTCGGCGTTTGCAAATTTCTGGGTATAGTTAAATGCATAATAAGCAACAATTGTATGAATTAAAAATACTTAAATACCATGATAATTTAATTAAAACAATGATAACTATTGTGATAAAATTTATTTTACTATTTGAATGCCGTGGCACCTTCACCCCATTGACTAGTACAATTACGCAAGCAACCAATAAACTATCGGCGACAAAAGACACTTAAGCCGCATATAATTAAGATGTGCATTTCATTGACCACAAATTTTGATTCGTCACTCTGGTTACTAGTTCATCAGCATTAACGCAAACGCGTTCTCGCCTCTATTCAGATTAAGTCTAAAATAAACTTTTATAATAAAGGGCGTAAAAGATACTTGTACCTCTGTCCCTTCATTAATACCATGACCCAGTCAAGTCCAGGCATGTATACTTCATAAAATAGCTAAAAGCTTTGCATAACAGCTTTTACATAAAATATAACCGCACTTAAATTTTAGTAAGCTAAAATTAAAAAAGAAAATTTTTGTACTCTTTAGCTAATCCTAATGTAAAATTTTATACGGTCTTAACAAGTAGCCTCTGCATTAAGACACAAAATTATTTATGTCGCTAAAAAATGTGTTATATCCATGTGAATTTAATTTAATGAAGTGGTTACTTGTATGTATGCAGCTTTTTTTGTTAACTCTTTCCTCCCTACATATACTCTAACTACAAGTCAATTCCTGTTAGAAGGCTTTACTAATAGTAAGCCCTACCAAATAATCATAAATGAAAAAAAAATTTATTATCTGTATATATAAAAGGAAGAATCTGTCTGTCTGTCTTTCGTTCGTGCTGCCCGTAAGCTAATAGAGCCAGGCTTACGAAATTTCGTACGTAGGGTGCATCTATACAAGACCCAGTGCACCTCGTAACGATTTTTTTTTAATGTTTTTTGATGACATCGCATCAAATTGATAATTCTCTCTCATTATATCAGCAACAGTGGCACTCATCCATTGTTGCTGATATCAGCACTGTTGCCACTCTGAAAAATGAGGGCGATAATTCTGTACAGTTTTTAATGTTTCTCTCGGATACTGGTCGTTTGTCAAGAGAAGGCAACGGGAGGTTTGGTTAATTTATTTAATAGGATAATTAATATTTGAATTAAGGAATATTGCTTGTTTCATTGTAATTTTTTTGTATGTAATACATATTATTATTATTATTTTAAATTTTTATTTATTTATTTTTTTGACAATGTTGTTCTGCAGAGTAAGAATCTGAAATGTTTCAGATTTTAAATTACGCCTAAAGGGGCATTTTTTTAACGTTTTGTGTGTTACCTTTATTTATTAAATATCATGTTCTTCGCACTTAAACCATAAAGTTCAGTTCAACAGTAATATCGCAAAATAATTTTAAAATGAGCATATCTTTAGAATTTCCGATACACAGTTCCGCGCGCTGGAGATAAAAAGTTTTTTTTTTTTTCCTTCCCCGTAAAGTGCTGTCATTGCTCGCTTTTAAATCGTTGAATTTGTTAATCAAAAATTCGTTAGAGTTTTACGAAATATGAAATAGATAATAAAACAAATTCCAAATATGGGCTTCTAGATGCTCATATTCGGGTGGAAACGTACATCATTCAAAACTGGATGACTCTAGGTACCGTTTTACTCTAGGCTTTATCACAATGCGAGAAACTTACAAACATTTATACAGATTCTTCAATATTTAATTTCTTTAAATATAGCACAGGGCGATAATGTTTGGTAGCAACAATCTGAAGAGTGAATCGGACATTTATAGTGAATCAATTCGGGGCAAAGCCCCTTTGGACTAAAAATGACGACTAAAAAGTACGATTTACAAGAAATATGTTAGTGTAAATTTAAAATATAAAAATGCTACATTATACATAATATATGATACATTACAGTTGTTCTTCCAAGTACACAACGACAACATAGGAGAATGGAATACATTCGGCATTTCCACATTGAAGATTACATATATTACATTACATGCAATATTGTTTTTTCTCCATGTAAACAGCAATCTGTTTTCACTTAAAAAAATAATCAGAGAATTCCACAAACTCGGCATTGCGTACATTAAGCATTATACATATTATCTTACATATATTATCATTTTTCTCCCCATGTACACAGTGATATGTTTAAAAAGTGAAAAAATAGGATTACTAAGATAAAATCTTTACCTAAATTTGCCGTACGTCTTATTCTTCCCTTTAGCCTATTTAAATTTCAATAGTTTTATAATTCAATAACAGAGGCTTCTTAATGGTAACAAAATTCAATTCGAACAAGCGATAAAATGACAGCAAAAAGAAATGATTAACACAATCAATTTTAGTGTGGCCATCTAATAAATAAATGAATATATAAATATAAGCAGTAAATCGCATCCTACATTATTACCAAAAATATTCATATAAAAATGATCAATACAAAATACAAAACAAAAATGCAAAGAAAAAAAAATCATAGCTAAATATTGGAATCGGTGTTACTCAAGGCAGACTCGATATGTAGAGACATAAGCAGCCGCACAGGGGGTCAGTTTTCGGAGGGTTCCTCTCAGGCGCAACAAATAAATTAAAGTTCAGTTTGTACTGGATTATTCATATATTTAATTTATTAGAGGCCGCTAACTACTATATGAATTGCCGAGGACACCAACAGTGCCGAAACTGGACCTACGTACCCAACTGCATAAGTTTTTTCTTTCTTTGAGGATCTGGCAGAAATGCGACACTGTACTGCGATTAAAATTGATTCATTATGCTACAGCCTTATTCATGAAATGCTTTTCTATAAATTTCAAGCTCTTTCAAATATTTTATACATCTTCCTAACCTTATTTGAAATGACAGATTTATCCATCTTTTTCATCTTATCCTCAGATGAGACCTCCTCTGTAGCCTCTTGCTACTGCTCACGATGCAGTTCCATCTGTTTATAAGCGGTCAGATTTCGGTCGTGTTCCTCCATTAGCTCTTGAATGTTATCCTGATTCATCTCTAGTCCCACTTTCTTCCCCATAGGAACATTTTCATTGACAACTGGCAGCTACTGTTGATGAACAAAGTTTTTTCCGAGCAGATTTGAAGTGTTCTTGATGAACTCAATTCGAAGCTAAAGGTGATTCTGAACCCGTTAACGATGTAGAAATAGCTTTGTTAAAAAAAAACTTGGGAACTAAGACTTGTTCACTTGATTATTTCGAAACATTGTTGACATAATATCTCTGTGTAAAGTTTTTTAAAGTTCGAACTGACTGACTAATCCATGGGTTGGAGTAGTGGAGTTGTGCTGGGACAAAGAAATTTGACAAATTAATGAGCTTGAATTCATCCATTAAATCAACCTGAAGGCCCAGAGGATGAGCAAGAGCCTTATCCATAACCAAACAGAGCTGTAGCTAGAGTTTTCAGTGCCCTGGGACAACTGAAGTTCTCACACCCCTCTTGTTTACCAAGAATGGAAAACATTTTATTCTAAACATTCGAAACATCAGTTCGGCACCCCTGGATGCTGTGCCCAAGGATAGATGTTCTCCCTTTTCCTCCCTCTAGCTATGTCCCTGTAACCAAAAGACCCATCCTCTTACATATATAGTTTACGCGTGCTTTGCTGTAATCAAACCAACCAAACAAACCATGTTGCAAGATGTTAGTGATTTAACAAATGAAAATTTATTAAAAAATTTCTGTTCATCATGCAAAACACCCATATATCAAGTTAGTCGCAATCCAAGGTTTAATCATAGTAACATAACTTAACAGCCTTAATAGAAGAATAAACATTTAAACATCGGAATAAAAATTCACTCCTAATCTCTCTTCCTTTAATGAAAATCTGATATTCTATAATGATTTTCACATAATTTTTCAGTATAAGATTTGTGGGAAAATATTCTTATTGTCTTCTAAAGCTTAATCTAGTTTTCTTGCAATACTTCTTTTGTATCATCATTTACAAAATTGAAGTTTAATTATGCCATGTAAAAATAGTACCTTTCAAGAATATTTAAACTAATTGACATTATTTTTCAAATACAAATAACACTCATTGCAATAAATATTATAAATTAAAACATAATTTTATTAAAAAAGTAACAATCAAGTTTTCTGAAAAGATTGTCAAATTATATGCAAAATATGATTCTTCAGATATTCTAATATAGTAATAAAACAATTTTATTTACTTTTCTACATTTTTAGCTGTACAATATGTAAACATTTATGTGTATTAATTATGTGATGTAATATAATACACATACATATATATAATGGCACTTTTAAGTTTAATACATCAAGAATAAAAAAATCATCTCTAAAGAGCAGATTGAAATAAAAATAGAAATTTAATATTATGCATACAAAAAAGCTGGAAATATATATATATTAATTTTAAAGGATAATAATATAATAAATGAATATATGTAGTAGAAACTACAATATGGAGAACTTTTTAACTCATTTACACCTTTTATAAATTTATTTTTTTTACACTAACTTTAACTGTTCTTTAGAATGAAATTATCAAGTAGAGCCTAATTATATATTATTTTTCTTCTTTTCTAAACACTTACTGTGTTTCAAAAATGGGCACCAAAAATATGTGGAAAATCTAGTAATCATTATACCAACAGAAAGACACATAACAATCAAAAATATTTTTTTTTATTTATATCACATTTTTATTTCAATGATAGATAAAATACATATTTAAAAGTTCTATAAACATATATTAATGAAACATAAATGTTTTCATAATAAATATCAGGTAATGAATAAAGCTAATTGTAAATTTCCCATTATTGTTAGCACAAAATTATGATACAATTATCACATGAGAGCTGTGTGCTAAATTTTGACTATCAATTCAAAAAAATACAATTATCCAATTCACTTCTTTAAAAAATGGCTTTCCATCCTTCATAAATGTCATTTTTTTAACTCTAAATAACAAATGTATGCCGCGAAACCCAAAGTGGGATACAGAAATTAACTGCAAGACATAAAAGAGAGGATCTTCCATACTTTTCCTTAACACTACACATTTCGCAAAATGTAGTTTAAAAAATAAGATACTTCAGTACAGGATGAATCATACTCTAATAATGAATACCCATCCACACTTAGTTCACCCCTTTTTTAAGGGCGAATTTGTTGATTAATAAAAATCTAAGAAAATAAAATCTCAATTTATTAGTAGTAAGCAACTATTGGAAATATATTTTTTATGTTATCTTTAATAATAGGTGCTTAATCTAACATTAAAAGCAAGTGCATAGTACCTACTTTAACACACTGCACACCACCATATATATATATATATATAGTATACATATACATATATATAAAGAAGTTTCTTTTTGGCCACTACTATTTTTTTTATAACATATCATAAATATTCCCTAATGTTATGCAATATATTTGTAAAACAAAATGTTATACTTTCTATCACTGCTGTTTTTAAATTATAATTTGTCTGTATTCATTTGGATACATAAGGTTCATGTGGACAAAAGATTCTATTTTGTCTACCAAAGTTTTATATACCACTAAAACCATTAGGTTCATTCAATTATACACAGAATTGTTTCCTTTAGAATACATGCAGCTGAATTTTGAATACATATCACAATATCCAAACTAATATATGTTGCCTTTTTGGCTAATATGTCATGTGTATTTGGATACAAATTTAATCAAAGGAAACATATCATACAATATCCCAGTTCTCTTTACACAAGTGATAGCAGAACCCCTTGTATTCATTCAGCAACAACAAAAGCCACAATAAATTTCATGATTTCTCTCCTGTGTTGCTTGAGGCAAGAATAGTTAAACAAGTTAATATGCAGATTTGTAATGGCAACCTGTGTTTAACATATTTGGATATTTTACATATATTTCATCAGGCAACAAGAAAATATCAACAGCCAAAGAGAAAATATCTGTAAAAGCAATCATTCAAAAGGAAAGAGCATTACTTATTATATATATATCACTTTTGAACATTTTATTCACATTAATTTACATTAAAACAGCCTCACAAATCATAGTTAAAGAAAAGTAATATCCACAAATCACCATTAATTAGTAAAAAGGTGAATATATATTTATTACGAAAAACAAGATAAAAACAAAATATATACAATCCATTTTTTCTGTGAAGAAAAAAGGATATAAGTAAATGTATGTATTATCATTATCACTGGGAAAAAGTACATCACAACATCATAATTTAGAAATTTAAGCTGCTTGTTCATATAGAAGTAGTATTTTATATAATAAATGAAAAGGGAGGAAAGAAAACATATACGATTATCACTTTGTAAGTTAAAAATTATGTTAATACCAGTAAAAAAATTTAAAAAAAGTTTGCACAAGTATTAGAAATTTCATTCAAGTTTACCACTTTTTTACTCAGTAGAAAATTCATTAAAAAAACTTCTGCTCATTTTCCAAAACACCCACATACCAAATTACCCACAATCCAAGGTTTTATTATATTAACATAATTTAATAGCCTTAATAGAGGAATACTCTTAAACATCAGAATAAAAATTCATTGCTAATCTCTCTTTTAAAGATCACTTTCCTTAAACAATGAAAATCTGATATTCTGTAAAATAATTTTTACCCATTTTTTAATGTAAGATTATTAAAAAAATATCCTTATTCTCTTCTAAAGCTTAATCTTTTATTTTTCCAGTACTTGTTTTGCATCATCATTTAAAAAACTAAAGTTTTATTACGCAATCTACAAATAGTACCTTCCAAGAATCTTTAAACCGATTGATATTATTCAAAGATGCTAAAAGAACTACAATGAATACATGATGAACATGTATAATAAGATGAACAAGAGCAATCGGTTCTTTTTAAAAAATATCTAAAATTTCCTTCATGTGATCATACATCTGTAACCAGGGATATAAACAATTATTTGAATATTTTCCCAATCAGTAAATGTTTTTACTGACATCGGAGAAAAGAGGATTCTATTTTAATCAATAAAATATAAAATATGTTATAAAGGACAAGAAAAAAAAACTACACAAATAATATAAAATGCATGCAGAATTAATTACCAGAGAACAGTCAGAAAATATTATCAGAAGAATATACAGTTGAACCGTATTATAACGAATTTTAAGAAACTGAAACTTTGGTTCTCTACATCCAATTTGGTAAGAAAAAATGCATCATCTCACAAAATAATGTAAAAAATTATTGATAAATTGGGGGTAAAAGACTAATTTGCATTGACCTATCTCCCAAAAGAAGCTACTAACTCTAATTAAAAAAATTATAATTAAAGGTTAATTGCAACTATTATTATTGCATGCAACCACTAAACTCCTTTTTTGTTGTTTTCAGTTCAAACATGCACTAAAAATTTTACAGTTACTTAGTACAAAAGCCATGGTAATATACTAAGTGACTAAAATTTTTAACTTTCCTCCAATTACACATGTTTAAATAAATACACATTCATAATAATACTTTACCCAGATAATAGCATCTTTGAATGGCGAATAAATTCAGCCATGCATCTTCAACAACCTTATGTTTGGCCTATTCAAAATGTTTCTTCATATCCAAGTTTTTTTTTTAAGCCCAAAGGGGCAATTTGCCCAAAATGGCTATTAATTTTGTTTTGGCCTTTTCTGTCAGTTCACTTTTCAAGTGTATGTATGTTTCTCGCACTGTGAAAAAACAAAGGTACCTAGAGACATCAAATTTTGAATAACATAGTCCTCCATTTGAATATGGGCATGTGGAAGGACAATTTGAAATTTCTTTTATTATCTATTTCATATTTTTTCAAACATTAAAGAAATTTTAATTAACAAACTCAACAATTTCAAAGCGAGCAATCATAACACTGTATAGGGGGTGGACATTTTTGTTTTCAGCACATGAGACCGTGTATCAGAAATTCTAAGGACATGCTGTTTTTTAAATAGTTCATGATATTGCTGTTGAATTGAATTTTATGTGGTTTAAGTGCAAAGAATATGATATTTAATAAATAAATGTAACACACAAAATGTTAAAAAACGCCCCTTTGGGCGTAATATAAAATCTGAAAGCTTTGAGTATCCCCCCCTCCCCGTCAGTAGAAATTATTGAGTCCTGATTTTTCTACATCACATCAACTGCAGGTTTAGATAAACTGTATTTCTGAGAGATGCCAATTTGGCTATGTGTGTTCTGTATTTTTCAAATAATACTCACCTTACTTCCAGTACAGACAGCTATACATTTACAGCTCAGCATATGGATAAATTTTTGACAGAGAAAATTTCCTCAGTAAAGAGGTAAAACAGGTAAGGTGAAGTTTCACCTTTACGGAAAATATTAAAAGTATGTCCTGTCCAATTCTCATGAAAACGCATTCATTTGTATCAAGATAGGTATGGCAGAAAAACAAAAGTGCAATAGACCTAATAAAGAGTATGCTAAATCTTACATAAGAACTAAAGAATGCAAAATTGCACATTAAGAAGAGTTCAACAGCATTTGAAATATTGACAGAACAATCTAATAATGATAAAAAATTTCCATTCTCTAAAAGAAGAATTATCTACATAGCCCCCGACTCATGAGAATCAATTCACAACTTTTTTTCTGAATAGCCAAAATTTCCATCATAGACCAGCCTAGAACAGGACTTCACATATTGAACGGAATCAGAGAATTCATTCAAGTTCTCTGACTCAATGGTAATATACACCACACAGTGTCCTTGGATATGCTTATTAGGTGGCCTAGTTCTAAAAAAATTGGGTGTTACATCTGTTTCACACAGAAAAAAAGTAGAGATAAAAAAAGATACTTAAAAGTGTTTTCTATTATTCTAACTTGGATAGAGTTTTAACATACTAAACATGCATAATTTTAAAGTGTTAGTAAAATTTGCAGAAATTTTGGAAAATTATAAAAAATATGTTTCAGTTGGAGATGTTAATACAGTTTGTATATCTGATTTTCATACATCTGAAAGTTCGCTACATATCTCTGGAATAAATAACATTAAATGTAGAGGTAACTGAAAGATACCAGAATGTTTGTTCATTATAAACTGGGTTCACTACAATAAGGTTTAAGTGTAAATAAAATAAAATAAAAAATCATACAAAATATTTTCACAGAATATGACATTTATAGAGAGGTTCCATATAAAATTATTTTGCAAAAAGTTACAAGAACTTAATTTCCTATCTTTCCTTTGATAACACTTCTGAATACTGAAGTTTATATGAAACATTTAATAAAATACATTAATTTAATTTATAATAAAAATTTATATTTGTTACAGTCATTATCTTTAATCCATAATACTCCTTAACAGCCATGCTAGTTATTTCCTTCATCTGTTCTTTTTATTCACCAAAGCAAAGCCAAGGGCAGCACCAACAGCCAGTGTGCCTAAAACAACTGCAGTTGCTCCACCAAATAAAGTAGCAGCTCCAAACAATGCCATGCCTGTAAGACCATCTGCACATAAAAACATATGATATGGCATTTATTTTAATATATGATGTGATACAGTTATGAGAAATTTATTAAATAATGATAGCAACTTAAAAAGAAATCAAAAGAATATTATTAAAAATATAAACAATCTATTTGCTTTTAATAATAAAACACCGTATCATACAATATTTTGTAATGAAACACTGATCAATGTTTTGCTTTGAATGAAACATTAAATTACTTCCAAAAGCCCATTTTGAGGGTTGCCTAATGCTATTTTTTTTCCTTTGGGGAATAAGCTTTCATTAATTTCATTTTCTAGCATTCACTGATTTTAACAAGATTACAAGGAGCTGGCATATACCTCTCTCATGTAATTATTCCAATCAACTCTTATGTTCATGTATATGATTCATTTGAAGAAAGTTTTGATTAACAAAACTCAACAGAAGTTTAACTCCTGATACTGTACCTAAATGAAATGGCAGCAATGAAAGGAATGCATGATCCAACAAATCCTTTTTGTGTTTGAACCCCTTTTTATTTTCACTGGAAATGAAGGTTGCATAGCCTTTTCAGCTGTAAATCATATTTGAACTTCCTGAGGGTAATTATTCAAACACTGTTTTTCTTTGTGAAGAATACCTCTTTCTAGAAGAAACAGAATTTCTGCTTTTTCATCTCTTGGCAAATTCCAAGTCATAAAATTCATTATGGTAAAAAAAAGGAAAAATACACAAAATTTTGGTTTACAAGAACAATTTTTTTTTACTGTAAACTGAATATACAGTATTATATGTATTTTTAAAGATCAAAAACAGGAATGCATGAGTCATGATTATTGCAATTACTGCCAGGAAAGAAGCCGAATTCAACTGCCAGCACAATTGATGAAAAAATATGCCAAAATAAATAAATAAATAAAATAAAACAAACAAACAAACAAAAACGATATGGCTTTAACAGAAAAGTACCAAATAGTTTTATTGTTTTATCAAATATAGTATGAAATTTCTAATATAAAATAATCAAAATCCATGTGTTTAAATTAAAAAGAAAAGACTGCACACCAGTTGTACAGTCCAGGTGCATAATATATGCACTTGATGTTTATCAATTTGATGGGTTATAAATTAAATTTATTTTAATTTATAACAGTTAGATATATTATAAAAAATAAAATAAAAAATTATATTGTTTAGAAGTGAATTTACTGCTTGCATATTGAACACTGTATTAAGCAATTAGAAATTGATTAAATTTGAAAATTAAACAGCTTATGAATGGCCAAACAGCAATGCTCTGAGAAAAAGTTAATTCTAACTTAAAAACCAATAATATAAAAAGGTATTTTATATACACATATTACATACAGTAAATAAACCAAAACATAAATACGTATTTTAAAAATCCATTTTATATAAAATAATTAGAAATACCACTTACATTTTTACACTTAAAAGTAGAAATAAATTCCAGTAACTATTTTAAGCAACTAGATGTATTACATTACATTTACATGTTAATATTACAACATAATTATGTATATATTCATTTACACATCTTTTTATTCAAGTTACAAAGATCAAAACTATAAAAAAGATGTACTAAAGCAAAAGAACTAACAATTACATCCTGAGACTGTTTATCTAGAATTCGCTTTTTATAAGTCAATAGTCTGTCATTGTGTCATTATTACGCTAATCTCCTAACACAACTCCTAACTTAATCCCCTAACTTAAGTTGTAAGGTTTTAGTTAAACTAACAAAGTTTTATTTTAATTTGCCTTTTTCTATCTGTTCTCATTTCAACTTCCCGTTAGAAGAAGCGTGCGTTTCAGCTTTATGCTAATTTGAAGTAGAGCCAAGTTCTATTTAAACCACAGGTAGGAACCTCTCAGTGAGAGAGAGCTTTTAGTCTCAGACCACTGTTACTCTATTCGACGTTCGCCTGACCAGCTAGTATTTAAATTCTAAGCCGTAGCGTTGTTACGCTATTACTTATTGAAGTAATTCTAAGTGCGTTAGTATTAGTTAAATCTTGCTACGCACCATTTAGTTTAGAGGCCAACCTCGCGTTTAGAGCTCTGTGAGCAACGATTACTTAATTTCTAATTAGTTTTAGTTTAAATTACCTGATTGTTCACTTTAGACCCAAGTGGCGGTCATTATTTTCTGTATCCCTCCCGAGTTGGGAAGTGGCTGTATATAATTTGTGGTTTAATAAAAGAGGATTTTAAATCCCTCTGAAGTGCATTTCTTCTACCAATTAACCACAGTTTTCTACCACAGAACATAGCTGCATTCAGCTCCCTGTTCAAGATCAGGACTTCACGCTTCATGAAGATGTTTGCCAAGAATATGCGCCGAACACGCAGTCCTGACAAAGTAATAATACTTTCAAGTAAACTTTTACCTAACACCCAAAAGCACTAAAAGTAATACAATTTACTTTTTTAAAAATGTGCGCCATTTAAGTGTAGTTCAATTTTTATTGGAAACTGATGTATATGGATTGCATCAATTCTACGTAATGAACGACTAAGCTAGTTTTCACCTGTTTCAGTTATCACTTTAGACATGTTGTTAACTACTGTTTATAGGTCAAAGAAATTATATTTTCTCATAATTCTTATAAGCAAAATGAATTTCTAGTATTATATTTTAATTTATGTTCATGAAATACGTACGTTTTCTAGTGATTCAAGGCAGAATTCAAAGTAAAATACACATGTGGTTATTACACAGTTAATGAATAGAAAGGGATATGGTAAAAACATGATTCTCTGCACAAAAGATAGCAGCAGAATGTATGCAAGCAAGCTCTAAAACCTTTCATGACAACATGCTGACCTGTCAATATCACAAACCTACGGCTTTGACCACCTGTCTACTTCATCTTTTGGGATATTATACTTGCAAAAGAAGTGAGAAATAATCATGAAAGGAAGACTCACCCCATGTATTCTTACCTGTACAAAAATGAAACACTATACCCATCATTCCAGAATGCAATATTACACAATTTAAAATGATTAATTATATGCAAACTAAGAAGTAATCCACGATAGCCTTGTGTTCTTATTAACACATAATTTTGAATTATTTTTATGATTACATCAAATTAAAAAACTGCTTATTTATTGTAACACAATCACTCCAATTTCCCCTCTTAATCTAGGTTTCAGCACTTTATCACAGCATATTATACATTACTGCACAATTAGCTCCAATCTTCATATTTAAAATTTAGTAAACTCTATTATGGTAATCACCTCCACAATATGAGAATCTCTGGAAGTGAGCAGTGTTTCTAAGATCACAAATGAATACTAATACTGAATTTCACCTTTCTAAGATGACACTCCCACTGAAAACCACACTCACCTGGAACCATGAATGATTATTTTTCATCGTATCTAGTCTCCTTTGGTAAAATTCATAGCATGCCACAGTTAGAAATATAATATATACCTTTTTTCAGACGTTTATCAATATAAAGATTTAGTTGCTGAGCTTGAATATTAGTAGGTTCCACACTCAGAAAGGCTTGTATGTATTTTTTTGCTGTACAATAATTCTGTAAGAAAAATAAAGTACATGGATAAATCCTCAAATATATAATTAAAAATCTAGGTGTCTGTGCATTAGGCAGATAAAAATGATTTTGCAATGTTTAGAAACACAGAATGTAATAGATCAGTCATATGCACTGTGTCCACTAAAGTCCTTACTTGGCCTTTATTTTCATAACAGTTGGTTATAAAAGTGTTTTAAATGGTGCAAAGATTCTTGTTTTTGCACTTTTAAAGAGGTCAATTTTGTAAAAATTATGAAATTTAACTTTTGTATGTTTCTGCAGTCTCTATCCTTAAAACAAAATTTGTACCCATTATAAAAAATAGAATACAAAAAGTTTGATTCCCATATGATAAAAGTTGACCAGGATATTTGAAACTAAACATCATATTCAGAGGTTATATGCAAATTTTGAAAAAAAGTGTTTGCATTTGTACATAACTAAAATATCAGTTTAGAAAAAGGTTTCTGACTTTAAGAGATTAAAGTGACAAGCATTCCTATGTAAATTATTATAAAAAATATCAAACAATATATATATTTTTTTCCCAAATGGAGACCATTTTCACAGAATTTTATAGAATTCATATTCTAGAAAACACTGGCAAGTTTCAATATTATTACTATTCTGCAAATAATATTACAAACAGCCAATTTCTAATATTATTTCCAGTAGTTAAAAAGGAAAAATATTTGCAGATTTATGAATTTATGGTATGATTATCAAATTATCATATATGAGAATATTATGAGCAATCTCAAATTATTTTAATTCATTTATTAACTGAACCCTCAATGTAAACTGAAAATGTCAGAAATGACAAATTTCAATATTAAATATCTTGGCCAATTTTTGTCATAGGGAGGTCAAACCTGCATATAAAAAATAAATACAAAAAAGTTTTTTTTCCTGAAGGAGTATCATATTTTCCAAAATATAATTATAGCAATCAGATGAATGTATGAAAAATTAGATTTCATAATTTCCGCAAAACTGAATTTTTAAATTTAAAAATGCCAAAACAAGCATATTTTAATCATTTAAAACATTTTTGTAATTGAAAGTATATGTCTATGAAAAAGGGTTTTTGAAATAAAAGACAGATAAGGACTTTTCAGGACACAGATCATATTTAGTTTTGTACAATTATTTGCTATGTAAAACAGTGCAAGTCACAATTTATAACAAATTCAATTTGAGTACGTACAGTAGGCTCTTGTTAATTCAAACTCATGGAAACTAGCAAAACTATGCACAGAATTATCACTTTCCTTCATATGTGGTCTCGTGGTATATCTGGTTAAATCGCATCAAGCCAGCAATAGAAAAGTCATATTTCAAATTCTGGCAAGGGTGTAGATGATTTTCATGCTTCCTAGTTTCAGAAAAACATATCTCTTTAACAGTTCAAATTATCAAAAGTACCCTGGAAAAATCACTGTTCATTTTCAGTTGTATAACTCTCCAAATTACCAAAAATACTTAGTTAATTGAGATTTCTGAGCACTTGAATAATGATTGAATTAACAAGCACTCACTCTAATTTTCTCCATACCCTTAAATTAGAAAAAGTGTTACATGAAGCAAGGTTTGTTTAGAACATATAATTAATTTAATCTACTTAGATAATTTTTCAATGCAGTGTACAATGAGCAGGCTAGCTGCATCAGGTTTTCATGATTTTCTCCCAGTGAATGAATACAGCTAGAATATTCAAAGAAAGTACCTTTCTAAGATAGAAAGCCTCCTGTGCTTTACCATAGTTAATTAACCAAACCATCTGTTTCCAGCAGGATTATTTCTCTGATGACTTTAGTTAATGTTTTCAATAGGATTATTCCTTTGATCTGAATCTGTCATCAAAATTGACAGCTGCTAATGTACATCTGGCAATTTATTATTTGCATCTAGCTAGCATATGAATACCACAACCTATTTTTGTTTTCAAATTTATAAAATATAATAAAAAAGTAACAAAAATTATTTTGTGAAGAAGATTAAGAAGTTAACTTGGAGAGTATCTGTCTCTAAAGCTTCATTTGGATGAGAGCTTTGTGGTTATAAGAGTTGAGTTTCATTGCTAAGTAACCAGGCCTTGTTACATCACAAAAACTATTAAAAGAATTTTGTTTAAATTTTCGACTTTTATACCAACTTGATATAAGAACTGACCAATCACTGAGAAGCAAATATAAACTAACATTCAGTTTTGCTGTCAGCTGTACATTTACACAAGCTTAACTTTACCTTTCCCAACTGGCTATAGCTTAAATCCTGTTCCACAGGTTTGAATGGATGACTTTTATACCTTAAGCTTATGACAATAATGATGACTAGACCATCGTTTGAATAGTCCCTGACAAACAAATAATAATAATAATAAATAAAAAAATAAATAAAATAAACTTTCCTTCCTTTCTTTCTTATCCAGCATTTGACAGTACAAAATTTTATATATGGACATGGAAACCCATTCCTTTCACTACACGGTTTAGTAAAATGCAGCATTACCAAACAGGCAAAGCAGGCACTGATTATGGATTCCATGATTTTAGGGAGAACAAAATAACAGATCAAAATAATAATAGATTGATCTCGAAAAAATTATAATTAGACTTTCATAAATCCTTTTCAAAACAAAGAACAAATTAAAGAAGATTCCAAAGTATCCTGAAAGATTTCATCAGAAAGAATATTGAAGACAACAAATATTTGAAGTTTTGCTGGTTTATTAAAATTAACATTTTTACGAAAAATTTTGTTCACTAATATTTTACAATAATATTTATATTAACCCAAGCTTATTTGCTTAATGATGTTAATAACTGTAAACACTTGCTTTGTTATAAAACTGATTTATTAAAATTATTGTTTAGCACAATTAAAACATATTAGGAGATAATCTAAGAAAGCATCAAGATTTTGACTGTGTCGGACCTCCATATGGCTTCCTCTAATACTAGTGAGGTATGTTATAGATGATAGTCTTAATGCTAGGTATCTATTTTCTCAGTTACAAATAGCCCTATAGAAAGGATGCACCAAAATTTTATGTAACCGCATAGAGAAGACTATATAATGTTAGATGTTGAAAAAAAATGGCCATAGCAGGATCTTCTAATCAAAAGATTCCACATCTGATACATTGCATCATAAATGTGTTTGCTGGTAATAAGACAAAGGACTGACTGCTGACACAAAGTGCTCACTAGCTTCCAAACAGCAGTTTTAAGAATTTGTTTTCATCAAGATGGCTGAAACTTTTGTACAACAGTACACTGCTTACAAAAGATTATGAACTTAGGCATTCTTTCTTAATAACTCACTACATATAACAATTACTTCAAAAAATATTTTAAAGAACAACGATGAGCACCATTTTAGACAATAATTAATAAATACCTTAAATTTGAAAACAGCTTCTATTTGAAACAGCTTAAGAGACAATATCAGATTATGCAAAATCAATTTATAAAAAAA
>KK113929.1:204172-214237 GCA_000611955.2 Stegodyphus mimosarum
TTAAAAATCCAATAATTTTTAGAAAAATAGTTGCAATATTAAATTTTATAATTTTAAAAAGTTAAAATTTTTAATTTATCATTAAATGAAACATATTTACTTGCAAAATCATAAAGAAAGGATTATGTATTTCACTAAACAAAGAAAACTTCATGTATCAAAATGAATAGTTTTACAGAAAAACAAAAATTACAGCCTAATTCTTTAGGTCTAAGTCTCATTAATGAAGTTTTTTAAATTATCTTTTAATCTGATTTTTAATTTCTTTTGATTATTTTTAGTGCAAAGGGATTTAGTCCCGAAGGACTATTACTTTCGTTTTGCGATTTTGCGTTGAATCACTCTGAATGCCCGTTTCACTTTTCAAATTGTTGCCACTAAATGTTATCGCTCTGCATTAAATTTTAAAAAATGAAAAATCTGCATAAATGTATGCATGTTTCTCGCATTGTGATAAAACCTAGAGCCATCGAATTTTGAATGACGTAATCCTACTGCGAATATGGGCATCTGGAAGCCCTAATTTTGAATTTGAAATTTGCTTTATTATCGATTTTATGTTTTGTAACATTTCAACGAATTTCTGATTAACAAACTAAATGATTTCAAAGCGAGCAATGGCAACACTGTACGGAAAAAAAAAACATTTTTATCTCCAGCGCACGAGACTTACGGAAATTCTAAAGATATGTTCATTTTAAAATGATTTTGCGATATTGATTTTGAACTGAATTTTATGGTTTGAGTACGTAGTACATGATATTTAATAAAAAAGGGTAGCACACGAAACGTTAAAAAAACGCGCCTTTGGACGTAATTTAAAATCTGAAATCTTTCAGATTTTTTATTTATATTTTGTCTCATAACAACATATGATTTTATGCATCTCACAAATTATATTTGTTCAAATGCTTTACCCTTGCAATGTTGCATCATTGGTTGTATGGCTTGTCAGGCATTCTATGATTCTGTGACAATTGTGAATTGTGAAGAACCGAAACTGTGAAGATTTTTGCATACAATACTACCAGCAACCAATTAAATGACTGAATTTCATGTGCAATTTGATTTATACACTGAATTAATAAATAATAAGGACCATAAAACCTTAAAAAAACCATCAGATAAGTAACTCATACAGCTGATAAAATCATTACAGCTGCAGTGTCATAAAAATCATATGCTAAAGTTTATTTGATGATTTAATAATCCCTACTAGAATTTAAAAGTCATTTCTTAAAAAATAATTATATAGTTTAGTATGATGACTTAAAGGTAGAGAAAATGTTGAAGAATTATCTCAAAACATAGACACACTTATTCACAAAAGTTATTTCATTTATTAAGAAACCAAATATGTTACCAAATAACTTAAAGAGTAGATTCAAAAGGTACTGAAATTTTAATAAAAAGAATCGTTATTTCTATACTTTTGTTCCGAGAAAAAACTGCATAAATCAAAAAAGTAATTTAATACTATATTGGTCTAAATATAAAACAACTTTTCTTTACTAAAAGTATTCTGAAAATTCATCCAATGTTACAAGAATAGCCTAATATTTAAAAAATTTGATAATTTATCACTTATCCCCAAATTTTTACATTAAAAACTTGTTAATCACTTAGATTTAATTCACAGTACAATATTAATAATCTTTTTGGAAAAGTACCCTAAGAATGTAGAGTTTCCTGATAAAACATGTAAACAAATACAGGGTTGTATGTAAAATATTTATATAAAACATAAAATTATATAAAATTAAAAAATATATATAGAAGCTGCTACAAATTTACAGTCTATATATTGCTACAAAACCTAATGATAATACAATTTTGTAGCAATATATAAATGACTGCTCTGTGTATGTTGTCAAAGCACATCATTACTATTAGACATAGCAGACAACATAGTATACAGAAAGGAGTAATTGTGTACTGGAGATACATAAGCCTCTGAGCAGCATGGGTTTTTGGATTATCATCAAGACCTGCACTAAAACAGCCTTTATTACCTAAATTTTTATATTTATTTATTTTAGTTCCTATTTTCTTATCTATTTAGTGTCCATATTCTATTGATCCTTTGTTTCCACAGGAAAGTTTAATTTTTTTTCCAGTACAACTCACGCTGTCCTTGAGTGTGAACATTTTTAAGAACATCAACCCTTCCAACGCGCAAATTCGGAAAATTGTAATGACACACAATACATATTGTAATATTACATTTCCTTGAAAAAATGGGAGCAGGAAAGTCATCTGTGTACCATTTTTGAAAAGTACATGAGTATTTTACATCTTTTATAGACATAACTAAGACAAAAGATGGCAGTATCTTACACTGTTTCTGGGAGGCATGCGAAACTTACACTGCTTTGTGCAACAAACGAAATAAACAACCTTGATCTTGCTTTGTACTCATTGGTTAATATATGTCAGAAAACCTGTACTGGAACTTATTGCTCATCAGAGAACTGGAACATGATGTTTTCAGACACATGTTTCGAATTCTCATACACAAAGCAGAAACATGCCATATCTCAGTGATGAAACTTTAGCTTTTTAACATCGAAATCAAAAAATTGTAATGACAAATAATACACATTGCGATATTGCATTCCATTGATGAAATAATAGCAGGAACATCATCTGTGTACGATTTTTGAAATGTACATGAGTATTTTACATTTTCTGTAGACATAACTAAGATAAAAGATTACAGTATCTTAAACTGTTTCTGGGAAACAGGCAAAACTTACACTGCTCACTGGTGAAATGAATGAAATAAACAACCTCAATCTTGCTTTGAACTCACTGGTTAATGTATGCCAGATAACCCCCAGTGGCACTTGATTCTCATTGAAGAACTGGAATACGATGTTTTTAGACACGTGTTTCAGATTCTCATACACAAAACAGAAATGCGTTATATCTCAGTGATGACTACTGTTTTATACCAGTAATAAGACTTCAGTTTATATATAAATATATGCATCTCAGAGAAGACAACAAAGAACTAGTTTAAGCATGCCAACGTTTTACTAAATGATGAAACAGAGGAAGTTGAAGAACTAAAAATAATTTTTCCAAATAACATGAACTGAGTGGAATTCAATGCTAGAGTGGATACAGATGAAAACATTTAAGTAGCTGCATCAATAATTGATACAGTTTTGTACATATATTACAAACCAATGAATATTTAAATTTAAAATAAGTGAACATTTCCTGTATTCAAGAAGGAAGTATACAGCATTGATATGTTCGAATCAAAGACATGACTATAAATTTCTAAAGATAAAATAATAGCTCACTTAATTCTCATTTTTAATGTATTTTCAAAATTTTCTGCCTTAGCAATCACATTTATATGGCAACTTGATCCAAGCCCTATCTTTTTTTCTGTTCATCAAGAACATCAACATCCATGAAAACAACAATTTCCATTTGCAAGTGTCAATAGTAAACAGATTGATGGACTGAAGGTGCTTCAATGATATTAAAGTTGGCAATAATTTAATTTATATTTATGCTAATTTTTATCCTGATTTCTCCATTGGGGTTCTTTAAGTTTTTGTAAATAATGTTATTGAATATCATAAGTAACATTTAATGGCTATAAAAATTTACTGTTTATGGGAGACAGGTAATTTTGACTTGTTTCTGATTTTATTTTTATTTTGTTTTGGATCCATGTAGCTGACTAAAAAATTCATATTATACAGTACGAAGCAAACTTTCTAGTTATGTATAATTAGTCATTCAAACTTACCTAAATTATAAACTATTAAGGTGAATATTAAACTGGATAAATAATGTGTAATTTTTTAGCACATAAATAACAAAACCAAGGAGGATAACTAACAATACCTTCTGTCTTGTTTCAGCTACTGCTAAGTAGAATAAGCTATCTCTTTTAATTTCTTCTGTTCCTTCTTTAAATATTTCTGAAATATATAAAAGTTGTGAAATATTATGTAAAATAATAATCTTGGAACTCATGAACCCATTGAAAACAAAAGCTCAACCAATTAAAATATAAACATTTTAGCTTATACCAAAAAACTGCTGAATTACAAATATTCATAAATAACCTATTTGTCTTTTATTTCATTATCATAAGATTTATTTTAAATCTTTGTTTAAATTACAGAATTTAAAGTCAAACTTAAAAAAAAAAAAAAAAAATACAGCTGATTTTCTGTTAATGAGGTTCATTTAGTGCTAAACATAAATGTTGGCATGATATTTAACCAGATAGCTGCAACCTTATCAATACAAAAAGTTTCACGGAAAAAAATGAAGTTGTAATAACAGTCATGTATTACATAATGCTTAATGTGCACAATGCTAGTGCTCTTCTCATGTACACAACAACCTGTTTTCACAGGACAAAAATCAAAGAACTGTACAAAATAAGAATCATTCGCGGCCTTGGTATTGCTCCCGTTAAACATATCACTGATATTCACGACCCAATATAACATACTTGGTGACTGGTTACAGGAATGTTCTGAAATACATAACAGTTAAAATAATGACCAAAAAAGTATGCAATACTTCATAAACATTATTGCAACCGAATTCAAATGTTGCCGAGCCTCGGGCATAAAATGATTTTCAAACCAATCATTCATTAACCCTTATGTCATCGATGCTCTTTTATTTGCATGATGTATATAACAGGGAAAATTGTTACTCCTTTAAATGCTCAAGGTCATATATTTTTTTCCAATAACGAAAAATTTGCACTTGTGCATTCTTACAGCATTTGCGCATGCTAAAATTGTCAGTCTCGCTTTGGAATCTTTGACACCAGTTGGAGTCGTTTCTGTAGAGGTTGCCAAGGTATTTCACAGTACATATTGCCAGAAAAGACTTTCATCAGCATAACTCTGGAGATAACATTTAGTATTAATGAGTTCAATAAATTCATCTGCAAATAGCTCAGCAGCTTCAGTATCAGCTGAAGTGTTTTCACCTGAAATTTTTAACTGCATTATACCACGGCGATTTTTAAATTAGGTTAACCAACCTGTCGAATATGTGCACTCAGTTTTTAAGTTCATTTCTTTCATGAAATAGTTCAGGTTGAACCATCAGCATTGGCCCCGTCAATGGCACACCCTTGTCGTGACGCTCTCTGACCTATTCAATCATCACTTTGTCAAGTTCATCACTTTTAACATAACGAACAATTTTTCTGTTATTCATTGCAAGTGGGTTGTTAAAATCCACAAAAAGTTCCTTTTTCTTTTTTCTGATGTCATGTACAGTTGAATTCTCAATGTCATACTTCTGGCATAATTTTGAGATGGATATGCCTTTATCCATTTTTTGCAGCAATTCCACTTGTTGTTTAATGGACATCTACACATGCTTTCGCTTGGTAGATCCTGTTGCAGCTTCAGAATTAGAAACTTTTTTCGAGATGATTGAAAGTTCAAGCTTTAATTTTCATAAAATTGCTGTAATAATAACAGTCTGCAAAAGAATAATAAGCTGGATCATATTAAAAGATTCAGGAACAGCACAATCTGCAAATATTAACTGAAATTCCTTAGAATCAGTAAAGTATAATTTTAGCCTAGCTTAAATAGCATCCACTATATATTACTGCTTATGTATCATGAGATTCACGATGAAGGACAAGTTGTTCCACTAAATTTTGTCTTGCTTCTATTGCATTCTATCGTGTGTTTCAACGATGTTTCTATGTAGAATGTTTCGGTTTGAGGTGTATGCCAAGCAGATATGCAGCTACGGAGCCAAATTACTGATCTCACAATTTATGCTAAAATGATTGTTTCTTCAATAACGAGGTATTTTATTTAGTTCCTAAGTGAAATTAAGAATCGAGACTCTCCACATGTTTTATTATGGGAGGAAAATATCAAATGCACATGCGCAAAAAAAAAAAATAAATAAATAAATAAATAATAAATAAAATAAATAAAAAGAAATTGTTTGTGGCTTTGTGTCCAGATTTTAGATCATTCTGAATATTGGATGTCAAGATCTCGGCATTTGTACGGTTATTAGATCATAGTTTTGAAAGACTAAATAACAAGATTCAAATAATTATGAAACATATGCTATTTTGAAGAAGGAAAAGAATCCCATTCAATGAAACATTTATGCATTAATCATTAGGAAAAACAATTATAAATTAAACATTAAGAAATGCATTTTTCAAAATAAGTTAAAATATTAACAGCATTTCAATAAAAACATTGTATACACTTTTGAGGCGGCGAAAAATCAACAAAGCAAATAAATTTAGATTATTCCATAGCAAACAGATTTAACATAAATGTATGTCAACAGAGTTTGATACTAGCACTAATTCAAGAAATTTCATGACATGATTTATATGACTTGAAATTTCCTAAGAAATCAGATTTTCTTACCTTCTAACAAAACAGCAGCTTTTTTTACATCTGTTCGATGTTGACTATGAGCCAGACACCAAGCATAATGAAATTTTGTTTGTAAATCAACTTCACCTGATGCTAACTGTGTTTCATAATTCTCCTGATAAATCTAGAAAAGATGAAAGAATGTGTACATATAAAAATTAAGCAAATACATGATGAAAGAATACAATTAATACAGCACATGGATAATCAACTTTAACTTTTGCAATTATTTAATCGTGTTTCCTACTGTCTTCAGAATTTTCATGCAAATATATAAAATTATAACCACTTTTATTTCTTATTAAAGCTGTTCCGACATCACTACGTCGAGATGGGGGGGATATTAAATAAAGGAAAATACATTTCGTATATTCTCCAAAGATTTAACTATCATAAATATAAGGCTTCATAGCAACTATCCAAGCTGAAACAACTATTCATAAGTTTTATTTTTAATTCAGTGCACTACGAAGCGGTTAAAGAAATCAAATTTATTCATAACTACATTTTTCCACAAAATTTGAATAACTACATAAGAAATAAACAAGCACACTACGCATAAAATCAAATCAAAGAATGTAACCGAGTCTCGAATAAATTCCTTTATTTGCTACATTTGATAAATGTTTCTAACATTTATTCCTTATCTTTAAAACCATGGGAATTACTCCGATATATTTTGACTTTTATCAAATTTCATAGCTGGAGTATGTAAACAATGTTACCTTTAAACAATCATTTACTTAAAAAGAATATATATAAGTAATTCAGCAGAGTTTTCATATCATCATCCACTAAAAGCAAATTTGATGTATCAGCTGACATAATTAGAATAAAAGAGGAAAAAAAAAGTGGCAAAATAATACTGAGGCAAGTATTAGTATTTCGTAGTCCGAATAATATCCTCTAATGTTCTGATTCAGATTTTTGACGCAAAAAATTCATTACAAAATTAAACAAAACAGACAGATAAAGAAAACAAAAATTATGTTTTACACGCTTCAAGTCTTTTGGCCTGCAGGATGACAAATTAGATGCGGAGAAATGGACAAAACTGATGCAACACTATTCAGAAAGATCATTCGTTCACAATACACACCCATAGCCATATTTCTCAATGACCATGTTCAATGGAAAACTCAAAACACATGTTGTTCAAAAGCTCACTTTCATAAAAGTGCAACGGTGCTAAAAACAAACATAACAAGAGAGAAAATACGCCCACTACTGTGGCAAAATAGTAATTTTTCTTATAAAATCATATTCTTTAAATCAATTTTAAGACATGTTTTATTCTGTGTAGATAGCCAAGATTTAAAAAGGAATACACGTCTTGCAAGATATGATGCAAACTAATTCAGAGATTCACACTATACTACGTCACAAATAATTCTCTCTACAATGTTCTTAAATTGAGCACAAACAAATAATGCATGTAATCTTTTTTAACAAATTTCTACAGCTCAAATAAGAAACTACAGACTACTTAATATTCAATTTACATCTTAATCACAAATGAAGTATTGATTACTCGCTAATGATAGATAGGATTAAGGATTTCCCCTCCCATGCAATCTCTGTTGTTCTTAATTTCTGCTGCTCAGTACCTAATTAAATTGTAAAAATATTGCCACCCCTAACTTCTAAAAAATGTGCTATTCTTAAATTTTGCTGCTGGGTGTTTTACTGAATCTAAAAATTTTGTCACCATGCCTTTCTATGCAGTCGCACTGCTTGCACCGGCTCTAGCATATTTTTACTATTAAATAACAGATGATAGTAAAATTTTAAAATAAAAAAAATCTGAAAGGATTCAGATTTTAGATTACATCCAAAGGGATCTTGCTTAATAATATAATAACTTGCCGAACGAAACAAACATTAAACTAAACCCAATACGAACACAAAAACCAACCCAATATAATTCCAATAGTCAACCCAATACAATTCCATTAATCCATCCAGTACAGACCCAATAACCAACACAGTACAATTCCAAAAATTCTAATAGCCAACCCAATGCAACTTCAATTACCAACAAAGAAACATAAGCACTAAATTGAAAAGTGAATCGGACATTTTTGTGAAACGACGCAAAACGCCCAAACGAAAGTAATAGTCCTTCGGGACTACATCCCTTTGGACTAATAATAAATTAAACCTGTATTTTAAAAGTATGTTTATTGGGCTTGGGACATTTTTTTCCTCCAGAAAAATGTTCTGTCTACGTTGCGGGAAAAGTCTGGAGAGTCTTAAAAGGGACTAAAATGTCTACATTTTCACTTTTTTTTAAATTGCAAAAGACACTATTTCAACTGTAGAAATAAATTTTCTAAACAATTTAGAATGAAGAAAAAGTGAAGTGTTTATTATTACTTATGTCAAAAAAGGGCTAGTAAATTAAGAAGAAATTATTAAGGATACTTTTTCGCGGTAGACAAATTTCTTGGAAACTAGCTTAAGGAGCTTATATCAACAAATGGAAGCATAGCTTAAGAAAACTAAGAAGTTCAAATGTACAGCAATCATCTGAGTGGAAAGAAGTACAGGATAGCTTTACTTGGGAACTCATATCACCCACCGAAACAAATAAAACTCGTGTATTCAATCAACTGACTTCAAGAAAATCTGTAATTGCGAGGTAATTGAATGCGCGGATCTTGGATATTGATTTTGCTGCTCGCAGTCAACTACTAAAGAGTTATCACCAGTACATAAATATTATACCCATGGCCGTTAACAGTATAGAATTAAATTAAGGTGTTAAACACCACGCACAGAGGAGAGATCAATAATTGAATTTATATACTCATTAGTTAATAATTTTAGTATTTGATAAACAATTAAATATAGCATTTGATATGCATGTTACATGCATGGCGGTCGGAGGTGAAGTGAGATTTAAGTAAAAGAGAGTTAGGCTAGGCAATGCAAGTCACATGACGTGTGGATAATGTGCTTGGTTCTTCAGTCCTATGAGGAGATTTGAGTGAAATAGCTTTTTAAATATGAAATACGCATTTGAAGATGAGAAATATATACAATAATAGCTAGTGGATATGATCCTTTAGCTTCTTCAGTAATTTGAATGACTCATTGATATTGTTACGAATTTCACATTTATTTGGCTATTTATTTAGAATTGTAATTAGATTTGCTTCATGTTGCCTTAGCAACGCAGACGATTTTTGAAGAGAAAGCTACGTCAAAAAAAAAAAAAATAAATAAAATAACAATAAAAATAAAAGAACGCGTGCATTTAATGTTTAATAAATAAATATCTCGTAATTACTGTTGCCATCCAGAAAATTCTAGAAAAATCGTGTTTGTTCTACTGATAATTAAAAAGCTTATAAAAGCCGAGGTGAAACAGCTCATCTCAGTTGCTGTTGTTGCTGTTATACTAGTAGCTGTAAAAAGCGAACTGTTGTTTGTTTACTTAATGCTGTATTGATTGTAGCCATTTCGCTGAGAGATAGAACTATTTTATCTGTTTTGAACTGAGTTTTTGCTAAACATTTGAGATATTGTGCGAATATCTGTGAAGAAATATTTCAGCATTTTAATTTATTTCTTGTGGAACGAATAAATTTTTGTTAATTTTTTACGACTTGTGCATTCAATATAACCCGTACGCACGTAACAATAT
>KK113929.1:231230-241558 GCA_000611955.2 Stegodyphus mimosarum
AGCTTAAATTATAATTTTGATTTACAAATTATATAATATATATATATAATATAATTATATTACAAATATACTTGAAAAATATGATGTAAAAACACAGTTACAGAACTTTGTGCACTTAAATTTACACTGTGCTATAGGGTACTAACTAAAAATACTACAGGTATAATACAGTTACATAAGTCAGCAACTGCACTAGAATAATTTGAATCTTTACAGCAGGGCTTCTCAATCAGTGGTGAGTTCTACTCCCCCCAAGAGGAATTTCATAATTTTGTGGAAAGGATTATTGTGGACCTATGGATCACCTATGGATTATTGTGCTTTTTATTCAGCTGTCATATATTTAGTTTTACAAAGGGTGTTTACACATTTTTAAAACAATTTCAATAAAGAATTAAAAAAACAAATGTTTTGGAATAAAAATTTCTAGCAACAGCATAATATTTGAAATGAGAAACATTGTCCGCTATTTTTAAATTTAATTCTTCTTTCAAAATGTTGCATGTAATAAAGCTGTGGATTCAAGGATATGTTTTTGCCCAAAGAGAAATAGTTCAATTCCACAATTCAAAAACATTGTGAAAATAATGGTATTAAAATTTCTAAGTGTAAAATAAATTATAGTATAATAATAATAATATAATTTTTGTTAATCGGAAGGGGGAGGGAATTCAATCATTACTTCTATTTGGAAAGAAGACTTGAAAGGAATACCCAAAAATGTACATAGCACTTATAATGTTTCTAAAATTAAATTGTTGGTAATAAGAGAATATCTTCCAACAGAGAAATCAATTGCAAAGCTTTCAAATACCTCTGTGGCAACAATAAAGAAAATAATAAACTAAGATTTACAACTTACAAAAGCTAAAATACATGTGAGGATTTATCTATTATTATATACTAATTTAACAAATTTATACAAAATTAACTATTAGTATATAAATAGTTAATTATTTATCTATTTATTATATACTAATAGTTAATTTTGAATTGAAGTAACTTTCCTGCCACTGTGCTTTTCACCATGCTTTTGCCAGAATGTAAATGAGTTAATGCACGCTTATTGAGGTGGAAAGAAGTGCTATATAAGCAAAAGTTTCGCAAGTTAATTTTAGAGCTTGCTTCGCCTACTTCAGGCCATGTTGTTATAGTGACTAAATAGTGATTTGATTCTGTGGTGTTGAGTGCTTCTAGTCATTAGGCTTGTCTTGCTGGTTTCTACAAACCACAGCCTTCCTGCACATACTTTATCCTGTGAGCTGTTGGGCTAATTTAACTACATTTGATTTTTGTTCAACATTACTTGTTTAAGTTAAGCCAGAAGTATTGGCTTGTGTAAACCTAAACTGGGTCATTGTTTCTTCTTTGTGTTCAAATAAAAGGGCTATTTACACCTTTTTTCTGACTTTGTCTGCCTACAGTTTAAGACAAGAGGATTATTTATCTATAGACTTTCTAGAGCTAATGAGTTTATGCTATCAAAGAACGTGAGACTTTATAAACATAATGTTCACCAATTTTTGCACAGGTGGATTAACACAGAACAACTTGTAGAAAACTATTCAGAAGGAGATAAATGGAAATACATTGTGACACTTGATGAAGCATGGGTTTGCGTAAATGATTGTAACAACAACAGCAAACAAACAAACCTCAACAACAACAGAAAATGAGGAGAGGGAGAGAGAAGAAGATTATTTATTATTGAACCTGAAGAGAAAAAAGTGTAAAAATCTGGTTCCATCAATGTAGAGAAAGTTTCAGCGTGAGGTTTGCAATTATCCCAGGACTTTTTAGAATGGGAAATTAAGAATAAAAAGACTCAAATATTAAAATCAATACAGCTTACTGTCTAGAGAAAGTTATATGTCTGATATTTACAGACAAAAATTCCAATGACTTTCAAAGAGTGAAATTTCATCAATACAAAGCACCAAGTCATAGTTTGAAGAGTACCACTGCATTCCTTAGGTGTTCAATGCATACCATATATACCTTTCAAGGTCTTCCTGCAAAGTCTCCTAACATTTCACCTATGGATTATTGTGCCTTTGTTTTCTTAAAAAGAGCACCTTTTAAGCATAAACCTACCATAATGGATGCAATCTGGAACATAGTGAAAATCTATACCATCAGAAAGTTTACGAAAGGCTCATTTATAATGGAAATCATGATGCAGATGTATAATAAAAAAATTCTCTTTTCATTTTAAACATAAAGTAAACAGCCTTGAAATTGTTCTAAAAATGTATAAACACCCTCTGTAGTTTATGAACATAAGTAATGTATTTTAATTTATGAATATATATTAGTTATTTTATTCAAGTTTTGGTATTTATCAACATTTTTCTACTTTTTGCTGTTTAATTTATAAAACATGTTAAAAATAATATAAATCTCTCTCTCTATATATATATATAAATATATATTTTTCAAGTTTTGGAAAGGTGAGGAAAGGAGAATGATCTAGCAATAGCGAAGAGGTACATGGGATATAACAGATTGAGAACCTCCACATTAAAGCTTTCATAGTTACTTTTAGTGCAATCCAGAAATTTATTATTCAAAAATTGAAACTGATACTATCAAATAACAACAGCTTTAAATGCGAAATAGATAAAAATAGTTATCTATTTCTTGTTTAAAGAGCATATTTTGGAATATTTAGTGCGCACTAAGATATTCTTAAACTCACAGAATATATTTACTGTTAATCAGCAAAATACATTTTACAATACATACAGCAATTTACAGAATTTTAGTAGTAATAGTACGATATGCAAAAATGCTAATAAATATACTTCATTAAATTCTTACCACTTCATAACTGGAATGGCGAAATTCTATTTCTTCTTTTTTCTTACTTGAGCCTTTTAAAATATGCCGCTATAAAAATTATATACACAATTAGCATCTTTACTTTGCCACTTACTCTTTAAATGATACCATTTTTATGCAGAAAATGATAATTTGAGACATATTAATCGTAGACTGGAATTTTGTATAAAAATAGCATAAATACCAATTTCAGTAATGTTTTGTGTTTTATCTCTTTTTTTTTTTTAGGATATACATGTAATTTCAAAGTTATTTGTAGAACTAAAATTATTTAAGCAAACACTCTTTTGTCGTGCTTGCTTTACTAGAACATGAATAAAGTTACAGAAGATCTTTATCTTGCAATGAACTGTAGCCAAATTGGCAGAGTTCAGTAACCTAGCAATATTACAATTCAATGTTAGTAAACAGGTTTTGGCAAATATCTATAATTACTAATAACCTAGCATATTGTAGAGTGTGATAGTTTTGTTTGAATGTGTGGTAGCTTTCTCTTAAATGCTTGAAGCATAAATTAAAAATTGTTAAATTTCAAGAGAGAGCAGTTGAGAGCTGGTGGTTTCATTTATGGGCTCGCAGTTGTGCGATGCTTTCTGCATTATATCAGTGACTCGCTCGTGCTGACATCTGTGGGTTGAATCAGAAGTGTGGTGTGAAAGACTGCTTGGCTTCGGGGATAGGACTTAAGACCGTGACATACAAGTGGAATCCTTTACCAGCAGTAGAGATTTCGACTTCCATGAAACAGATTCAAGTTCTGTTCCAAAGGCCAGGCGGCCTCTTGCACCTTGCTTAGATTTCACAAGCGAGCCATCGCTCGAACACTGAAAGCAGTGAACTGCTGAGAGATATAAACCACCACAAATCTGAAAGAGTCAGAATTCTTGAATCTAACTTATAAGAGTTCTTTTGCACTAGTAGTAGAGGATTCATCTTCTACAAAACAGACTCATGTTCTATTCCTGAGGTCAAACAGCCTCTTCCTCTTGCTTCTGATTCGAGCCATAGATGTTGCCATGAGCAAGTCTCAGCTAAAATACTGAAAGCAATGATCACCAGTCGGCTATAAATCACCATAGCTGCCACAAGAAACTTCAAACTGGACATTTTCCATTGATGAAATCATCATATCTGCAAAGCTGTAAAAATCAATGAATTTTGAGAGTTATTTCATAATTTAATATTTTGAAGCATCCTAATATAAATCTGTGAAAAATAACGGTGGAAAGACACTGGTATCTGATTTCTACATATGTTCAGCTATAGTTTTAAAGGTTTCAGTTCCCATGTATGAATGCAAAGCATCAAAGCATATTTATGGATGATTCCATTCCATTTTGAAAACCTGAACATTGAAGCTTACACTTTTTGCTAGCCTACAGCTCACAGTTGACCTGATGAATGAGTATATCTCCAGGAAAACTTATTTAGATTAATGCTAGAGAGAAATTCATCACACCTGAAACAAAAAGCAAAATTGACAAATTGTAGATTCAACAAGATGATATGTTGCAAATGCTGTTTCAGTATCATGGCTCCACTTGACAGTAAAAAATAATTTTGCTGGCATCAGAGCAGTTACAAAAAGCAAACAGCACTATGATTCTACAATTACTCCCTGATGTGTTAACTTTGGTTGCTTATGAAACATGAATGAAAAAAATAAAACAAAATTTTTATTTCTAATTGATGCAGCCACTTCTTTAAAAGAAACAGAAAGCTCTTTCCTCAGAGACTTTCCCTAATGTCAACATTGCAGAACTGAAGAAGTAAAAGGATTTCATATTTAGACAGACATTCTGAAAGGTCCCACCATTGGGCAAGTGGTTAAGATTGTTGAATTGCATTTGGAAGTTTGACTTGGATTAAGTCCCAGGTGAAAAGCTGCTGCATGGTTGGTTTTTGTTATTTTCCCCATGGGTAATGTGAATAGCTTTCCTTCTAAAGCCAGTTTACAAAGCTGTGAAATCAGTTTCCCTTCAAAAGTCTTCCACCAAGGCATTACTGAAGAAAAATTAATCTACTGCTCTAAATGAATTCATTATTTCATTAAATGCAATCTGAATCCTTGTATGCCGACCTTTCCTAATGCAAACCTCAAGATTATATGTATTTGCAGTTTCACTTTTTAAAAATCCTATGTGTATTTTTATTTATTTATTTATTTTTGTCTTTGTGGATTCTGCTGATAACTTAAAAGCAGCAATAAAATATCACCTTGAAGGCAAGAAAGTAGATTTTATAGGAATTTCAATATACGAAAAATGTACATTAAAAATTCAAGAAACCAAACAGTTCAACGTCACAAATGCATTTTATATAAATGAAGTCAAATAAGTATTAGAAAAGAAATATATTAATTATTTCTTTAAAACATAACTAAATACTTTCAAGAGATTAGAAGCAGTATGCTATTGCATTGGGTAAATTTGAAAACAAATGGTTTTCACTACATGACAAAACTCGTGTTATGAGAAAATTGCATCCCCTCAAAAAAAAAAAAAAAAAAAAAAAAACCATTCCATCAGAATGAAATGTTTTATTCATTGTCCTACAGATAAAACAACATTTGTCTTTTTTATATCTTTATATACACTGATAAGTCGAAACATTATGACTATCTCCATCTTTTTCAATGAACTTGCCTGAATGATGTGGAGGGCCCGTAATTAGGTGAGAATGGTATTTAGCTACTGCTGGAGAAGGAAATGAATAATTCTTGCACTTACTTTTGCAAGTGATGGGAAAGGCTGCTGATCTTGATAGAGGGCAGATTACAATGGCCTGAAGACTCAGAATAAAGTATCTCCAAAACTGTATGACTCATAGGTTGTTCATGATATGCCGTTGTTAGTATTTATACAAAGTGGATAAATGATAGTGAAACCAGCAGTAGATGCCAAGGTGTTGGATGTCTATGCATCACCAAAGAAAAAGGACATTGGAGGTTGTCCAACTTGGTACAACAAAATCAGCGCCAAAGAGTGGCTCAGCTCACAGCCCAATACAATGCAGGTCCAAATGTTTCGGAACACACAATTCAGCAGACACTGTTGGATATGGGACAGCACCGCAGATGTCCCACTTGTGTGCCTCTGTGGATGAAGCATCATTTACGCATACAGCGGGCCCGGGAACATCGAGATTGTACCATGAATAAATGCCTGGTCGGATGAATCACAATTTCTCATTCACCACGTCGATGGTCATGTCAGGGTATGCTGTCTTTCAGGCAACAATTGTTATCCCCCATAATGTTTTCGCTCTTTGGTGTACATAACAGGGATGTATAAAAATAAATATGGTAGTTTGTAAGCATCACATGCTAATAACTAAATATAAGCAAGTATTAAACTGAGTTAATACAACTAAAAAAAAATTTATTTACTTAAAGATTTTACACTTCAAGACTACAAGTTTATGTCAGGTTTCAGATATTACTTTGGAAGCTGAATGAGCAAGTCACAAATATCAGTTAATATTAATTTATTCAACTGCAGAAAACTGAATTAAGTGTTTAAAAGTCATTTTTAACAGAAAAGAACCACATTTTCAGAATGAAAAATTCATCCAACTTTGTAATGAATATAAAAGGCATATTCTTCTTTATTTATTAAATTTATTTATGTAGAATGAAATCAGATTTTATAAAATGGTGATTTAATAAAATGAAATATGGAAGTTTCATTAATATTTTTTACCAAAGAATGGAACTAAAAAAGGCCAGACTTTGAATAAGGGTTTACAGTCAATACAAAAATAATATACTTGCGACGTTAAAAGATTAAAATGAATAAGGCAATACTAAAGTACAGGTTAAGCTGTTTGGAACTACCTACTAAAAGAAACTAAGCATTTAAATATTTCATTCAGTCATTATTTTATTTATTTCAGTTGCAAGCTTCATATGTTAACAGAATAATTAAAAAAAAAAAAAAAGCAGTACTTGAATTTTTAAAGGCACTTAAATACATATTTCACATTTATATTTCTGAATATCCTATGACTGCATATTGCCGTACCTTAAAAGGGAAGAAACAATGATATTTGCATTAAAATCTTATTCCAAATAATATATAAAACTGAAACACTGTCTGTCTGTTACAGGCCTGGTAGATTTGCCTCATAACCTGATGTAATGAGCAATAACTTTCCCCTCTGCTTTTTTAAGGATTTGGGATCTTCCAGGATTATAGTTCATTCTAGGTAACATTAAAAGTGTTTTCTTTTTGCATGTATCTGTGTGCATCAGATATCCCCACCCAGGGCTTTGTCATTTTTAATGATCTATAATGCAATACTGTATGCAATACCAAGCAAGAAATTTATGGTTGTTTGTTGTCTTGGTAAAAACATTGGTGATGTGTTTTTTCCTCATTCATGCATTCCTTGCAACTTTGTGAAAGACCTCCCTTACAAACGATATATTTTACAATTAGATAGTTTTTTATTTCCAATTAGCATTAATCAAAACTTAGTGTACGAGAGTATTACAAACTAAAGTATCAAAAGAAAAAGCCTACGATCAATTAAAATCAGAAGAAAGAGAATTAAGTAACTATACATAAAAGGTGCAAAAATTGTCCACAGAGTTGATATACAATCATTTATACTATTAAACTCTGTGCGAATCAGTCTGTCTGTTTGTGGCATTATCTCCTCTGGAACGCGGGGAGTGGAATTTTGCGAGAGATCCCCCTCTCCCGGATTCCAAAATATCATGGGAAGCCATTTCAACTATTCTCATCTACGTACGATATTAATTAAAAACCCTGAAAATGCTAATTTTCACCCTAGTTTCTCCGAGTGGCAGTAGTCTCGCATTCTGGAGATAAAAATTTGCTTTATTTCGAAACCTGTGGCCATTGCTTGCTTTCAGATTGTAGAGTTTGTTAATAATATATTTGTAAGTTTTACAAAATATGAAATAAAAATAGCATTGCGAAACATGAAGCATATTATTATTATATATGGTCATATTCTGAGGCTGAAAAAAGCATGTGACGCCATTATATGACAAAAATGTTTTGCTAATGTCAACATTTTAAATGTATAATTGCTGTTGCCAACTTTTTTGTTTCTTTGATAACGGATATATGGCACTAGTTCATGTAACCTGCGAAAAATAAAAAAAAAGAGGAGGGGGAGGGACAAATCTATATCTCCTTTTCTACTGAGCCAATTGACGAAATTCAAATTGCATTTTTCATGTCTCGAAAATGCGACTTAGGATATATATTAGATTCACATATAGCATTGTCCTAACATAGGTATTTTGACACAAAATCAAACTTTTTCTGAAATAATATACCAATTTTTTTCCCACATTTCGATTCTACGACTCAAATTATGCCTAGGTATTCAATTTGTAATTTTTGGTGAGAAATTTAAAATTTATCTTGGCAGATTTTTTTCAGTTTGCGCCAAGAATAATTCACTTGGCAAACTTCTTATTTATAGCAACTAGTTTACTTTCCTTTTTTTCATTGTCCACAAGTGGGAAAAAGTCATCATTCATACCTTCAAATAATCTTAACAAAGGGCATAAACCACATTTTCGTCATTATTGCTTATAATAAATACGCCAAATTTCAAAACATGCCAAATATAAATTCACACATATCCTAGGAAATTTTGAATAAAAAACTAACTTTTTTGCAGGTATGGTTAGAAATACATCTTCTTTAAGATGATGGCAAACATTTTATAGATTATACTTCAAAATTGTTTTTGAAAAATTTAAAAAATAAATCATAAAAATGGGTGAATTTTATTTGGAATGAACCTAAATTTCGAAATATGAAAGGAGGAATCAAATAAGTTTAATAAAAAAGAGATATTAATAAATATATACCAAATTCAATTAACATTGAGGAGCTAAAATTTTAATATTTTTTTAAAACTACTCGTGTGATTTTTACAAAACTTTGCAGTTTGGCATAATTTGAGTCGTAGAATCGAAATATGTAAAAACATCGGCATGTTATTTCAGAAAAAGTCAGATTTTGTGTCAAAATATCTATATTAGAACATATACGTACATAAATCTAATACATATCCTAAGTTGCGCTTTCGAGACATGAAAAACATAAGTTGAATTTTGTCAATCGTCCAAGTAGAACGAGAGATAGAGAAATGTCCCTTTCCCTTCCCTTCCCGGTGTGTACAGGTTTATTTTGAAGCTCCACAGAAGAATATAAAGCAATCAGCTTATTCTTAAGCTTTACAAAATGAAACATTTTACAGTATGAACTTACGTTGAATTTATTCAGCAATATTTTAGGAAAACTAGAATTTTAAGAAGCAAAGTTATCTTCATCCAGAAGGCCCATAAACTCAGGTTTAGTAAGGGAACCAAATCTTTTGGATAGATGATTGGAAATATTATCTAAAATCTCAAAGTCGCATCACCTGATTTCAAATTTGTCAAAATACATTCCTTTCCTACTGAAAATTCATTTGTCTCTTGTGCACTCTTGCTTCGTGTTAATAAATTATTGTGTTCCTTCGACAATGTGAAATTAAGAGTACCCCCACATGCTTTGTTATGAAAAAAATATCTACTGTGAATGTGTTAAATATTAATCATATGCTGAAGCTAAAGACTAGTCTCAGGACCTTTCTCCTTTTTACAGAAAAGTTCTAAAATTGCTGATGGCCCAGATATTAGATTATTTCAGATATTGGATGTTCAGATTTTGAAATGCACTTTATTTTATCTACTTTTGTACCACATAAAAATATAAAAATACCCCCCTCTTTCAGGATGATACCACTGATTCAGGTATTCTATATGAAACAATGAAAGTAATTAGCATATCCCTGTACATATAGTTTACACTTCTGTTGAACTTTTTATCATTATTATATAAGAATTAGCATCAGGCATTTCCAGTATGGTCAATAAGGTGAAACTTACTTTGATCGCATCTCCAACAGACCGGCTTCTGAAATGTTTCCTCCGCGGTTCACACACAATTTCAATATTATTTTCTTTCTGAAACTTTAAAGATCCACATATCAGTTGATTTAACTGATAATTAACTATTTGTTAAAAAATTTATACATCAGAATTAAAGACAGTAAAAAAGCAAATCATAAGAAATCTAATCTTGAAAAATTCTAATGACAAAAAAAATGAATAAACTATTTCGTTACAAGTGAATTATGAAAAAGTTTTAATTAACAGAGTGCACTCTTATACTTACAATGTGTGCCCATAAAGTAACCAGATAAATTAGAAAAACAAACAATAAAATAAAAAAGTGAAAGAATATATAAATGTTTAGAAAAAGCGACATCTCAACTCTTGTTAAAGCTATTTAAACTGGTTATTTTCCCATTTGCACATTCTAATGGCAGTCATTTTAATTTACTGAGAAGATATCTGAAAGGTTTCAGATTTTAAATTACATCCAAAGGTTTTTTTTTTTTTTTTTTTTTTTTTTTTTTTTTTTTTTTTTATATTTTTTTAAATATTATTTTTT
>KK113929.1:241697-259812 GCA_000611955.2 Stegodyphus mimosarum
TTTTTTTTTTTTTTTTTTGTGTGTTTACTTTTACCCTTATTTACTAAATATCATATTCTTCGCACATAAACCATAAAATGCAGTTCAACACAATATCACAAAATAATTTAAAAATAAGTATATCTTTAGAATTTCCGATACACAGTCTCACACACTGGAGATAAAAATGTTTTTTTCTGTACAATGTTGTTATTGCTCGCTTTAAAATCCTTGAGTTTGTTAATCAAAAATTCCTTAAAGTTTTACAAAATATGAAATCGATAATAAAACAAATTCCAAATTTGGATTTCCAGATGCCCATATTCAGGTGGAAACATTCAATATTCAAAATTTGATGTAGGTACCATTGCTTTATCACAATGGGAGAAACATACATACATTTATGCAGATTCTTTATTATTTAATTTATTTAAATATAATACAGGCAATAATATTTGGTGGCAACAATATGAAAGGTGAAACAATACTTTTAGCGAATCAATGCAAAATGCCAAAACGAAATTAATAGTCCTTCTGGGCAAATTGCCCCTTTGAACTAAAACCTTTGATGTGGTAGGTTATAACATCAAATTTTGTGACAAATTAGGTAAATCTGTTACCAAAACATCAAGATGATTTGAACAGTATATTGTGATGCATCACCATCAAGAATACATGTGTATGAGTGCTAACTGCTTTAAATGTGGGTGCAAAAGCACTGAAGATGAACCATAGATAGTGTACTCTTCAATTTCAAAGAATGAGAAAAAAATATGGAGAAATTATGTTCTTTGATAAAAGTTGATAAATGTGTAGCTAGTCAGAAACTTTCAGACATGCTTGGAATAAGCAATGAAAGCTGTAGATTACTTTTAATTGAAAATGAAGAAAGTTTGTGCTTGATTTGTGCCTTAGATTCTGACAGAACAGAAAAAAGAAGACAGAAAAGCTTGCTGACTAGTACTGAGAGACAAGAGAAAATTTCTGAAAGTATATCATAGTGAAAAATAAGACCTGAAGAACTCAGAAAAAAAAAAGACAAAGTGCTCAGTGGAAAGGATGGTCTCGCCCCCCACTAAAAAAAAACACAGATGTCAAAATCAAGGACCAAGTTTGCATTTTTTTGATTACAAAGGACTTACTCACCATGAATTTGTCCCTAAAAATCAATCAATTAATCAGTATATGAATTTTCAATTAAGAAATGGAATAAGGTGAGTTAGAAATTTTTTTAACCTGAACAATACTTTCTTTTGTATGATAACAGCATTAGCTATATAACAATAACTTGCTAAGCATTCAACTGCAATTCATCTACTATATTCTCTGGACTTATCGCTAGATTATTTTTACCCTTTTCTGAATTTTAAGATGGCTACGAAAGGACATAGACATTAAATTAAACAGAATTTAACACTGCAGACATTAAATTAAATGTTATATGTATTTTGAGAACAATTAGCTCCAATGCCTCTAGACAATGTTTTGATGAAAACGTTGGAAAAATTGCGTAGACTTTTCTGGCGATTGTTTTGAAGAAAATAATTTTGTTTGAATCTTACTCACCTTTTTCTTATTTATAAGAAATCATTCAGTTACTTTATGGTTACACTTTGTAGAAATGCAAATTTTTTATGTCCTATTTAATAAGCTATATGCCAGCTCAATTATAAGCCTATAAAATTCAGAAACTAAATCTTACAGATTAGTAATACCTTTTTGACGAACTTTCTTTTTCTTGCAGAATTAGGCATGGCTTCTATATAAGCTTTCAACTCTGACAATGCTTTATTAGTGTAATCAGCAGAATCTGGTTGAAGTAAGTTGCTTCTTTCACAGAATGTGACCATGGTTTTGATGGGATCACTCTAATATAAATTTCCATTACATTTATATATTATAAGATTCACAGAAAAATGCATTTTTAAAAATTATGTCTTTAGTTTATGTTAAATTAAGTATAATAATAAGATAGTAAAAAAGGTTATAAATAAATAAGTATGATAATAATAAATGAGATAATAAAGAATAAATAAGGTTTAATAAATGAGATATTTTTCACAAGAGTATAAAACATGCACAAATAGACAAATAATATATAGTATTATCAAATCTACATGAATATTACTAAAAATATTCTGAATTCCAAAATTTGGTTTAGAAATTTAATAAATCAAATTCATTAAATATAAGACTTCTAGAAACATCATACAATGCTCATACTAACCAGTATTAATAATATAAGCCAAGAAAAACTTGCAATAGTAGATTTGTGACATTTTAAATAGTCTGATTAATGAACAAACTAATATTATTTTAAAACTTCTGATTGATGATTTATCAGAAATAAATAAGTTATTAAATAGTCCACTGGTTATCATTGTTGGTCACATAACAACTCTTCCATTTTCCTTTGCTCAAATTATCTACAAAAAAATTACTTCATAAATTAAGATTTTTGGTACCATATTGTTAAAGCAGCCACCACACTTAATCACTAAATTTGGTGAATTTTATTGTCCAGTTCACAATATGTAAATTTTAAATGTCATCCACTTAAGACTTTGTAGATGCTGCTTTAATGAGGAAGTACCAAATTTTTTCTTAGCTTTCCCCATTCATCAAATTTTATGAACTTGAATGACTTGTCATTCAATTTCTAGGGCAAGTCACTTGAATGACTTGTCCTAGGTTTTCAGGTTTTTTTTGAGGGGGGGAGGAGACTGATTTTATTTGACAAATATCAGTTGCCACTTGCTTTTACACTTAAACAAACGACCACAGAATATTTGTGTCTTGAAGAAGAGAGATCTATGAGAGATTGTATTGAAATTCATTAAGTCATAAAAGTCAATTTAAGATAGAGTTTCTCCTATTTTTGAAGTTCCCGACTCTAATAAACATGCTCTGATCAGTAGTAAAAACATTTCACTGATCTAAAAATTAGTAATGCAGCCTAAATGTGTTATATCTAGACATTTCAAAGCTTTATTACATATTTCAATCTAAACAGAAATGCATGCCAATTTTGTCATTAACTAAATAAATAGATGACTGAATGAAAGCTTAAAATTTGTGCCTAAAAACATAAAGCAAAGCAAGCAGATCTTATCATGAAATGCTTATAGAGAAGCAGATACTGACATAAAAACATACATATTTATTTTAATACTAATTTAATATATAGCCTATATGAATGTACATAACTCCCATTTTAATAAATAAGGTAATTATACAAATATTTTAATGATTTTTTTTATTAAATGCAATGATGATATAATTTCTTGGCTAATAGCTTAGGGTTATAATAATGTTTTGAAACTTAAAATAAGCAAATTTACCTCATGATTTTCAGACTGTAATGGGCCTTCATATGACATCTCCTTTAAGTAGATTAAAACATCCTGTACAAGTTCTTGGGGAGGGTCGAAAAGAACAGTGGCATTATCAATTAGAAATGTAATACATTTAACCATGCGAGGAAAATTCTGTTTGAAATCCTCTGGTAACATCTGTATATAAAAAAACAAAAGCATATTCAATTTTTTCCTTTTTTTAAAATTTTAATTATTGAATGGTAACACAAAGTTTGCCTACTAAATAACAGGACTGTGTTTATATTTCTTAAGCAATGAAAACATATTAGGAGCACTTACCATGCATGCACAAACGGCAAGACTATCTGCAATTTGTTAATGATTTAGCATTCTCACGTCACACCAAAAAGAATGCTACAAAGAAGTCTGCACCTTTCTTAGGGAAGATATGCCTTTGTGGAGAACTTTCTAAGGGAAGCTAGCTTGTATTTACATTATACCTGGGGAAAAACAACCCCTTAGCTATCCCATTCCTTTGGGATTGAACCCAGGTCAAATTTCCACTATCTGTGGTTGGAATTTCTTGACCACTGGTGGGTTTCAGAACAGGGGAAAAAAAAGGGCAATGATGCATAATTGTAATTGAGAAGCCTGTTAAAGGGACAAGCTACAAAATTATCATATAAATGAGTAACGAGTTATTGCATCAGTCTCATTATTTAGTAGACATACCTTACACATTTCATGCATACTGCATAAACAAACTGGAAGAGAAACACACCAATGCAAAATTTAAAAGGTACTTGCATATTATCCCTGAACCATGAAACTGTTGCCAAGCTGCACCAGTTATGGATAAGCATGATTTTTAATGTCTGTGATTTCCCTTAATATAATACGATAAGCCATCTTTTAATTTTATGAATAAGGATACAAATTAACTGTTATTGCTACATTTTTCTCTTGTATTTTGAAAGAAATCATTAAAATTTGAGATCCGACTTCTACAGAACAACAAGAAGAGTATTATTTTTAAAGTTATGGGACCCTGACATAAAAAAAAAAAAACTGTATTAACGAAAATGATATGGCTAGCTGAATATGGGCAACAAAACAGCAACAGATAGGAACAATTACGTGAAGGAAGTTTGTACTAAGAACATTCTAGAAAGAGCTTCCAATAAAATTAGAGAGCATAACAAAATAGTAGAAATCAATGAAAACTTTTTACAAAGCGAGTGAAATACCAATTATTTATTAAATAAAGAGGCATCAGTTCCTCCAGAACACTGTAGGAATGATTAGCATAACTTTGCCAGTTTTCATGTTCTGATGGTAGATAGCTTTCACAGTGGATGGGATACCATGCAAGTACCATTTAAAATAGAGCAAAATAGCAACCTTAGTTTCGTGCAGATTTTGAGGGAGAAACAGATCTCCTTTCATTTAATACGGAAAAGGAATTTTTTGTTCTTTTTCTTGCCTTTTTTTTTGCTCCTCAAGCTGAACGAAATTTCTTGAAAATGTCAATTGGCAGCAAAAAAAGTAAACTGAAGAGAAACATGCTAATGTAAAATTAAAATTAAGCAAAACATGTCTTAAAGCAAAAAATTGTTTGCTCTTTCGAGATTTTTTTTAAGTTTTAAAGAAAACTGCTACTACAAGAAGTTACTGAAAAATTGTGTTGCAAAATAGCATATTTAGTTTACGCATTTATCTGCACAATCACATCACGTGATACAGAATTAAAAAAAAAAAATACATATAAGAAGCAAAAATACTGGAACATTTTTCTTTACTGTTTTCATGCCTATTGGAAAATTGAACTACTGCCACTCACATTTTAATTGTTGCCATTCAATTTTACACAAATAATTAAATAAAAATTATCCTTCAACAACTTCTATTAATTTTTATTTCATTTATGGAATTCAAAAAGTTAAATCATATTACTATTATTTATTTTATTTTACACTTAATTTAATAAAGTTTTTAATATAGTAGACAATTCTTATATTTATTAAACTTAATTTTACCCAATGGTTTCGGAATGTGTTTATTTCGCTTATAAAACATTCAGTTGTTAATCAATATTGAAATTCCTTATAACCACCCTATTAGTTATTTCTTTCAAAAAGTTTTTAAAATTTAACAGTTCTTTAATTTTTCAGTGTAAGCAGTACAGTTCTCAAACCACTTATAGTGAAAGCCCAAATTTATAGTACCTTTCAGGTAAGAAGAAGCCTTCTTATATTTTCAACATGTTTCATACTTGGATTTTCTACATGTCTACTTTTAAGTCTAACAGCAAGATTTAAATATGAATGTGCTTTGTTAGACAGAAATAAGAGATTAACAATTGCTTTTCTTATAAAGGAAACAACCCTTCCATTTTCATTAGATGCTGCTGATTATAATTCTTTTGGGATATCTCTTTCTTTATATTCAGACATTCCATATTTTTCAAGAACATCTAATGAATATCTTGACCGTTTCAGTATTATTCCTTCTTCATCTCTTTTCACTTCCATTACAAACAAATAACTTGTATGCTCGTCTACTTCAAATTCCTTTGACATTTCTTCTAAAAATTTCTTCCTCTGTTCTGTCTTTTCCAATCAAAATACCATCATTAAAAAATATTGCTAAATCAGCATAGAATAATTTGTTTTTAACACACATCTGTCACATTTGATTTGAACAAAACCTTTTCTCTTTAGAAACTATGTAAAGCGATTATTCCCATTGAAAAGAGCTTGTTTTAGTCGACAGAATTACTCTTTACTTAAGTCAGGTTATACCCTCGTCATTCTTCTTCTTCAATGGCTCGATAGCCCTGGTCTTTTCTAGGCATCTCTACTTTTGGCAACTGCTTTCCAGTTTTTAATTTTTAAAATGTTAAATCTTTTTTGACACAATCGATCCATCCTAGCAGAGGTCTGCCCTGAGGTCTCTTACCTATGGGTTTTGCTAGAAAGATTTTCTTGCAGCAACGATCTTCATTCATTCTAGCCAGATGGCCAGACCATTTAAGTCTCAGTATTTGATGAATTTTACAATATCAGGTTGTCTGTAAATTTTATAGAGTTCTAAATTAGAGGTTATACTCTCCAGTAACTTCCAAACTATTACTTGCATTTTATAAGGTATAATAAAGACTAACATAATCATACTAGGCATAATCAAGTATTAATTGTTTTCTCAGCAATCATCAATCCCATATCTTTCATTAAAAACATTAAGTATTAAGACGGTTGGTTTTATTTATAATAATCTTCATTTTATTATATTAAAAAAATTAAACATTACTTAATGATAATACACAAATTTATGGGAAAGGGAAAGAAGCTAATAAAATGTAGATTAAAGGTTTGGCAGACAAAAATTTTCCAGAATACCTGTATTAGACAAAAATTTTCCAGAATACCTGTATTATATTATTACTCATTAACTGGCACACATTAATTTAAGTTTTATGCATAAAGCAGGAAATTCAGGCAGCACGTAACATCTTTGGAATAATAAATAAAACTTAAGAGTGAGTTTTTATACAATAGAACATATTAATTATGAACAAGGAAGTTTCATATTTGGATGATGCATTCATATTTTCACATAAATAATTTTATTAAATATAATTTATTCTCAGCATTTTTAACAAATTAAATCCCGAAATTTTAAAACAAATTAATATGTTACTGGCATCAGAAATATTGGAAAAAATTCCATTAAAAACAAGGATACTCAGTTTATTCAAATATTTCAATTTTATTGGGGAATATTGACTACATACATATGACTACAACAATGCCCTTGTGTTGATACTTTTTTCAATTTTCAAAACATGTTTTAAAATTATTTACATGAAATCCCTATAGAACTTGCAGCAAATTTCTTTTTATTGCATAAATAGATCACAAAGCAGTAGTTTCAAATAAGCAAATAAGAAAATATTCACATAATACCATATCAGGATAATATGGAGCTTGGGGAGTCATATTTGTTGACTTAACATAATAATTTATTGAACAGCAGCATTGTGAGTAAGCACATTATCACTGCTACAAACAAAATATATTGACTTATCATAATTCAGGTTGTTTCCTACGAGCTGTTTCCTGAAAATTCTGAAAAACACTCAAATAACTCTTTTTCATTTGTTTGGCCAGCTGGAAGAAATTTGTGATGCACAGCTCCATGACTTTCAAAGAAAATGATCCAACATTTTCTTGACTTTTGACCAACTCTGGTCAATTTTGGTCTTATTCACTTTTTGAGCACCTTCCCTTCATAGCTGAACTGTGTTCACATCAAAAACATAAATGTGTGCTTCAAAACATGAATTAATGCGTTTTGAGACTCCTACATTTTCTGCTTTGATCAACCTCTTTGCTCCCACCATATTATATACGATACTCAGTTGTTTCCCTTCTTATGCTCACCATACCAAATGTGATACAAAAGAAAAGTGTCACTGGTGGTTCATCATATCATATTTAATTTGCTGAAATGGAATGTTTTATTTCAAGCTAAATGCATTTACATCGTATCAGAATGCTGTGAAATTTTATTGAATATAATTTCTTAGCTGTCAGCCTAGTTGTTATGAATATTATTTATTATTTTACTCTGGTAATGTAAAACGTGCAATGAACACATTCAGAATTTCAAAACATTTCAAGCAGTGTAAGCAACTTAAAATTTTGCACGTAAATGTGGCAGCAGAATATAATAGTCACTGATATTTAAATTCGTTTCTATTTCATTATTATGTGAAAATATTTTAAATATGTAAATATAATCATTATTATTAACACTGTACTTATTTTTTATTTTTATTTTAACTGTACATACTGGGACTTTTTAAAAAATGTTGCAAGAATCCAAATGTTTCAATAAAAAGCAGATTTTATAGGAATTATTTTTGCATGATAGACTTAACTGCAAAACACACTTGAGCACATAAAATATATTGACATTCAGTACTCTAAGGTCATAAGCACATGAGAGAAGAGGTTAAATATTATATGCCACTGTTTTTGATAAAATGTTCTTAAAGACTTTAATTACATTCATCATTTTCAGGCAATCACAAAAGCAAAAATTCTTTATTCACTAACAATGAACATATTTCCAATAATAAAAAGAACATGAAATTTTGCTAGTAGCTGATGAAAGTCGTAACAACTTTGTTCAGAAGTTATTGTGACTTTCATAAACTTTTTCTTCTAAGCAATTTTTTGTTTTTTTTTATCATAGCAGCATGACATACATTGAAAACAGTTTTATACTCACTTTCCTAGGACAAATGATATGAGGTGCAAATAAAGTAGCAAGATTTTTAGATGTCATCTTGTTTTTTTCCTGCGCATTTTGTATTTGATTCAACAACAGGAGCAAATATTTCAGGAGACAGTAATTGTCAGGAGGTAGTAATAAAAGTAGAAGTTTAGTTGCCTTTAGCTGCCTTTCATATATAGCTTTTGCTTGACTAGAAGACGTGCTGTTACAATTCATATCTAAAATAAAATTGAATCAAGACATATTTGAGAACAATAACATTAAAAAAATCCTATTTGTTTTAGCTCTTGTTACATGACAATGGATGAACATGTTTTGGTCAATGTATTTCTTAAGGAAATAACCAATTTCTTTGACTTCTATAAGCAGTAACTTGCCAGCAACAAAATCCTAATATTTTCTTTGGTATAACTTATTAATTATGTGTAATTATTGAAGCTATGTGTAATCATAGCCATTTTATGATCTGTGCTTTTAATTTAATTTGCTTGATTTGTTTATAAAATTTTAGTTTTATAACTATATATTTCTTGAATTTACTAAGTGAAAGAAATTACTCTTTTCTCTCTAATTCTTATATAATGAAACTAAACCTTACAAACTCATATTATGGAAGTGATTATTCATATTATAGAAGGAAAATAGATAAAACATAGAATAAAATAAAGAAATAGTTTGAAAGTAGACCATATTTATATTGGTCATATAATTTATTAACTTCTAGTGCTCAAATGATTGCACTTAGTAGCAATAACCAGACAGATATTTACTGAAAAATTATCATAACATTATTATAGAAATGACAAGTATCATTTCATATGTAAGTACACATGTTTTATTAAATTAATAAAATATAATATCATGATAAGGATTAAAAGTTAAAAAAAAACTTGCATAAATATTTATTATTCTAAACTCTATTAACTTTTTAAGCTTAATTATTTTTATAATACCAGTTACGATTAAATGCTATCGTAGTTCCTCATGGTAGACTATAGATTAATTGTAAAATATTACTAATACTAAACAAAATAAATACCTGTGATTTGGCAATGTGCAGAATAATGAGCCTCTGACAGCAATGGTTCAGGTAATTCGGCCAAAAAACTCTTTAACACACATGCACAGTCATGAACAGTGTAAGCACAAGCACTAAAATCAATATTTTCTCCCAGCCTGAGTAACATTTTAAGTTCATTCTGCCTAGCAAAACTTCCCGTTTTGCGAAACAAACCTTCTTTATGGACATCTGAAAGGAAAACTGAACTGAAACAACACAGTAGCATATTGATAAAATAACACTAAGTGAGAATGTTTTCTGGCTATTAATAAGTGCTATAATTTTCAAAATAAATGTTTACTTTAATGAATTGACTTTAATAAATCTACAAATATATGACTCAGTCATTGTTTCAAGCAGTTTCCTAAAACTCATTAGAAATGGCCTGCTAAGTAAACAGTTCTAAAGTGAAAGAAAGCAATCAATATTAAATATAATACTAAATTTACTTTTATGCAGACAAAGCATTTTTGGTAAAGAAACAGTACTGCTGTCCTCAACAGAAATCACCTAATCCATAGAAATCCAAGTAATTAAAATTTTAAAAAGTGACATAAAATGCAGTGGATTAACAGGAAAACATTAAAGGGGAAAATGGTATCCATTGAGGAAAAATGAAAATTAAAAGATAGGACTCGTTAGATTTATTTATAAAATGAAATATAGAAATGAAGAGAATTTATCTTCTACTGAACAAGAAATAATTTTATTGATTTAGAAAACTTATAAAGAAATCAAATTTTCAACTACGGAAAATGTTTCAATAATTACAACAAAGAAAAATTTAATTCCATAGTCAAGTTGCCACATTAATGAGCAACCAATTTGTGAAGTCTTTTTCTGCATAAGTGTAATGCTCTTTAATTCTTTAATTGGTGCAATGCATTTGCAAGATGCTTTTCTGTATTCAAGTAAATGGAGAAAAGTATCTGTGCAACTGAAGTTTCAAAGCAAAATTTTAAATATCTCCTAAACTAACCAAGATGCAGCTTGGCCATAAAATAACTTGATAAAATAAGAGCAACCTCAGGAGTACTGAAAGTGAAGCTACTGAAACTTGAGATGATAAATACAGCATAACATGCATTCATTGTACATAAAATAAATAAGTGAAATGAAGTTATAGTTAATGAATGAAGAAAATGAAGTTATAATTAATGTAACTGTATCACAAAAATTTCCAGGTACTTCTCAAGAGATGAAAAGCAGCATAAAACACTGGAAAATGTACATAGAAAGAAAAAGCAAAATGTATAGGTGTTTAATCAATAGTAAGAAAAATAGGAAATAAGCTAATCAGTACCCGTAAAAGAACACTTGTATTTCATGGATGATCTTGTAGTATTATAAGTGAAGCTTACTATTCCCTTTCTCCCCCCCCCCAAAAAAAAACATTTATTGCTACAACAGTAACAGCATTTAGACTAACATACAGTTCCCATTTTGTTCTGAGTTGGTTCTACATTTCATAGAAAAGAAGTAGATTTTTGAAGGAGCAGTTTGTTGAACTTGCATTGTTGCATTACATGAATAGTTCTTGCAAATATCAATTACTTCTTGTCAATGATCAAAAGAAATTTTATTTCTCCATGTGTTTCCACATTCCCATTTTATGTCTCACCACAAAATGCATTAAGAAAATTGTTGCTCTTGTTATGTTTTCTCACCCCTTAAATCTGACAGCACCAATTCTGTTACATGCTGTATGTAAACTGTTTTGCCTTTTTTAAATTCTGAGAATAGAAGAAGGGATAATGAAGAAAAAAATTAGGTACTTCCTTATTATAGTGGTCTTTGACCTTATTTGTTGACTTTACATTAAGATTGCAGCTAATAATTTTGCCAAGCTCCTGAAGCAGTAACGTAAAAATATACAAAATAATAATAACGCATGGTGAACTATCTCGGTCATTAGCAATTCACTCTCAAGAGCTGCTATAATGAGGATGTACCAAAAATGACTGCTTTCGAATTTTTAAGAAAATTATTCCTTCTAATTAGTATAGCAATGAAATATATGATGTCACTTTCCTTCGAAGTTTTTTTTTTTAATAATTTCTATTTGATAGTTTGAGCTTAAATTTTTTTCATTAAATACTTTTTGTTTGATTTAAAAATCCAATTACAATATCATTTAAAATGAGACAATGACAACATGATAACATTTAACAATGAGAGATTAAATCTTGTCTGCCACTGTTAGTAACTGTACAATAGTTTAAAAAATACTGGAAAAATTTAATAAATAAGTTTAAAATTCTAAATAAATTTTATTTTCTGCTCTATTCGATAGTGTGAAGCTGGAAATCCTGCAATGATTAGTTTGATCACTAAGATAGAATATAATGGAAGAAATCAACGTTTACCGAAAACATCTGTATTGAAATTTGAAAGCGTCACCATGGAATACTATTTCATCAAGGCAAATATTTGTATGTAAAGAATTTCAAGAAAACTGGCTCATTAGAAAGAGATTAAAAATAAATTCTAAATTTGTTCCAAACAAATAAAAAAGAGAAAATCAAGCTATAGTAATAACATGTTTTTCATGCAATGTAACTAATCTATAAATTTTCTAAAATATCAGATGGTAGCACTTTCAGATTTTATCATGCAGGGAAACAGAAAAAGGTATTTTTAGTGCAGAAATACTATATGTGATAAAGACTTAAGAAAAAAATTAATATAAAATATTTTTAGGTACTTAACTTTTATCTGCTTATGGAATAAAAATAATGCAAGGATATTTTCACTCGCCATCATTACATATTAAAACTCATTCTCATAAATATGATAGGGAACCTAGTGACTGCATTATCTGGCCCTGATACAAATATTTTTAAATTTTAAACTAGTAATTAATAAGGCTTTCCTCCACATAAAGTATGCATTGTTCTTTATCTTTTTAACAGACGGAAAAGGCCTTTTCTTTTAAAATAAGGAGAGCATCATGAATTTTTCTTACTGCCTTAATATTCCAAAAGATTGCTTAGATTTTGATCCTGACACAAAACATTCAAAAGATGATTACAAACAAACAATGGTGAAAGTTAAACATGTAAGGGCTGTTAATGACAATATTGACAGAAGCATATAATATATACAATCACAAATACAATTTTCTGCATACTGAACTTAACAACAATTGAAAACATTAATATTGCACTTAACAGCATTTTCAGCATACACTAAATTTTGCTAAAATTAAGCAAACACATTTAAGAGAAATAATATTCACTTACTTATTTCTCTACCTAAAAATTCAATAATCTGGTAGACATGAGAAATAGTTTCTTGATTTAATGGCATTGTTTCTAACACAGGCTTTTCTAAAAAAATTAGAATACAAATAATTATATTTCAATATAGATTTTAAAAGCCTAGATGAATTCTAATATAATGTTTATTATCAGTCTAAAAAATTTAAATAAAAATAATTTTTTTTCCCTAATACAGTAATTAATAGAAAATTCTTATATGTATGTGCTTTTGTTTTACTTCAGTTTACTCTTCATAAGCATTTATTTACTTTCTATTACATTCATGTCCATAAATTAAGGATAATTCAGAATCTCATGAAAATCAAAATCTAAAGTAAAAATTTCACCCATAGAATTATCCCACATATCTTCAAGAATCATATGCAAATTACAGAAGCCATCAGTTGACACTGATAGTACGTCACTATGACGAGAGTGCAAGAGAAGTGTATATAAAGAATGGTAGCAAAGAAGTAAAATTGTTGACAAGAATTTTGTAAGCCGCTCAGTGCCACAACTTTTATAGTTACGACACAGAGGACGCATGTGGATGATTTTTTATGCGGCAGAATAATTGGCCACCTGGAATGTGGGTGCACTCAGATGGAAGCATCCGAGGAATTTGGAATAGCCCAAAGTGTCATCTCTAGGCTTTGGCAACAATTCAAAAGTGATGACAATGTCAGCAGATGTTAACTTGAACAGAATGTTTATTTCCTTCATGATGTATATTTTTCAGTCATATATTTTGAGGAGATGCGTGAAAGAATTTTATCGCCGAAACATAACATTAAATGCAAAAATTTTTAGATTCATTAAATGTAAAAATGTCTTGAACAGGAAATATATTACAAAAGTCTGTTCTAAATTTAGATTTTTAATTGAAGATGACTGAAGGCATTGATGAAACTCTTACTAAATCATAAAACTCAACTACGAAACAAAATAAACTTTGTATTACAAAGGATTTGGACACGCAAAATGCAAAGAAAAAATTTGACATTGTATATAAATTAGTGCAAAACATAAAATGTGTTCTAAATCGCATATAGATATAATTTTTATTATTTTACTTTTGCAAATAAATCTTTCCTTTTATGTAAATTAGATTTAGAATTTCGATGAATTTCAACAGGCTGGTGTATTTAACATGAAATTAATGATATATGTCTTTAAAGAGTTTTTATTCGGAAGTTTTGCCAAAAATTTACATTAAAATCATGCATCAAGTTTATTATATTCATCCGTGGCTATATATCTTAGTTAAAATTCATAGCTTTACTTCTTGAAGATTGTTAATCTCTTTTTAATTTAGATGTTTTTTCATTAAATTCACATTTAAGAAAAGCTAATCTTGAAAGTTAAATCAATAAAAGTTAATCAAGGAATTAAATAATTATATTTTGGCAGACTGATTAAAACATCTAATTATAATGAATATAAATGTGAGCAAAGGATTATAAATATCTAAGGTAATGATATGTTTTTTCTTCATGAATTTTTTATAAGTAACTTAAAACAAAGAAATAAGGTAGGTTGTCTATAGAATACAATTTCAGTATAAAACTAATTTGAAATAACGATTTAGTGCATAAATATTTGTGCCAGAAACCCTGAAGCTTTTAAATTCTGTGTGAAAGTCTAAATTTTAATGATGTTTTCTATGAAAGTTCATTCAAACTGCTCAATAAATTTATATTGATAAAAAGTGTTCTGCACAATTTGCACTAAATAAAAGTTAAGGAATGATTGCTTGTTAACATCTGATAATTTGTAATACTTGTTTTATTTAACACAAACAATTATTTTAAAAATATTTAAGAGTTTGTTTAGATTACTGACAAAATATTGTATATTAAATGCTCCTTTTTTTTACTGGAGCAATGTTTTATTCACTTGAAAAAAAATTTTCAGTACCATTTTGATTAGAATATTTGGTTTGAAAGAAAATGGTTAAAAGAGAAAATGAAAAAGATGTAAAAATCAGTTTTAATTTCATTTAAAAATAACCGTAATAAATTATGCAAATCAGTGTAAATTAATTCTAAAATTTACAAAATGGATATGAAATAATATAAAACTGCATGCATGTATCTCATAATGTCACTTCACTGGAAAAATTTCATCTGTTTACTCAAAAGAAATTTTGAATAGTTTTTCTCAAATACATTGGAAGAGAAAATTACCCATAAGTGTTTATTAATCATCTAGTAATAATTGGCAAAGAGAGAAAGTTAGATTTGTATTTATTCATCATATTTTCAGCATAATTAAGAAAACTTAGAAAATTCCCCGTCTCCCTAGAATAAAACATAAGACTTAAGTTTTGAAATTTCATTGCAAATTTTACTATTAATTATAAATCATGAATACTGAATTAAATAAATAGGAAATAAGCAGGAGTTAAGTAAATAAACACACAAAGGAAGGTATGAAAAGGAGCAGGGCCATGAGCAACCAGTCTTCTGCTGAGACGTCATGCCGTCGCACTCAGGCCTTGTGTAACTATCTAGAAGGTGTTGGCTCAGCGCAGTGCAGAGCAGTGGAGACAACACCCAGAGACAGGTGAGTACTAGACCTGCTGCAAACAAGACATGTTCCCATGAGCAAGGCTAACGACTCCCAGACGTGGAAGGGAACAGATGGGTTTCTTGTAAGCCAAGCTATGATGACTTACTATAGCTACCCATGGATGACAATAAACATATTCCCTCAAGGCATGAGCTTACATGCTTGTAGGACTGTTAGATAATGATAGTGTGTGAGAATTACTCAGCATTTCACCAACTGTTATGGACTTCCACATCTTTGTAGGGTTAACCAATGCTTATGTCAATTTTATCTATTACTAGCTATATGTTCATTTCATCTTTTCATTCCATCTTAGTAAATTCATAAATAAAGCAGATTAGTTTATACTTCTCATGTTGCATGCATGGATGACCCTACATTCATTAGCTTAAAAGCAAGTGCTACAGTCTTAATTAAATAGAACACAGATTAAGATGGAATAATAATGCGTGTATTTAAATTGAGAGTACAATTCCTAGAAAGCAAGATACGGCATTACTCTGTTTCCAGTTCCAGGCTAAATTATATCAAAATTTATTTAATGAATTTTGATTTTGTTCATTGTTATATCACGCAAATGAAAACTTATCTTGCATGAGTACAAATAGTACGATATGTTGTGCAGCATTTTTGTTAATTGTCATATGATCTTTCTGTTATTATATGGAATATACACAGTCCAGTCACATTAATGTGACCATCTGTCAAAAGCCAGAATAACCACCTTTCGCAGAGCGGACTGCTGCGAGACGTGCAGGAAGAGAGTCACATAGGTCCCTGAAGGTGTTCTCTGGGATGTTGAGCCATGCCGACTCTAATGCCGTGGCCAGCTGCGCTAGATTACGCGGTTGAGGATCCATGGCGCGAACAACTCGATCGAGATGGTCCCACAGATGCTCGATTCGGTTTAAGTCAGGTGAGTTTGCTGGCCAGGGGAGGACGGTAAACTCATCCTGGTGCTCTTCGAACCACGCACGTACACTGGCAGCTGTATGGCACCTCGCATTGTCCTGCTGGAAGATGCCATCATCCTGAGGAAAAACAATGCGCATGTAGGGGTGAACATGGTCCGCAAGGACAGATGCGTACTTGTATTGATCCATTGTGCCTTCCACAATGATCAGTGAACCTAGAGAATGCCAGGAAAACATTCCCCAGACCATAATGCTCCCGCCTCCAGCTTGGACCGTTCCGGCAATGGTTGCAGGGTGGTTCCTTTCAGAGGTTTCACGCCTTATACGCCAACGTCCATCTGTCCGATGGAGCATAAAACGCGATTCATCCGAAAACGCAACCTGTCGCCACTCAGTGGACGTCCAGCTGCTGTACTGGCGTGCAAATTCTAGCCTTCGCCGTCGATGAACAGCAGTCAGCATAGGTGCACGAACCAGGCGTCTGCTTCGGAGGCCCAGACGCAGCAATGTTCGCTGAATAGTACTTTGGGAGACACTTTTGGTAGCCCCTTGGTTCATTTTGGTGGTCAGTTGCTCAACGGTAGCCCGTCTATCTGCCCGAACGCATCTCCGCAACCGTCGTTCGCCTCTGTCATCTATGGCCCGTGGTGCACCACATTTGCCACGTCGCTGATTTTGGACAGTCCCATTTTGCCATGCACGGTACACTTTTACCACGGCGGCACGCGAACAGTTCACAAACTCAGCCGTTTCGGAAATGCTTCCACCCTTGGCCCGAAAGCCAATGATCATGCCCTTTTGGAAGTCGGATAAATCGCTTCGTTTCTGCATTACGCCAACGATTGAAATGTTTTCCGAAGCCCTCACACACCCTTTATATACGCTCAACTGCACTGTGCTGCCACCTGCCTTCTGTGATTGGTTATTTAACTCTGACATGGAAAGTACGTGGTGGTCACATTAATGTGACTGGACTGTGTAATTGAATTTTATCATTGAAAATTTTTATATTATGGTAAATACTTAATTATTGGTTTAATTCATCAGTGGATATTAAATATAAATTATATGTATGTCATTGAATTACTTGCTTAATACTTGAAAGGATGTCATATTTGTTAATCAATGAGCACAAATTTAATGAGATCAATCACTTCATGATTATGATTTATGGCCTTATGAGTTATAGCATATAATATTATATTTAAATACTTATTTTGTAGTTCATTATTGAACATAAATATAGCAGTATCCATTGTTATCTGCTAATGATTTATAGATTACATTATCAGACTTTCTATTTCAATGCTTATCTTAGCAGCTCATCACTGAACAAAATTTAGTGATACCAAATTATTACTTCATCTTAACTCTTTTGAAGGGTGGTGGTTATGGTAAATATTTAATTATTAACCACCTTTTCTACTGAATGTCTTTACTCGCTCGTATGAGTGGTTTTCAAGACTGACCGTTTCTGAAGTCCCCTTGTAGCTCACTAGATGGCAATCAAGAAATGTAAGCCAGTAGTTGATGCAGCAATTCGGCTTCAAGAAAATAAGCACCAGCTATCGAAGACAACATCATGACGATATGCACTCTGAGCACCAAAAAAGCCTGTAAGAATAGTGTGGGAATGCAGCACATGCAAAGTTGCACTCTGCTCAAAAAAGAAAAACTGTTTCCATGAGTATCACAGAGACTGATTTGTAGGGA
>KK113929.1:259884-300339 GCA_000611955.2 Stegodyphus mimosarum
CACTGACCCTAAACACTAGAAATGGTCATTTTTTTCATGTGTCCAACACAAAATATGTGTAACTGTCGCAAATAATTTCATTGTAACACCTGATACAGTAAATAAAACAAGAGTTTTGCTGAAAAAGTTAATTGCCTTTTCCTGCGATGCAGCTGAGGATAACCATCGGTAAAACCATCGAAACTAGTCCTGTAAAAAATTGAAAATATAATGCTGATTTTTGTTGTTTAACTTCTAAATTAATATTTGTTCATTGTATTATTGCATCTTAATTCACTTTAGTTGTTAACAGTAATATATAGTATATCTATCACTTTATGCTATTATTTTTTATCACATTCAATGTAGTACAGTGTATGAATTTTATATAATTTAGGTATCTCATGTATGAGGTTTGTGTATTTAAAAGTCCATTAATTCCATAATTTCACAGTGCATTAATTAGTTAAAGCAATTAAACTGAACTATTTTGGGAAGCATAAAGAACAGAGTTTTTAAAAATAGAAAAAGAGTGTGTTACTCAGAGCAAGTTCGTAAGGAGGATTTGCAAAATATCTCAAGTGAACTAGGGGTTTGTGTGACTGCAGATTTGAAAATGGTCGATCTAAAACCAAAAATTGTTGAGAGCAGAGATTAGGATGAAGCATTCATGAAAGGAGTGTTAGACGTGATAATAGAAGAATGGAAAGAGCGAGAAGAAGCACAAGAGTGGAGAAGGAAAGAACAGTATGATTAGAGAGATTAAGACTTGAAGCAGAGAAAAGGTCTGAAACTACTGGTAACATCCCACCAAAAACGAAGCTGCATCATCTTATGCAGAATTTTGAGCATGGTTTATATATCGCTGTCTCCTGAAAACTCAGCAGGTACAACTCAGAATGTTGGCAAACTGTTAATACCTTGTTTTTCACTTTACAGAAGCCAATGGTCATTCAATATTTGTGCATATGAACATTGGTTTTCAGTGTTGCGATACATGATGTTTCCGCCTTTGAATTAGGTTTTTCGCATGCACACGCACAATGGAGTGAACTGAAAGTAAAAGATTTTGTAAGTTGTCAGTGCGAGCTTGAGGAATTATGATGTAATCTATGTTCTATTTGTTAATTTATGTCTTAGGAAATGGATGTCGGACGTCCAGCTTTGATATTTATTATAATGTTTTATAAAACTTGTGCACAGGTTAAACATAATTAAAAAAGTTTGATCCTGAATTCCTGATGTTTTACGTTGTATGAACAGTTTCCTCGAATACTTTGGATAATCTGGAAATAAACAACTGACGTATCCCAATGATTCAGGTACGTGCTGTTTTACTTACCTCCTATTTGAATACTTTCACTTCAGAGAAAGTATATTAATATTGCCTTGGGACACAATATTACTTGCCATCCCATGCTGGGATAACAGTTGTTTTGAAGAGAAACCTTGTATATTATATTTATTTCTAGAATTACTATTTAAGTATTATGGATCAGTTTAAAAAGTTAAGAACACCTCTTAGAAACACATTTACATGCACAGCGACTTGATACACTTGGAATTTTGGACCCTGGAGGGAAGGGAAGTCGACAAGAGCTTGAGATGGCAGCTGAAGAACATTTTAACAGATGAGTGAAATTAGATGTTGATGGACGGTACATTGTAAGCCTCCCATGGATGTTATGATGTAATCTATGTTCTATTTGTTAGTTTATAAATGTCATAGAAAATGGATGTCCAGTTTTAATATTTGTTATAAAATTTTATAAGATTCATGCACAGATTAACTATAATTCAAAAAGTCTGATCCTGAATTTCTGATGTTTTACATTGTATGAACAGTTTCCTCGAATACTTTGGATAATCCGGAAATAAACAACTGACGTATCCCAATGATTCAGGTAAGTGCTGTTTTACTTACCTCCTATTTGAATACTTTCACCTCAGAGAAAGTGTATTAATATTGTCTTGGAACACAATACTCAGATCAACAAAATGTTAGATGCCAAGGTCTTTCATTTCCTAATAGTTTTCCTCATTGTGTCTCCATATAGCTTTTGTGGTATATACCTTCATTTTATGCCCTTGTTTGCAAATTTGGGTAGAGAATAAAATTTATTCGAAGAATGCAACAGCTTCATTCCCTTTACAATGAATTGAATATTGTCATCTTTTTGATCCTCCCCCCCCAAAAAAAAACAAAATGAGGTCATAAAATTTAGATAAAAATATATTTACGTATGCCCCTTGGCTTCCTAAAATTATCTGAACTAGAATCTGTATACTGGCGTCTCCACATCAATTCACAAAAATAACAGTAAAAAATATCCTCCATAGTGCCGGTATCCTCTAACATTTGACCATACATATTTCATTCCTACAACAGGACACTTATAATGGCTATTAAGTAAACTGTCATTTACACACCAATCAATTAATGCTCTTTTTCCTTTCGTTCCAAATCATAAAGAAATTGAAATTAATCTTGCCATTTTACCACGTAAAACACAAAATAACCAACGTACTTCCTAAACAACACACACACAAGCCCTTACAAATCTCTTCTCATCATTCAAATTCACCGCAATCACATAACCAATTACGCCAAAATAGGGTTTCCATAACATTCAACTACTCGGGTTACCATAAATGAAACAAAAACTTGGCGATAATCTAAGGAGCACCCTTAAATATACTCTAACCAACTTATTACATTCTTTATAAGGATGCACTTACATTTTACTCGCATGTAAATGCATAAACTGAAGAAAAATCTCAGCCTTAAAGCTCATATCCTTTTTTTTTTTTTGTAATGAGAATACAATGTGAAAAATAAATATGCATAATAAATATATGTTTATATGCATATATATATTTATATGCATATAAATATATATATGCATATGCATATCACAAATTTGTTGATTCAGTACAGCTCAGTAAAGCATAATATTACAAATAAATTATTAATGAAAAAATAATAAATAGCATTTATATGACTAGAAATAAATAAATAATCTCTCATCAACTTATTTAAAATAAGGATCAAATACAATTAAATACAAAAAATTGGGAAGCATTTCTTAAATGACAAAGTGATGACATTAAATAAATACCAATAAAAATAGCTTTTATAATTACATCATAGTTTGTTATGCTTAATTTGTCTTAATATATGCGAATCAAATACATAAAAAGTGATATTGCATAATTTAAAGTTATACCTTTCAGAAGCCGACTTAAATAACCTCGACTTTTTTTCTTTCCATTGCCTCTATCCATTAAAGCTGAAAATTCATCATCGTGAAGGTCTAGTGTGAAAGTTAAATGCATACGGCATAATTCCACTAATTTCTCAGGTTTGAACTGCTGAAGTTTCAAGATTTCTTCCATTTTTTTATACTCCTGAAAATTTTTAAAATCGGAAAATAATTTAAATAGCTACAGACTATCAGGTTATAAATTTTATTATGGAATACTTTATTTAATAAGTCTCACCTTTGCGCTGAAAAAGTAGTTTGATAAAAAAATTCAAAATAACACTTTATGAATGCATGTTGTAATGCCGCAAGAACAGCCACTTCATGTAAGTAATTATTTTAATTGAGCTGTCATTAATAAGGCAGACATAATGAAAAATAAATAAGACAGACAAAATGCCAATTTTGAGATTAAAGTATCAAGAATATTATTTCAAAAGCCATTTTAAAATTTCATTCTTACATATCAAATTGCTTAAACGGTAAACAAATGTATGTTTTGAAACTATATTATTAAATGACAAAAATGGTTAACATACTTTTAAATTACATAATCTTTTGAATTATCTTCGTCGAAGTGGAAAAAGCTTCTCTTAAGAGCGATTTTAATTGACATGGCGTAAAACACTGTTATACAAACAAAAATAATATGGACCTACGATACGAAATTAAATCATCCGCTGTGCTCTACATAATTTTATTGGCTGTTACGTCTTGCAGGCACTGTTGCCATTCTTTAGAAATCAAAGGGCAATACATTTTTTTTTCTTTTTTTTAAAGCTAAGGTAGGAAAGCTATTGAGTATTTTCGCTATGAGATCTGAATAAAAATATAGAAATGGAAATAATAATATCAATAAATTTAGCATTAACTATACATTTTGATGGAAATATTTCACCAGATGTGGATAATGTCAAACAACTCCGAAAATTCATTTTTGTCGTTTTGAATATTTTGTCGTTTTGATTTATTATTTACATAATTTGAATAATGCATTATATCATATTATTGTGCTGCTCAAGATTGTGAAATTAACCAATACGAAACAATATTTTCGTACTGGATTTTAACAAATCAAATTTAATTGCTTTTTTAAAGTATTGGTTAGTGAAGCAAAACATAAGAAATTACAGTTTTTCGCGAAGCTTTTTATCATATTGAGTTATTTATGAATTTACAAAATGTTGATGCATGTAATTTATTTTATGTGCGATGCACATAATGTCGTGACAGATATCGTTTCGTAAAGTGCGGTTACTTCAATCTGGTGATCTGCATGTACTTATCTGTTTTTAATCGCAAAATTGGTCGGATATCCATCCTTTACAATTTTCTGGAGAACAATAAAGCGTTTTCTGTTATTCGGAAAAACTCGACAGTTTTAGTAATGGATCCTGCCGAACAAGCCAAGAAAGCTGCTGCGTGCAAAGCTGTTGATGATCATATCAAGGTTAATCTTAATTTTAAATTATTAGAAAGATCAGGAACTGTTTTCTAATTACAGTCTAAGATTATGAAATTAATGCTAAGAATTGAAAATAGAATATAAAATAATTCTGTTGCTTGAAAAACGTACGTTGTAGAAATGTTGTGTTAGTTAATGTAATGCTATATTTCAGTTTCATTTCCGTGATAGTAGAATAAAATCATTAATTGTAAAATTGTAAAATTTTATTAATTGTAATTAATAAAATCATTAATTTGTTGTCATCAGGAGGTGGCCTTAAAATCTCTGTTCAGTATATATTATTATATTATAAAATTTCTTAAAATTTAGTTCTGTTTTCATTTGCAATATGTAGATTTTGATTAAATTTTGCATATCTATTTTTTCCTTATAGTGAAATAGAATAATACTTATTATTTGCTACAATAATCAAAATGGAAAAATATATTACAAGGTGCTCCTTGACGAAAATTAAAAAATACCATAAATGAACCATAAAAAAACCATATAGGAAATAAATCATATTATAAAAATATCATAAATGAATCACAATTAACCATATCAGAAATAAATCATATTATAAAAATACCATAAGTGTTACTATTAATGAAACAACAACTTGGTGATAATCCGAGGGGTACCTCAAAATATAGACAACCTTCAACCAGAGCAGAATACAATGTTTAAAAACTCTATATTTGCTGTGTAATAATTGTTAAAATAAAAAAGTATCAGAAATCTCAATATAGAATAATGTGAAAGTCTAGAGTATTTCATCTCATTGTTAACTTCATTTTAGCCCCTTGTGCTAGTTAATTTTTAAATATATTTGATTTATGTGAAGCTATATGGTTAAACTTAATGCAGTATGGTAACCAGGGCTGTGGAGTCAGTAGGGAAAATGACCGACTCCGGCTCTGACTACTGAAATTTTAAAGATTCCGACTCCCTCATAATATATGTAAACGTATACACATGTGTTACAGCTTATTTTTTTTTAATATAAAAGAAGTAATAGATGCTACAGGAAAAAAAAAAGATGGCATAGCAGGTTATTTATATTAATCAGCATTTATTATGAAATGGAAAAACTGCTATTTGTAATTTCTAAGAAACAGTATAACTTTGGCAAGATCTTCGCTGATAAAGGACCATACATTTTATTTGATAAACTTCAGAGCTGAAAATAGTCTTTCCACACTAATTTTGGTAGGAGAAATAGCTGTTACTGTTAGGGCTACTTCTTTTAACTTTTCAGGATAGATTTGTATAAGTTTTAAAAGAAGTGTCTTGTAAGACTAATCATATTTCTCTATTTCTTGAAGGGCTGTGTAGACATCTTGTTTGTGTTTTTTCATTTTTATATCTAAAGTCTCGTGGTTCTTTATTTTCATTCACTTTGCCTTAGCCTTTTCAATATTATCCAAATATTTCAAAATCTAATTCATCAGTGGAAGAGGATGAGTCTAGACTGCAGATTAGGGGCCAGTCGCCAAATGAAGCAAAATTGCACCAATTCTGGTAACCTCTTGGCGTCATGAAAATTGTTAGGGTTTAAGGTTACAGTTTATAGTATTTAAGTGGGCTTTTTGAATTTTCTTCATTTCACTGTACTTCTAATAGATTGTCTGAGCAAAATGGTTGGCGTCTAAAGAGTTGAATGTGTGGATTTTACTTATTTGATTCGGTTGCAAGATAAGGGCGAAAGATACGTGATAGAATGGTGCATGAATTATGGTTTGATTGCGAATATGTGCGAATGTCCTAAGTGTAAAAATAGTATAAAATTAGTCGAAAGGAAAGATGCGACAGATTTGTGTGAATGGAGATATGTGTCCATTATATGTGGTTAAGTACATGATTGAAATGAGAGTGCCATTTTTAATTTCATCTCCATTGTATTGTTAGTGTAGATATAAACAAATACAAGTTTCTACTGTTTATTATAAATAAAAATTTATTGTAAAGATATAAATTACATAGTTAAAATTGTTTAACCACTTTTTGTTTTTTACTATACTATTGCTTATGTTTCAGTAGATCGAAATTTCGAATTTTATCTTCCTTTTTCTTCTGCATTTTTTTAAAAAAAAGTTTTAGCTTAAATATGAATCAATGCTTTTCGATCATTTATTGCTCATTACTATTTTTTAAACTTCGTGCTAAAACGTTTTACTCCATTTTGCTACTGTCCTAAAAATGGTATATGGTATTATGAAAAGTTTTAATATTGTTGATCTCATAAAATATATAGTTATTAACTTTCAAATCTTTATCATTGTTTTTCTTGAACTTCTGTTTTAGATATTTTTGCATGTTTACAGGTTGTTTAGATATTTTTGCATGTTTACATGATCAGTTTTTTGCATGTTTACAGGATTCATTCAAATTCGCAACCACCTAATATGTCGATATGATGAGTTAGTGATTTTCTAAAGCGCGTGAAAATAACTGATTTGGCGATTTTTCGAAAACGCACCAAACTGGCCCGTAATATGCAGTTTTACCGAGATGATAAAGACTCAGTTGCAATGTCTGCAGTCTAACTGTCTTGATTTTAATACTGCAGTTGTTCTGAGAATAATTTCATTCTTAGTAGTTAAGTTCATAGATGGCTTTCTTTACCTTTTTAATTTGTTCATCATCTAACCAAATTCGGTGTTTTGGATCTACATATATTGAACCCAACAAGATCTCATTGTCTAGCAAACTAGTTTCTGTTTTCTTCATTGAGAAAATAATTCCTTTTGCAATAAACCGTCCCATTTTAGAAAGAACAAATATCATATTTGGCTGTAGTGTAGAATTGGGTGCCCCTTGTTTTTTGGCGAAAAATTTTGTTCAGTTTTGGCGATGAAACCCCATTTCTGTTTACCATGAGAGTTTTAACATGGTTTTAGCTTCTTGATTTATTTAATTGAAAATAAATCGATGTGCACATGGACAAAGTCAAAATGTGCAATGACTAGTTTGTGCAATTCTCTGATGTTTTTTTAAGTGAAAATAGGTCGATGTGTATGTGGACACGGAGTTTGTGAAATTCTTTGACTTCTTGTATTGGTTTTGTGTAGTGGCCATCTTGAAATTGTGTCTTATTGGTGCCGATCTTGGCTTCAAAACAGAATCGCCAAATAACAAGGGGCACCCAATTGTAAACTTTTACCTCATATTTTTCCATTCTCGTAGAAACAAGCCTCCTGTTAATTCTTCAAATTGTAACTTATTTTTGGCTATATTTGGTGTAGAAAGAAAGGTTTCTAATTCTGCAAGATCATTCTATAGTCTTTCTGTTAGTGAAACATTAAGGCTATCTACATCTTCTAAAAAAATTCTTAATTCTAACAACGTCTTTATCATCAAATGTATACTTCCCCGTCATGTTTTTGATCAATAATGGCTCCTTTTCCTGCTCGCCTCTTAAAAATGGCATCGCTTATGGGAGTCTTTGCTGCTATTGCTGCTTGCCTAAATTTTAATATAAGAACTTTTGGGTTTGAATACTAGAAAAAGTATGGATATTTATAGCAATAATTCCTTGGAATGAGGATATTTAAAATCTCAAAATCATATTAAGAGGTTGATAACAAAAAAAAAAAAAAGAGGTACAATACTCTCAAAATCCATTGCATAAGCATGAAATTTATATAATGTGATTCTGACTAATTGAGATGTAACAGAGTGCATCCACCTCAGTTTAAAAAAATTGTTGTGCATTTCAAGCAATACATTTGATAATCACACATTGGAGGAAATTCTATATTTGATGCTATTTTTTACTTGGATTTGAAATCTCTTTGTATTTGTTGCTTTTGATATAAATTATTTGCTGCCATGTTAACTTTATCAGAAAAATACCACAATAAACTTTGGTTGTGTTTTTTGTGGTTCAGGATTCTTGGGTCTGAACCCTAGAAAAGATATGGATATTTATAAGTGTAATTCCTTGAAATGAGGATATTTAAAATTTGTAAATCTGAGGACCATATTAAAAGGTTGAAGACAGAAAAAGAAGAGTATAGTATCCTCAAAATCTCTCTCTTAAGCATGTAATTTATGTATCCTGACCATGACTAAGTAAGTGTACTGGAATGTAGCAGATTTTAAAGTAATTGTTTTCACGCATATTAGGTAATACATTTGATGATCACATATATGAAGAAATTCTGTATTTGAATGCTGTTTTTTAATTGGATTAAAATGAGTTAATACTTGCTGTTTCTAAATAAATGATTAAAAGTGTGTTTCTAGATAAATTAAAAATTTGTGTTTGGTAAAAACAACTAAATGTTCCCCAGAAAACATCCATAAGTTCTGAAACAACTAAGAGGGCAATATTACATTTAGTGGTTAAAAGTATAATTAAAGAATAGAGCTTTTGATAAATAATACAATAACAGAAAAATTGGGAATTCCCCCCTTGTAATTCCTTGTTTTCTAATAGTTTAACTTTTATCATTCTAATCAACTACACTGGTGTGCAAAACTTAAGCAACAGCAGGGTTTTTTGCCATAACTCCACGAGAAATCAACTGAGAGACATGAAATGCAGAAATGAAGGAGAGTATTATGTACGTAAAGGATGACGAACGCATTGGAGGTGAAAAAGGAATACGATGCATACAGTATGGAATCAAACAAAAATGGGCTTTATTGAACGCATAGTTTCGTGACTCATGATTGTCTATCCAAGAGGAAGAATAACAAGCAGGTGTTCCTCAATATGGGATATGCCCTCTCGCCCTCTCTCACTGCAATGGTTGCTTCGCACCGTCTCCGCATACTCAGAACCAGCTGGTGCAACATTTCTTGCGGTAGGAGTGCCCACTTCTCAATCAGCATCTGTTTGAGTTGTTGGGTGTTCTCTGGAGATGCAAGTGTGCTGCAATGTGCCTCCCCAAAGCATCCCACACATGTTCGATGGGATTTAAATCTAGGGAGTACGCTGGCCAGTACATTCGAGTGATATCTTCACTTTCCAGTAGCTCCTCAACAGCAAGAGTCTGATGTGGTCGTGCATTTTCATCCATAAAAATTAAGTCTGGGCCAATAGCACCTCGGAATAGATGCACATGGGGAAGGAGTACCTCCTCACAATAGCGATTCCCGGTTACAGACCCTCTGTTGAAAACGTGGAGTTCAGTTCGCTCATTCAGCATAATGCCTCCCCAGACGAGAACTCCAGGACCACTGTTACAGTGTCTTTCCTTGATGTAAAATAATACCCGGGATAAAACCGGGTCCCAACCTCTCTCCAAATCAAAATACGTTGAGAATCGCTTCTGGTACTGAACCGACTCTCATCCGTAAAGAAGACACGACTCCATTGATCAGTTGTCCAGTTTTTATGCTTCTGCACCACTGTAAACGGTGGCGTCGGTGGCCAACTTTCAACGGGAGGCAGCATTCAGGACGGCGGGCGAATAGGCCCCCTTTGTGAAGGCGTTTGGCCACAGTAAACTGCGATACTTGTTGGCCCGTTGCTGTACAGAGTTGCTGAGCAATGGCACTTACTGACTGCTGTCGACCTCTTTTCGCCTGCAGGACGATATATCGGTCATCCCCTGCAGATATCGTCCTCGGATGGCTGCCACCAACCTTTCTAACAGCTGTACCGCCCACCAGCGGCCGAGCGATAAAGATGCTGAACACTGGTAGTTCGGTCCGAGGTTCGAATCCCGATAAACCGCAACACTTGTCGCCCCGTTGCTGTACAGAGTTGCTGAGCAATGGTGCTTGCGGACTGCTGTCGGCCTCTTTTCGCCTGCAGGATGATATATCGGTCATCCCCTGCAGATTTCGTCCTCGGGCGGTCACCACCAACCTTTCTAACAGCTGTACCTGTGGTTTGGAATGCTTTCCAAGTGCGCGAAACGACACTTGTTGATTCCGAACTCTGCAGCTACACTGGTGACAGTACCCCCCCCCCCCCCCTTTTCGATCATTCTTCCACGTGTGGAGTCATCCAGGTGATTTCTTCTAGCTATATTTCACGAACTGACTCACTGGCACTTGCAGCGAATATATTGAATTGCGTCTCCGTCCTTCCTTTTATTCTACTGTTGAAATGCGTGCACCGACATCACCCGTTTTGTGTACGCTCTTGTCGCCTCTGACGTTTCGTTCCTGACATTTGTATATGCATGATGTTTCTACTGACTTATGTGTTCATTGTACTGATCTCCAGACCTCCTTTTCTGCAATTTCATGGCCATCTGCTAAATTTTTACATTGTTGCTTAAAGGCCAGATTACATATGTCAGAGTAGCACGTAATGAGCCGCTCGTTACTACTACTTTGACAATGTGAATGCTCACTTCGACCGAGTAGAAACGTAGGGAAGATGAGTCAGCTCTTCCGTTTTTACTTTGAACCTGTTGAAAAACCTATCTGGGCAGTTCTTTCGAGTAGCGTTGTCGTGACAGTGATTCCTAAAATGTCAAAAATTCCAAGATGGAGCGAGAGCCAAACAATGGCATTTTTTTATGCTTATGCATCTTGTGAAGTGTTATGGAACACTTCACTAGCTGAATATAAAGATAAAAATCGAAGACAGAGAAGGCGTATGAGGATATTATTAATACGCTAAAATTTGAGGGACTTGGAGTTCCAGAACTCAAGCAAAAAATAAATAACTTTCGCTCTACTTATCTCCAGGAGCTAAAAAAAATTGCCAATTCAAAGCGATCTGGAACTTCTGGAGATAATATTTACAAACCATCTATTGTGTGGTTTCAGATGGCAGACTCTTTTTTACGTCCTCATGTGGCTCAAAGGAAAACTCAACATTATTCGGTAAGTACAAACCTTTCCTTGAAATATACTTTATAACTATGCATGAAGTAACTTTTTTCTCTGACTCATTGATGTAACATATTTTAATTATGTTCAGTAATGTGAAATATGTTCATTCACATGTTTTCTGAGTTTATAGTTTCTGTATTCTGCTTCATTAATAAGTTGCAATCTTCAATACTTATGTGAACTTATATTCATTTTTCTACAAGCATCCCTACATGAGGATGCAATGAATATATATTATAAAATATAAAAATAAGAATGGAATTATGAAAAAAAAAATATATAGATCTATTTTATTGGGGATATTTAAATTTGTTGCTTTGTATAAAAACATTCTGAGGTGTAATTTATTACAATTCAGCTTGGATGTGAAACACTCAGTACAAATACTTAAGGTGTATTAAGGTTTGTACAAATTATGCTAGATGAATTCTAATTTTCTTAAATTATCCGTTACAGCATTTTAAAAAATAAAGTATAATCAATATAATTTAATCATAATTAATATTTTTTTATATCATTTTATATTTTATTTGTGTGTTGTCCAGAAACACAATTTCAGTAGGATCCAAAAGTAACAATTTGCAATAAATATCTTCCTCTTGGAACTGTGTCATAATATATATATCCATTTATCTGTGATAATATATGTAATGTTCTCAAGTTTTTTGCTACTCATTTATTTAAGATTTTCTGAATAATTAGGTAGATATTATATACTTCATTTCTATCATGTTAATGTTAGCTTTGAATAAATATTCCATGTGTTAATTTTGCATTCTGCTCTAGAAATAATACTGTTCTAGTCAGAACTCTGCATAGTTAATTAATTACATGCACAGAGAGCTACTGATTCTGTGGATTCTGGATGAATAAATATATTATTTCTATTAATAAATAAAACACATTATTACTTTTACATTATTTTGTAAATGATTAATTAGGTGTAAATAAATAGTTATATATAGTAGAAAAATTTTGTTAACTTGAATTTCAATAACCACAGTTGACTAAATAACTTCCCTCAATAAATTGAGTTTCTTTTAAATCGATTGACTTTCCTCTCAATAAACTAAATTTCTTTTAAATTTATTAATGAATGTGTTTTCAAAGTGAATAAATTTCAATTATGTTTACTGAATATATTTAAAGTCCTTGTATCTGAAATACTATAAACCCTGTTATGACAGCAGCATTCCTAATATGAAAAGTATTTCCAAGAAAATAAACAAACACTAGTTTGGAATCTAATTTTTCTCAGAAGATTACTGGACTATGAGCAGTTATCTTAAGTCAGAATTATAATTTTTTTCATATCTAATCCCCTTCGATAAAAAACTGTTAATATCATCTGTTAGTATAAAGTGCAAATTTAAATGACTGATAGTTGGGCAAAATCCGAAGAAGCAGGCTTGGTGTTTTCTCGATGACGAATATTAATATAAGCCAGTTTGCTTCAGAAATTCCTTTAAGAAGGCATTTCCCCCTTAAGTGTGATATTTATTATGTGATTTGCCACAATCTACTCCCTTTCAATTTATGAACACAGATGTATGTAAACAAATGTTTTCCTTCCTTATGCAATTTCTATTACATTTCTAATTTAAATTCAAACAAAATTTTGATCAAAACAAAATAATTTTTTCACATTTCTGCTGTTGGTTGGAATGCGCTTTAGCCCACTGCTTGGCGGCGATTGTTTTTGAATGAGTAATAAACGCGCCAACATGGCTGACTGGGTATTTTGAAGCTACGGAAACATTGCCTACATTGTGCAATTCGCTGATGTTTTTCTTAAGTTAAAACGGAATGCTGTGCACATGGCATTTTCTTGTAATTTATTTTCGTTATTTTAGCTTATTTTGTTCATTTGTGCACGTTGCCTACATTGTGCAATTCGCTGAAGTTTTTTTAAAGTTAAAACGGAACGGTGTGTACATGGTATCGTTTGTAATTTTAATGCCCTTTTAAAAAAAATTCCTTCTTTCTTCGATGCCATTTTGGTTACGTTTTCGCAGAGCGTGTCGGGAAGGTTATGTAACGGCATAAAATGTGTAAGTATTACGACATAAAATGTAAATAATTAATTTAAACCTGACAAATATTTTAATGATCATAATGTTCGTTTTGCATATTATTTTATTATCTTTTTATGGCAACAGTTTCCATACTAATTTATGCTTTAGAATTCTATGTTTTGTCATGGCCGACTAAATGAGTTTAGTCGGCCATGGTTTTGTTTACAATAGGTTTTCGTGGAGCGTGTCGGGAAGGTTGCAATTGCAAAGACGTTTCGCAGAAACGCGCCGAATTGGCGATTTTCAAAACATCGCCAAGCAGTGGGCTAAAGTGCATTTTCACCCTGCTGTTAATGTCAATCTACTAGTTTACTTGATTTCAGTCTTACATTTCATATCCAAAAAGTCAGTAAGAATTTTTGGCACTTCTCTGTTACAACAGCTCCCGAATCTGCATCGCCAGTCAACCGACAGATCTCACTAAAATTTAGGTGAATGTTTTTATACTTCTTCGTCTGATCGTACATTAGTACTGACTGTATATTCTTATACCTTACTACCTAATTAGATTTTAGCACTACGTTGCATTTTTGCTCTTGCTATGTGTTCTTATATTATTCATTTTTGATGAGGTTCTCGAATTCACATTTTTTTATTTTTAAATGTATTCATTGCTTTTTTTGTGTGTATGTGAACATGATGTTAACAATCTTTAATTTAATAAGTAATGAGGTGGATGCCATATCCTTTTTCAAGGAAGAAGTATTTTACTTAAGAATCAAGCATGTGAAGATGGCCACGACATGAAACTTTATGTTAACGACGAAACCATTTGGAGGGGGCGATGTTAAAACTGCAAAAAGGAGAAGGGTTTAGGGGTTCAATAATTACATATGATAAAATAATAAGGATTTTTAAAAATAATCTTAGGAAACGATATGCAAGTATTATTGTTATTATATACTGTGTTGTTTATTTTTACATTCGTGCTTCATGTACTTGCCGAAATTATAGCCGAGATTTTGGTTCAAATCTAAAATTTCCAAAACTGAAAAAGAATAAACAGTCTTTTTATATACCAAAACATATTTAACAGCACATGTACTAATTAACTATTATCTGAATGAATAAATATTTTTTCTCTTACTTAAGTAGTTTGAATAGCTTTTCTCCTTCTTAAATAGTTTGTACCAACATAAATTGATAACCGTAGGATTAGTTTTTATTATAGAGTAGATACATTATATAATTCATATTTAGTTTGCTTTAGACGAATGCATTATTGTAAATAAATAAATAATAAAAAAAAAAAATTAAAATTTCTTTGTTTACAAATATTTACTTCCACTTGGATGTTACAGATGAATCTTACATCTGTAACATCCAAGTGGACATGCATATGCTTGCATATTTACATTGCATGTTGCCACGGAAGAGCTCCCTCTCCGTTCACATAGAGACATAACGCATCACGCTTTCTCGTTGCTTCTTTGGATGGATTATGTCCTGGCGTGAAAGACGCAGATATGGGAAGAAATCCCATAGGCTGAGGAATGTCCTCCAAGATCCTGGATTGAAATTGAAACTTGAAATCTTCCTCATCATATGATCCTGGTGGCATGTATGTAGATTTATCTGTTGTGCATAGAAAATTGTGCGGTGCACAGGTAGCTTTAACAATTCCATCCACTTTTTCTGGGCTCGAAGGGATTGGTTTAAAATAAATTTGGAACCATTGAGCCATTATGCCAAAGGCATTCTCAACAATTCTCCGAGCCCGTGAAAGCCTGTAATTCATTAGATATTTTGTCAAGGGAAACGCATCATCACCTACAAGAAAACCATCCTCAGGTAGGTTTAATGCATTTGTTTCAAGTGCTTTTTTCATGGCAGAATTGCTGAAGACCCCTGCATCTGAACATCTTCCATTCGCTCCCACATCAATGTAATGAAATCTATAATCATGGTCTACAACGGCCAGCAATATGATGCTGAAGGATCCCTTATAGTTATGATAGATGGATCCACTCCTGGGAGGTGCTTTGATAACTTGGGAGCTAGCGACGAAGTCAACGAGACACGGAAGGAGACGGAGCGGAGAGAGAGAGTCGTGGTCAACGACAAAAGAAAATGACTATCTGAAGTTATCACGAGAGAAGCTGTCTGCGTTATCATAGAACCAACGATGTCGGAAGAAATGGATGAGAGAAGGCTACTATGGAGGGCGACGCAAATGTCAAAACTATTTCTTAACTAATTACTTTCTTTTTTCTCTCCTTATAGAAATCAAGTAAAGGCCAACTCTGCAAATTTTTGTGACGTCTACTGCCATGATTTCTGTAACAAGTAACCTTGCCATTGTCAAATTCGGTATGACAAATTTTGATTTATTCAGTTTCCACCTCACAGCCACCAATGTAAATATTTGTATTTAGTCAGTTATATCTTAATAAATTCCATATTTAATTTTAAATAGCCCAGTTGAAAACACTGCCAAAGCGTGATGCACTGGAGCTGCAAATTGAAATCCAAACATTGATTTCCAAAAAATTAAATTATTCTGTTGGAGCTTATGTACCACTATTTACTGTTTATTTGAAACCAGTTTTACTGGAATTATTGTGTTTATCATGCATGTCACAAACTTTACATATTCATGTGATTTAGAATTGATTATCCAAATATTGTCTTTCGTTTGATATTGAACTTAAAACATAAACATAAACTCTTAAGTTAAAAAACTCCAACAAAAATGGCACATATGATGCAATTTATGCGCCCCATATGTAAATAAAATTTATTTTTGTAATTCTATTCGTATTTGGTCTGTAAATACTTTGACAAAATTACTGAAATTCATAATTTTCACACACAATTTGTTTTACTGTGTTTTATAGATACTGCATAACCACAGAGAATACATTTTAAATTATATGTATATGTTTGATGCCATTGATGGCAGGGTGTATATTATTATCTTCAAGTATCACACTATGCAATTATTTTTATGAATTTGCATAAATTGTGCAGTTTTCAAAATTATATTAAACTCAAATGTTACAATAAATTTACTTATAAGACAATATTTTACAATTATTAAGTGAAAATTAAAAGTAAATATTATCCTGTGAAAATTATTTAGTTTTACATTTCTTTTACATTTCTTATCGCATGAAGTAGACAAATATCGATGTTTTTCTGTTATCAGAACCAGATTCAGAAGTGCATGTGTGTGTATATATAAACATATATACATACATTTCTGAATCCAGTCCCGATAACAAAAAAAAAGTATATATATACATATCTTTACGCGTAAACCTTACAAAATTGTAATATTCTAATAAAGAATTTTTCGTAAACTAGTGGCCATATACATTTGATGCATTTATGAAATGTTTGATTTCTTGAAGCTTTTTCCTTATTGTAGGCTATAATATTTCCAGCTGACTTTTTCTAATTGCTGTAAATATCTTAAAAATTTCTCAATATATTGAAAAAAATTTTGTGCAGAGATCTAAGGGACAACTATAAATAAAAGCTAGAATTTTGCCTTACAAAATTGTAATATTCTAATAAAGAATTTTTCGTAGACTAGTGGCCATATACATTTGATGCATTTTTGAAATGTTTGATTTCTTAAAGCTTTTTCCTTATTGTAGGCTATAACATTTCCAGCTGACTTTTTCTAATTGCTGTAAATATTTAAAAAATTCTCAATATATTGAAAAAAATTTTGTGCAGAGATTTAAGGGACAACTATAAATAAAAGCTAGAATTTTGCCTCACATATTTTTCATCTTATGTATTTGTGTGTATAGACTTAAAATCAAATATTCTCCCAAAAAGGTTATTTATACACTGTTTATCATTAATCAAGGAAAAATCACAAAAATGATTATTACTGAAGAAGTTACATACAGAATCTAATAAATCTGGCTAACAGTATACTATACAGCACACAGTAAAGTATAAAATAACATGAAAAGAAATTACCAGACAATTATGGTGTATAGAAATTAGCAAATAAAATCAACAAACTGGATGAGTTATTTTGGTATAGAAAAAAAAAGGGGGATTAGGAGACCCAAATCCTGGTGGTAACGAATTATCATCGAATCTTTTAGTTCGCATGCCACTGTAGAGTAATTAGGTTATTTTGATGTTATTAGTTATTTAGTTCATTTAATAGTTTATTTGATGCTCCTAATTCCTCGTGGCGAGCTACCCAGTCATATACCCATTTCCTTTTCTTCTTTTTTTTTTCAAGAACAGAAATTAATTCATTTGAAACTGCTTCGCAGACTTCAAAGGCACTGCAGCTGCCACGTCGGTATCCATTTTGTAAACAAACGGAGGCGACTTGTCATTCCACTCCAATTGGTGTAAACGATCTATCAGAGTACAGGTCCGTTCACTCGGATCAAAACGCTACGTTACGAGCTGCTCTGACATATGTAAACTGGCCTTAAGTTTTGCACACCAGTGTAGGAGAAATTACATTTCCTGGAAATAACATGTAGTGCTTGAACTGCAACTTGCCTGTCAGATACTAGTCACTGGTATTTAAACAGTTTTGATGTATTAAATTACATGAATTTACCCATCCTTAATGTATATATGCGTTAAATTCATGATGAAAAATATATAATGTTCATAATAACTAGTAATAAATTATAAATATGAAGACTGGGATTGTGAAAAGACAAAGATCGCTTAATAGATGAAACTTTCTATTTACAATGGTAATAATATAATAGATTGGTGGGTGGTTCCCAAACTTTTTTGAAACCATAATCCCATTTTAGGTGGTCGGGCCACATTGCAAACCCAAATTCTCAGGATATGTATATGATAATATGTTTGGACCTCTCTTATGCAGTTTTTCCAGCAACCTTGCAACTAAAAAATTTTTTTATCCTGACTCTAGTTTGAAAACCACTGTAATGAAAAATGTAAAAACTATTAATATTTAACTTAGGAAAACCAAAATAATTAGACTTTTAATTTGTTATATTTTTCCTGTTCTGGATAAAAAATTGTTAATAAATTATTATTAAAAGTTAATTTAAACACTTATTTTAAATCTGTTATTGTTTTTTATTAAATGTTATGGCACTTTACCTTCTTACATTTTATTGAATTGCAATTTTAATTATTTTGGATACTATCACATTATCCACCCAGCTCTGACAAGAATCATCAAGGAAAGTGCTATTTCAGGAAAATAGGCAACTCTGAATTTTACAAAAATATATTTGTCTGGCAATCCACAAATAGCTATGCATGAATTACGCACAGAGGTGTAATGCTATCTATCTCGTCGGTGATGGCAATTTGCACAATTTTGAAATTTGAGGCTCATGTTTATTGTGATTAGTGTGGAGAGTTTTTATTATTATTTTTTTTAGTAATGAACTGTAGTGTTGCTGTGGAGTTTGCCTGCTAAGAAATTTTTGCATTTTTGGTGCTTACCTATTATCACAACTAACTTAGCACAATTTGGGGGATTTTTTTGAAGAAAAAGACCATTACTTTTATTGTAAAAAATTACATATTACGTACTTACATATTTTTACATATATATTTTACGTTTCAACTATATATTTATTCTAAAAGACAAAACCTAGTTATAAACAAGTTTTTGTTGAGGTGAAAATTTCCTAGCAATCGCTTTGAGAAAGAATTCGAAGCATTGCTTCTGTAGCGATTTTGCAGCAAAATGATGCATTCCTTAAGAAATTCCACCTCTTTTTCTTCTGTTATAGGAAAATCCTACAAACATAAATTTTAAAATTGAGTTTAAGACAAAAAATAATCATAATATTTCTATAAAAGCTGTTGGAACTTGGAATACAATAAAAAGAGTGCATATGAAAGTGATGTTGGAAGCTGAATATTTGTCATGTGCATGGTTGGTTGCCTGTATAATTGTTATACATGTGATTTCGAGAGTTTGGTGTATTCTAAAGCTTTGGCGATTTAAGGTGGTAGCAGTATTACTTAAGTATTGCATTTTTTTAGAAGTATTTTGTTTTTCCTATTAGTAGAGAGCATAGGATTGTGCATTCCATGAAGTTAATTATGCAGTTCTTTGATTTTTACTTATTATTATTATTTTTTAAGATAAAACAGATCACTATGCACATGGCCAGAAGACTGGGAAAAAAGAAAATTGAAGGCTTTATTATGAATGTCTGTTGCATTTTAAATTTAGTTAATTTGTTGCAAATATATGTAATTTTGAGTGTTTCATTATGGATGCTTCTTGAATTTTTAATTTTATTAATTCCTTGCTGTTTTATATAATTTTCAGCACACTTCCATTTTTTAAAATGGCTACTTTTTTCATGTGGTAGGATGGCGAAATATTAATTGCCAACTCTTGGCAACTTTATGGGAGGGTTAGGCGGATACTGGAAGAGTACCTTATTATATTCTTTTATTTATGATATCCTTATAATAATCTTTTATTTACTAATTATTTATTTTTGTTTTTCTTTCCTGACATCTTTCTGTAGAATTCTGGCACTTTTAATTTTGGAAATTAAGACCTTGATTAGATAAATAAAAAATAATAGCTGAAGATATTGTTAAACTGGATATCATTAAATTGGTACTGGACTGTATTTTATAATCAGATTTTTGGGTGAAGGTATAGAGTTATTTTTTATTCTTTATAAATTTTTATTTTCAGAAAAATTGTTCTATTGGAATTGGGAGTGGATCAACTATAATTTATGCTGTTGAACACTTAGGTTTGTAAATCAAATGTTTTCGAACTTGTACATAGTGTAATATATTTTTAACAAACCTAATTATTTAAATTCACAGATGATGCCATTTCTAAGACATACATGTTTTAATACTTTAGTTGGTACAGTATTTATATAATTAAGAAAAGCACTTAGTTCCAAATGAAAAATATATTCAGTTATTATAATTTTATGTTGGAGATAAGTATATTTTATATTAAGATATATCATTTCTTGTAGTCTGATATATGAATTAAAATACTATGTTTTGAAAAGTACACTTTATTTATTTATCTGCCAGTCTCTGAAATACTGATGCTGTAGTCACTGTTTCTGTTATATAATTGTGTAAAAAAATAATGGATGTTTAAAATTTATTTATATTTTAAAATTATTTAAATTTATTCTTTATTCTGTTTAGCTTCCAAGATCAAAAAGGAAGGTTTGGTGATTTCATGCGTTCCAACATCTATTCAGGTAAAAATGAAATTTTGTTAATGTGTAAACTTTTGTAAATTTGATTAGAATTGATTATATTTCTTCTTTAAATTATCAATATAATTGTAAATGTATTTTAATGTACAGTGTGCATGTATAACAAAATATAAATTGTGAAAAGTAATACAGCAATAAACATTTATTGGATAAAATCTTACATGCACAGTATTAATCATAATTGTCAATATTGAATCTGAATCTAAGATTTCATTTTGATATATTCATAGCATGCTGCTTTTTGTAACAGCTCTGCCTGAAATCGTCATAGTTTGCTGGCTACCCTCGCTTAAATGATGCAGATGCGTAAAGGTTAATTAATTACAACTCCCCATGATTAAGTTCTGGGGAATTTACAGTGTATGTTGTCAGTACAGTTCGAGATATATTGACCAAATCAAAAGAGCATTAAGGAACATGAATCTTATGTCCAATAAGGGGAAATTTACAAGTCTTTGATTGCTAATCATAGTTGGAAATTTAATCACAATTTCGATTTTTTGTCTGCAAAAGTTATTTAGAAAGCTTCGTCCACTAGAGAATTAGATTTTCTTGAAGTTTTCCACATTCACAAAAATTTACCATGTTTTGTTAATGATTTTAATCCAATATTACCTAACACTTTTAAATCTCTATTATCTTAGTTTTTCAGTTTTCATTATTACTTCTACTAACAGATGGTGCTAGCACTACTCTCATCTCTCTCAACTTCCTTAGGGTATAAATATATTCGTAACTAGGTTTTTTAGATGCAGGTTTCTTTGCTTCTGATGAAGAGGGACTTTGTTTGCCCTCGAAATCAATAGAGTTTCTATGCTAAAAATCTATGCCTAACACAGGCTGTTGCTTCACTTTTATGATTTCCCATGGTTTTCACGTGTGTTTGTAGCTCTTACAGGCAGCATAACTTCTGTATCATAAAACAATTTATTTGTGATTTCCTATTTATTTCCTACTCCATAGGGAAGAGCAGGTCTTAGGAGCCCAGGTAGTTTATTCTATTATTTTGAGTAATTTGTTACACACGGAGTGAAATCTTCAAAGGATAAGCTATTTATGCGAACATGTATTATATATCATTCATATGAAGTAAAAACATAACTAAACAGCCAAAAGAAATTGAAGAAAAAAAAATGGAAGTAATATATTTTGAAAGGTGAAAATTATTATTATTTTTTAATTATAAAAATTAAAACATTAGTTAGATTTTAATCCAATACTACTTCACATGTTTAAACATGTTAACATTATAATGCCAGTGAACAAAATGGCAAAATAAACTTTTAATAAAGAATGAAGGAACTGGAAATAAAAATACACATGGAAAAAGCTGTATTATCACTCTTTGACTTTGTCAAGAGGAGGTCAGCCATTGAAAGACACTACCTCTTTCTCTGCAGAATCTTTTTTCGTTTCTGTGCATTTAAAATTAACCAAGGTACCAAATAAATAAAGTTTTTTAGTACCTTCAAAAATTAAAAGTGCTTTCTCAACCAGTGGTATAACGAGGAAGCAAGGAGGTCTATGAAGCCGTGGGGCCAGATGTTCCCAAGACAAATATGATTTTCTGGGAAATATATTTTAAATTAATAATTATTGTAATATAATTAATTATTTCCTTTCTTGATTTGTCTGATAAAATATGTTATAAATGATTATGCTTGCAGTAAATCAGTGAAATATCTCCATATATGAAACTTTTTATTTTTTAAAATAGAATACATTTACAGCTAATGCTTATTGTTTTAAAACAATAATAAACAGTACACTATATTACAAATAGTATAAGCCCGTTGTCTTTATTATAAGCTTTTTGTCCTTGAACTATCATTAGTTCAGCAGTCGAACTATAACTGTAGATATCTTTAATATGCATTTTAATTTTTAACATCTACTCAATGGTTCTATTATTAATTGAACAGTGTATGAGTGAAATTATTAACGACATTCAATAAAATAGTTAGAGATAGAAAATATTCAAAGTTTATTACTATATTGTTTGCAGTTTCCAATAAAGTAAGTATGACTGCAAGATATTACTCTGCTGTAGGAAAGAAACTGAACCTAAAACTCCATTAGAGCTTCTTTCCATTAATAATCTCATATGAGATTTTTTTCATAACCCGAGAGTCGCATTTCAAATACTCTTTACTATTTCAGCTCACCTGCTAGGTGTGAACATTCTTTCAGCAAATTAAAATTAATTTTGGCATATTTACAATTAACAATGGGGCAAGATCGCCTAAGTGACCTAACATTTTTAAGTATGAAAAGAGAAAACTTTTAAATGATTGAATTTGATGAAGTAATCGATAAATTTGCTTCATCAAAGGCAAGAAAAAGATATATATAGTAATTAATTGTATTAATGTATTATAATATATTATTGTTATTATTAAATATATCTTCTTTTATATAATATATATTAACTTTTTTCCATTGTTTAAAAACTGTATATTTTTAAAGCAATTATATAAATATGTAAAATAATTAATATTTTAATTAATTTTAGATATGTCCATTTTTTCCACTGACACACATTTCCAAATCATAGTCTTGATTTTTTTAACTAGATTTTTTGCCTCAAAGCCTGTGTCCCTGTTTATCCCAAAAAACAGTATAATATTTTATAGAAGCATAGTTAGGTAGTGACTGTTTGTAATATTGTTAAGAAATGCCCAGCTTTGGTAAGATAGCTTCCTCGCAAAGTGGGTTTAGGGTTGTGAGATTTGGCGCAAAATCACACATTGGTAATATGTCATAGACGGATGGAGAACATTCTAGAATGAATTTTACCGGTTTGTCCCAGAATGTTCTTGAAGGCAGGCCGAAAGCTATATATACCCTGCCTGTATGTGGAGTAGTAGTCTCTCGTCAGTGTATCGTCGAGTTTTATCTTCAGTGTGTTGAGCTCTGAGAGCGATCAACTGAGTTGGGATCTGTACTTTAGTGTTTTGCTGTGAAGCTGTCTTCACCATAGGCTGTGTTGCTGATTGTTTCAGCATGTTTGTCATAGTTTTTTGACGACTGTAAACATGTTTTTGGAGCTGTCCTGAGTAACAATGCCTAATAAATTGTGTTTTCATTCTTCATCAAGTGTTGTCGTTAATCACTCCAAATCTATGAACCCATAGAATGCAATAATATATTGGGAGTATTTTAAGTTAAGTATTGTATTCTTTTATTATTTGTATTACATTTTTATTACGAATATATTCTATGTATTATTTTAATATATGTTTTTTTTGGGGGGGGGTGCCAAAAAGTTATCGTGTCCTGGGGACCAGTTATGTTCGCTTTGCCGCTGTCCTTAACAAAAAATAGGGCTCTGTTGAACAGTTTTCATAGAAATGTTAAAATGCAATATGTAAAACATTTAAAAAACTACAAGGTATATATACAGTCTAGAATTAAAATTATTAATTTATGTCCATAAAATTTACAGACTAATATTAATATTTGTGTCAGTAAAATTAAGTGGAGAAATCATTATAAAAAAAAAAAAAAAAGAGGGAACATGTTACATGAAAGCTAGGGACTAGTTTTTCAACATCTCCAAGAAAATAACGGTTAATACTATTTTATGAATTAATTAAAGTGAATTAAATATATTTTGAGTATGTGCATCAGTATAACCAAACCTGGAAGTTTTAAAATACTCCACTGTTTGCTGTTCTGTAGAAGGAAGGTTCCAAATTTTAACCCTTTTTACAAAATGCATGGGGGGGACATAGAAATAACAATTAAGTTACAAACTTCTTTACAAAATATAACTTAGTTTACTGAAGATCAAAGTTACGTAAAACCAAAATGAAGCTCTTATGAATGTATTGTGACATCATGCTTATCAATTATGGTGATATATTGCACTGTTTGACAGTATTGCTGAAAATGGTTGACAGCAAAATATATTAAGCTTCCAATTTTTTATATTTGGAATTTAGAAAGTATAACCCACTGTCTATATAAGTATTTGATATTTTTCACCAAGGATTAACTTTGGGTAGTTCATCTAATAATGATGGAGCTCTGTGTATATATATCATGCATTTAAATTAAAATATATTACTGACTTTAATTATTCTGACAAATTGCTGATATAAAAACAAGACTGGCAAATTTCTGCTAAAGTAGACTGCTTTCTAACTTCTAAAAGTTGTGTATAATAAATTTGTTTCTGGAGCAGGAAAATGGCAGTAACTGGCAGAAACTCATAAAATAACTAAAATCTTCTTGAAATACAATGATAATAAAGAGAAATACATTTTAAAGTCAAACAAATTTAACTGCAGTGTTTATCAGTTTTATTAGAAGATTACATTATAGCAGATTTTTCATTCAAGTTCAACCTATTTCCCCTTCCCATGAAGCAGTCATAGCAGAAGTCGGTCTCACTGCTGTTTCGGAACCCAAGGAATTTCTGGATTTATTGTGAATAAATTAAGATTTTTCAGGTCTAGTAGTACTTGCTGGTTATGTCATCATTGTGAAGTTATAAAGCCTTTATTTGGTATTATTTCATTTTAGATTAGATCACCATGTAGAAACTAAAACATGTTGTAAGATTTCTTTGATGAAATACATGTAATAGGAAATAGCTCATTCTGCTTGTAAAACTGTGACATGCACAAAATATGGATGTATGCCTTAAGTTCTTTTATTCTTTTTTTCCTTTCAAATTTAGATTCCATGTTTATTGGGGGCCCACCAGCGGCCGAGCGGTAAAGACGCTGAACACTGGTAGTTCGGTCCGGGGTTCGAATCCCGCGAACGGGCTGGCTGCATGGGCGTTTTCTTGGTTTTCCCCATGTGTAACGTGTATACGAGCCAGTTTCCCTTAGAAAGTCCTCCACGAAGGCATCCCTCCCTTTAGGCAGATAGCTCTCGTGTGCTTTGCCATAATTGAATAACCTAACCTAACCATCCATGTTTATTGGTGAGCTGGTATATGATGTTGAGTTTTTACCTAACTGAATATGTTTTAATCTGTTTCTCACAACTTAACTCTCACTGTCTTAACATTATCATTAATCATTCCTGTCAACTAAATTTCTCAAGTATTTACAAAATAATAATAATTTTTTGGATCTCATTCAGTGCATTGTAATAAACAATTGTGCATTGTACATATTTTCTTTTTAACCTTTCATTCCTTTAATTGTATAAAATTAAAATTATGTGACCAGTTAATAAAAAATATGTATTTCATGAATTAAATTTTTTGTGTATGAATTTATTGCTAATCAAGATGTTTTTATTTTGAAAAACAGTAAAATTGTTATTTCATATTTGTTATTAGGCTAAGCAACTTATAAGGCAGTATAAATTATATCTTAGTGATCTGGAAGAATGTCCTGAGGTAAATTTTCTTTCTTTATTTCACATTTTATGTTTATTATTTTATTATATAAATGACTGAGTATCTCTCAAAGATGTGTTATCTATATTTATTTGGTTTAATTTCTTCCATTTCATCTAAATTTTCGTACTTGATTTTTTTAAGCTTAATTTTATAATTTAATTTCAGTTGGATTTTGTTTTTGATGGAGCTGATGAAGTAGACTCGAATTTAACACTTATCAAAGGTGGTGGTGGTTGTCTAACACAAGAGAAAATAGTTGCTTCTTGTACTCAGAATTTGATTATCCTAGCTGATCATAGGTAATTGTATATGGTATCAATATCTAGCTGATCATGGGTAATTTTATATGGTATCAATATCTAGCTGATTATAGGTAATTGTATTGATTTTATATTTTTCTTATGCAGTATGTTGATAATGTAACTTGACTATAATAGTATTTTTTGATTGAGGTAGAATATGTCATATTAACCCCTTAACTATGGGTTACTAATATTTGGCCAGATCTGTACGGGCAACGATATTTTCTCCTTTCTTGTTTTGATTTGCCCGTATTTTTAATTGGCTGAGAGAGAGGCTTTAGTATTAACATATTTGAACAGATGGTGCAGCTTAACCATGTCATTGAAAAGTATTCAAACTGGTTTTTTCCTTTGTTACCGAAGTCTGAAATACTTGGCATTGTTTGTTCTTGATATTTTTATTGTACGGTTTTCTGGTTGTGAATTCAAAACATCTCAGTTATGGGTGATATAATTGACGATAATACTTTATTGTTAGATATTTCTTATGATTCTGGTACGAATTCAGAACTGTCTTGTAATATTCTGGATTATTCTTCAGCTGACTTGTGTCGTGAGTTCAGCTCCAATGAAGATTTGATTTCTGCTAGAAATTTTATAGAAACTGATGTGGAAAATCCACGTCCTCCATGTCCCCGGTTTAATTTTACTGGTATTCCAGTCGTAAATATACAATTTGATGATACTTTCGATGAGCTACAGTTTTATGAAACTTTTATTGATTCTTCTCTGATGACTAAAATTGTAGAAGAAACAAATAGATATGCGAAACAGTGCAGCCAGTCATGCATTGCAGGAAAATTCTCAAGAAATAAATTTTGGGAAGAAACGACTGGGCAAGAGATGCATATATTTTTTTGCCCTGACTGTACTCCAGGGAATTATAAAGAAGTCTGGAATTTATCAGTAAAGACTGAAGCAAAAGACATTCCACATACACACCCTTTTTTCCTCAAGTAATGTCTCATTGTTAATTTCTTCTTTTGCAACGGTACTTACATTTTTCAGATAATTCAGTATTTGATGCTCAGAATATGACGAATGCCCAAAATTGGTGAAATTATGGCCAGTTTATAAATATCTGAATGAGAAGTTTTGTTTGACGGTGACACCAGAACATGATGTAATGCTAGATGAAAGCCTTGTGCTTTTTAAAGGAAGATTAGGGTGGAAGCAATTTATTCCTCTAAAAAGAGCAAGATTCATTCAGAATAAAATGTTTCATGCTGTGTGAGTCGATTTCTGGTTCTGTGTGTTCTATAATAATATATACAAGTAAAGACACGATTCTGAACCCAGAGTTTTCTAATCTCTATATTTCCTCACAAGCTGTTAGGATAATGATGCAGCCTTTACTTCATAAAGGATACTGTCTTACAACCGATAATTACTATTCTTCATCGGAATTAGCTGACAAATTAATTTTGTGTCAAATGGATACATATGGTATTCTGAACCTAAACAGAAAAGAAGTCCCAAAGGAAAGGCAAAATAAAAAAATAAAAAGAGGAGAAATTATAGTGTTTCAGAGAGGAAAAGTTACTGTGATGAAGTGGATTGAAAAAAAAAAAAAAAGTTTCATTACTGTCTACAATTCACAATACTGAAAAGGTACAAATCCAAGTCTGCAGAAACCAAAAATTGTTATGGATTATAATAACACAGTGGGAGAAGTAGACCACATGGACCAAAATTTGAAAAAATTTGAAGTCATTAGTAAGAGAGGGAAAAAATATTGCAGAAAAATTTTTTTCCACATTTTTAATATTGCCATATAGAACTCATATGTCATCTATTGTCAGAAAGGAGGAAGAAAAACACAGTTACAGTTCAGACTTGATCTTGTTGACAGAATTATTGAGACATATAATTCTGGAATGAATCTCAAATGTGGACGACCTGGTTCTGAGCCTAATCCTCTGAGACTGACAGAGAGACACTTCAAAGAAGTTATTACTCCTACAGTGAAGAAACTAAGACCTGCCAGAAAATGTGCTGTTTGCTATTCCTAAAGGAATGAAAATGGAAAGAGAATCCAAAAGGAAACATGCTATTTCTGTCCTTATTGTGATGTAGGACTTTGCCTAACATCATGTTTCAAACTGCACGCAAAAAAGGACTTCCAAAGAAAACAGTATTGAAAAGTATGAATTTTTAATATATGGTAAGTTTTTTTTTAGATAATTGTTCGTGAGATCTGTAATACAGTCTTCATTGCATGTACTCTGTGATTGCAAAAAGCAAACATTTAGGGGCATAAATGTTAGAAATGTATAAAATTTAAAAAATGTTTAAATTCATTAATTATGAAAATTAAAAAAAAATTCTTTCATTTTTCTTTTATAACAGGTTTGGAATTCAGTGATATGCAATAAAAAGTATGCTTTTTTTATGAACATTTCTAGTAAAAAATTGACTAGTTAAGGGGTTAATAATTATGATCTAAATGTAGCTACCTGTTTAAACTTTGTTTAGTTAAATTGATCTGACATTACTGAAATTGCTGTGCCTATGGAAGCTTCAGATTTTTACAAGCTGCACATTAGATAAAATGTTATTAAAAAGTAACACAGTAACATATAAAACTTTTTAATCACATTTCCTACATCAACTTATCTGTTCTTTATAATGGCCACAATATTGAGGTTTGGGGTCAATTTTACTATTAGTACTAACTATTTTACTATTATATATAGAGAGAAAAATTTTCAGTGTACCCTAATCTTTCGCTGTTAATAATATCTCTTTCTGAAGCTTTTTTTTGATATGAATTATTTTCTCAAAATAATAAAAAAAAAAAAAATCAAAATAAAGGCAAAAGTCTTGAATATATTCTTTGCTGTTGGTACCATTCTGTGAACTTAGATTGAGGATGTACTTGTAGTCAAAGGTAGACTAAATGTTAACATTAAAAAATATTTATCTTTTAGATAGAGACATACTGATATTTTTTTGTTTTTTAAAAGGGGACATAATATATTTATACAGTTTTGTTCTCTTTACAAATATCTTTTGGGTTAAGTAATAGATGTAATTTAGCAGCTAAAATAATAAGAGGGGCTGTGCTTGAGTTGTTAATAAATATTTAATTCTGTGTCTGTCTTTGATTCATTTGTGTTGGCCCCTATAGTCCAGAAATTCCTGAAGTTTGGATACATATGGCATACATATTAACCTGCAAAAATGAATAAAGTGCGAAATTTTTCATGGAATATATTACAAAAGGCTATTAAATAGCAACCTCCCTCCCCGGTCTACTTTTCTGTGTTATGTGTGATGCATTATTTTCTTCTAATTGCAGTTTAAATTTTTATGTTGCAAATTAATTAAAAAATTTTCACAGGAAAGATTCTAAAGTTCTTGGAGAAAAATGGACCAAAGGAATCCCAGTTGAAGTTATACCAATGGCTTACGTTCCTATTAAAAAACGTTTAGAATCCATGGGTGGCATTGCTGAATTGCGTATGGCAAAGGCTAAAGCAGTAGGTGCTGTTTATTAAATGATTTTACCAGTGATTTTTTTTTTAAGGTTACCTGTGTGAGAGTATTATGTGCTTCATAAGAATGATGAATAAAAGAAAGGAATAAATATTTCTTTTTTGGTAGAAGGGGAATCTAGTTTTCAAGCAAGAATTTTTTATTTATTTATCTTAAAGAGATCTAATTTATTGAACTTATTAAATAAATTTGTAACTAAAATGGCATTTTCTAAAAACAAATAAAATTACTCATTGTATAGCTTTCAAGACTTATACATATTGTAAATGAAATTTCTCTTCCAAGATTAATATTCTATAAATATATTTTTTTTTAATTTTATATATTGCCCATAATTTTCTATTCTATTTTACATTTTGCATGTATAATAAAACATGCAAGGCACAGAATTTGATATTGCTCACAGAGTTTTCGTGTGTGACAAATTTGCTACCTTTCAGAGATTAATGTCTTGCGATTTTACTATTACTGTATATTAATGCCGTTATATATTAGCTTATACAAAACTCAGGAAGTACTTGCTTTGATATTAATTTTTTTTTAAACTAAACAATCTATTGTGATTTATATGTTTACTTACTATATATGTCCTTGGTATTCTCTGAAGGCATACATAAAATTTATTTTCCTATGGACATATCTGTTTGTTATTATTTTTAAGAAATTATGGACACAAGTTTTCAAGTTCTTAACTTTTTTATAATTTTAGTTTTTTAATATATTTACCAAAGTACATATTGAAGCTACCTGAATTTTATTGTTGCAGCTTAAAAGGTGATGCTCTAAATTGCTATTTTTTTTTTTAATGTGCTGCTTTAGTATTTAACCAGAACTAGTTAGTGAAATCCTCTTTGTTATAGCATTTTATTGAAAATTATGTTAGTAAGCTTAAGTATCTCCTCTCCCATTCAAATGAAAAATATTCATTAATTTATATTTCTTCTTTTGATATTTAGTGGTGAAATATTTCTGTACAACCTGCTTCAGATTTAATCGTGTTTATAAACAAGTTATTTATAACCTGGATTTTATACCATAGCTGTTTTTAACAGCATAATAGTTTTTTTCTTAAAAAATAATGGAACTTTTTATTTGTTTTATTACCTGAGGATGCCTTAATAATAAAATCTTTCATGTATTTCAAAGTTTCTTTTAAAGTGAAAAAATAAATTTCCTGTATCTAATATCTTCTTTACTTTCATTATTTAGTATTTTTAGTTGTTCTGTAATCCAACTAATTTTTACGAAACAAATCAGATGCTGTGTTAAATTAATATTTAAATTCTAGTGTTAGAAAGTAATATTGTGGCAACAGTACTTATTTGTGTTCATAGCCTAAAATGATTTTAAGTTTTTGAATGGCTTATTCTGCAAACATTCCTATTAATCGTGTTTTCTGTTCAGTATAGTTTCCCGATATTAAATCAAAGTATTTTAATATTTCAATAGCAAAAAATATGAAAGGAGTTGAGAATTACTGTTTATTACAAAAGATTGGCATTTAAGCTTCATCAAGTTCATGTGGTGGCAATTGCATGAAAATGCCGTTGACTTCGTTTAACATTGGCAAATGTTTTTGCCAGTGTTAAATGAAGTCAGCAGTTTTATACTTCCTGTAAAATCTGAAATTAACTGTAAATTTATTTTGCATTTTTTATGTTTTTTATATTTATTCTGGATTTAATAAAATAGTCACTTTTCATGAAGCTTTAAATATCATTACTTGCTGCCGTCTAGTTAGATTTCCTATCAATGTTTATGTTTGATTGATGCTATTAGATTTCCTATCAATGTTTATGTTTGATGGATGCTAAGTGGCATCCCATTGACATAAAAGTACCAGAAATTCTTACATTAGGGGTGTTCTAAGTAATGCATGTATTTTCCACCTCCAACTTAAAAGCATCAGAATTAAAGTAATTTCAGTGGTGAATGTACTTTTTTTTTTTTTTTACATTCTTTGATGTATTTTTACAATGAGTTCTTTATTTTCTCTGCCTACTGCATTTTAGCTTTGTACTGATATTTTCTTTTTATATAAATTACATTAAAAAATATAGTAGTTTTATGTTTATTAAATCTTGATCAAATAATTTTTAAAGTACAAATATGCTTTAGTTTGTTATTTATGTACAAACAATTCAAACTTAAACCAGAAATTAGGAAGGAAAAAATATTAACAAAGTTCAAAAAGACATGATTTGTAATACATTAAATTCACTAATCTGTGTAATTTTTGGTCCTGTAATATATGTTTATTATTAGAATTCTACTGGAGTCAACGAAAATTATTCCACAGTTTATTGTATTGAGTCTTAATGATCTGGAAAAGGAAGGATTACTTGTATCTTGAGAATAAAGAAGTGTATAGAATGGAAGAATTATCTTAGTTTTTCCTGAAGAACTTAGCTTCTATTCAAAATAATATGAAACTTTGTCCAGTTTTGTTGTGCATGAGAATGTTTAACATAAAAATATCTAACTTTCATTGTTAACTAAGGAATATTTTAATATGTAATTTCCTTCCGGTGTCCAGTTTCCAGCGTCCAATATTAATTAACTTTCCTTTGTTATTCATCTGTCATAGGAAATCTTATTTTATTGCTAGCTTATTACGTTCTGAAGGAAAGATTCACATTCAAATTTGCATGGAGCAATTTAAACGCTGACTGTCTGAGATATTGTGTACATCAAAATATTCAATGAAATTAAATTATTTCTTAAATCAAACTTTAAAAAAAAATAAATAAAAAGTATCAGAAGAGAGGCAAATATAATTGACTCCCTCCATCTTATTTCAGCAATTTGAAAATGAACTTATCACTTATTCATTATATGGTTGGTATAAGAAAATCCCAATCTATATGAAATTAGGAAAGTCATTTGGAATAGCAATACAAAATTATTCAAATTTATTGGCCTGATCACATATTTTTGAAATTTACACTCACAAAATAACAATGAAATGACTGAAATGACAGATTTTCCATACAAGTATTATATGTGACTTGTGACATGAAGAGCATGAAGACAAAATCAAAACGTTAGCCATAATTATTCTCTAATATTTTTTATTCTAGCTTGGTTCTATCAGGACGGGTTTGAGATAATGTAGGCTCGTGAGCAATACTTATCCAGATAAGTACATCTTTAAGATACTCCCAAAAGAAAAAAAAAGGGGATTGCACATGTAGCATATAAACTGGTAACTTAAGCTATTAGCTGTGAGTTGAGTGCTAAATTATTCAGTCTGTTGAGAGAACTTGACGTTCTTTACTTTAGTGTCTTTCTAAAACTAAGATATTTCCATTTCATCTGAAGTGTATCAAATGAATGCAGAGTTACCCAAAATCAGATCAGTCAGTTTTGAATAACTTTGTGCATTAAAAGCTCTTGATAGGGTTATGTAATAAAATATGCCAGTATGGTTTAAAGAATTATGTTATTTGTAATGCCACAAGCATTTATTATAGTTGGTAATTTCTCCTCTCCCAGTTTGGTCAAATTTATAATGAGCTCAATCATTTTGTATAACTTTATGTGCTACAAGTTCCTGATAATTTTATGTAAGAAAATGTGCCAGTATGATTAAAAAATATTTATTTGTAGTCCTGCAAGCGTTTATTATAGTTTGTAGTCCCCCCCAGTATGTTAAAATTTTTAATTAATGAATAGCACAATAGATTATGTTATATTAAAAATTTTTCACTATGCTGTATGTGTTTACTTATATTGGCATCATTACTGTTCATTATTATCGGTAGTTAGCCAATTTTAAATATATATATATATATATATTAGATAAGTATGTTATCCTATGTTTTTACTGCTGAGATTAGTGCTGTGAAAAAACATGACAAAAATATATTAGTAATCAATCCACTATCTTCAGAGTTTTCAGTTACAGAAGTAAATATAATGAGGGTAGAGTTTTAATCAAGAAAACATGTATTGAAATTCTAGTTATTACATATTTGTAGTGTTATTGTAATTTATTGGTAAAATTATTTGCTAATTTTTATATCTTTAAATCCAGGGTCCTATTGTTACTGATAATGGGAATTTCATATTAGATTGGAAATTTAGTCCTCTAGAAAATGCTGATTGGAAGTTAATCGATCAAAAAATAACATATTTTCCTGGTAAGAATATTTTTTTTTTCTGTCTCTCTCTCACTTTTTTTATGCCATTTGAATAAATGGTATTTATGTACTGTTATTTTCAATCAGTTTTATAATCTTGGAGAAAGTATTTGAAAATTATTAATGTTTGATACATTTAAGACACATACATATATGAATGTGTGTAGTTTTTTATATAACTTTATTATATTATATAAATGCGATCTGGTAGTACAGTATTTTTGAAAAACATAATGAACACTAATAATGCTGTGAATCAATAAGTATGACGAATTCAACAATGTTTATTTCTTTTGTGACAGTGGAGTTATTATAAAATACATAAATGGAAAAATGATTAGCTTTTCAGTAACTGAAATTTGAATACAGTATATCAAACAATAATTGCACAAATAAAATATCACGAAAGAAGAGGGTATTATAAGCGTTTTAATTATTTTTTGTGTTTAACTGGGTGCATGACAAAGTTGAAGGAATTAAATTTTACAATTTACCACTTAGCCTTACTATTCATTAATATCAGATAGTAAAAGTCTGAAATATTCATCAGAACATCTAAACATGGGCTTTTATCCAGAGGTAATGGTAATAGTCAAGATTTTACAGATGGGAATTGGCAAAGGTGACTTTAAATTAATTTTAGTCTGAATTTTGTCTATAAATATTTCATGGAATATGCACTGAATTCATAGATTAGATATTTTGGGCTTTATCTGTAGATGCTGGTAAGTGTTAGGATTTAATGATTTCAAAGATTAAATGATCTTCAAATATTTATAGCGCATATTATTGCTAAATTGATGTGTATGTTTCAAAACGTGGATAATAAAAGAATGAGGTAAAAATAAAATTATATTTGATTAAACGTATTATAGACATTTTCAGCAGTATATTTAAGTGATATTGCATTTCATACTGAAATATGTATATGAACTGTTGCATAAATTAATAATTAATTGTATTGCTGTCATTCACATGCTGTCATTTTGAAGAAAAATTTCCATTTTTTAACACTGGAGTAATACAAAAGCATAACACTTATTTTATAACTACCTTGTTTTCTAAAATTTATTTTCATATATAAATATCATCATATTTAGATTATCTATTGTTTGCAGTGCAGTTTTACCCCCACTTAATTATGGGTATTATTTGCTCACCTGATTTTTTTGTATTTTACAATCAGAAATAGAAATCTTACTATGCAAATTTGACTTCGGTTATTTATTTTTTATTGATAAAATGAAATTAATATTTTTTTTTAATTAAAAAAAGAAAAAAGAAAAAGAGTTACGAAATTAGCTGTTACAAAATGCCTAGTTAAATGAGTGAAATTTTGGAAGCACAATTTTTTAAAAGTTTGGCAAATATATTTATTTTTAACCCAGTAGTTTTCAGTATAATTCTTTCACAAGTAATGCCTCTTAAAAGTTATGCTGCAGTAAATATACTAAGTATTACTTGCATATTAGCACAAGCACTTCAGCAAAGTTTAGTGTTTTTTGCAGAAGGGAAAGAATAATGACTTCTAATTGCAAAAAATTATGGCATACAATATTTTACGTTTTAATTGGATATTTATCCCAAAAAGTCAATCAATAGACTTACAAGTGAGGTTTTATTCCTTTTTTCCTGGTGGAAATTTCTTGATGATTGCTGTAATTGTTCCCTTTAGTGATTTTCTAGGAAAGTATTGTATTGATCTGTTGTTCTGTGAGTACATCATCTGCATTGCAACAGACAACAACACACCTGGTATTTTTGAGCATGTCCAACTATTGTTTCTCTGATGTCCACAGCGCAGCCACTTTGAACAGCGTCTCTAATAATTTCTCACTATCCTTTTACTGGTATTGTGTTTTGCACTGGATGTTGTATTGTAAATGTGCTGTGAAATAAATGTTATTGTACTTTTTTGGGTCTCTGCTCACCTTTATATATATTTTTGCAATTTTTATTGGCAAAATATGATTTGTGATAGCATGCCTCATTGCAATTATTTTTCCTCATTATGCCTTCTATCAACCCTTTAAGTTTGTCACCACATTAATTGAAAATCGTATATTTGATGAAGTTTAGTAGAGACAAGATCATTTACTCATTAGTTGCTGTTGATGAGACAATGGCCAATACTATTTTAAAACAACAACAACAACAATAGCAACAACAAAAAAGAATTGTTTGAAAGTTTATTTTAATATATTACATATTTGTTCTATATATGCTTAAAATATAAAAGAACTAAATAACAGGTAGGTGTAAATGAAAAATTTAACATTTTATAGCACATGTAATATTTAAAATTTAATTGAGAAGCATTCTTTATTTAGTGATAATTTTTTTTGATCTATTTATAATCACAAAATTAGGGTTTGATTATAATTAGAGATTTTCCTTAAAGGACATTCAGTTTGCATTTCAAAGGGTGTATTATGTTAAATTAAAAAAAAAAAAGTCTCATCAAACAAAAATATACTAAAATATTTGTGTTTTATTATATTAAATAACTGAAAGAATTTTTTTATTTAAGAAAGTATTTTTATGTACAATTATTATATTTTGAAGTGAAATATAATAATAATCAAAACATTAAATAAGAGTACAATATTTATAAAAAAAATTATTCTAAAATTTCTAGTTTCTTCTAAGTTTATTAGTCTAAAATTCTTAAAACCTAAAAACATGAGCTTTTTCATTGAAGCCATTTAGCACTTTTTTTTTTAATTTTTAAATTTTGGGGCATTATCCTTAATGCATCAGTGTGGTTTGTCCTTTTCGTGGAAATAATTGTTTTTGTCATTAAACCTGGTATGATCTCATTTTTCATTTAATGATTTTTTTTAATAACTCCAATGGATTTTACAGCTTACGATTAGGTGAAGAAGTGTCTATCATTCTTCTTCAAAAAGGGGATGTTCTTTATAGAGAAAAGTTGTGTTTGAATAACCACCTCGTGAATTTAAAATGTGACTTGAAAATGGCTGTGCAGTCTTTGCTTATGCTGGGAAGCCGGAATGTCTTTGCAGTCTTTGCTTATGTTGGAAAGAAAAAGGTCTTTCAAATATAAACATGTTTGTTGGTCATGTAACCTTTGGGTTACTCCCATGCATTTCATATACTTATGATGTTAGGAATTAAAATCTGTTGAATTTTATGAATCAAAGCTTACTCTCCTCCCCAATGGTTTTATTATTATTATTATTATTATTATTATTTAAAAAAGATGGTTGTTTAAAGAAATTAGAAAATGTTCCTTGTTGCTATTCTGTACCTTCTCACTTTGTCTGGTACTGAGCTAAAGGTATGAGGAAAGAAAATAAGCCACAATGCAATAATAAGGCATTAAAACTGCATATGTCTGTAACAGAAAAGGGCTATTATTTTTATATGTTTCAAATATCAGAGAAATACTATCATGTGTCTGAAATATTTAAGAACTAGCTTAAAAATCTCATAAACAAAATTCTGTGTCAGGAGGTATTAAAATCATCTTTTCAATAAAAATTGAGCACACTTACATAAAAGTTTTTTCTCTCTAGGTGTTGTAGATACTGGGCTTTTTGTTGGTATGGCTTCTAAAGTTTACTTTGGTCATCCTGATGGGACAGTTATTATAAAGAACAGAGAAGCATAAGAAAAATGGAAATCTACATGGAAGTCTCTCTTTTTTTTTTTTTAAATATGTTTTACTCTGCTTTTTAAATATCATTTTGTGTTAACTAAACACATCTCTGTAGAGCTTAAATTCTTAAATTTTATTCAGAACTTAGAATTTTTTCTGTAAATAAAAGTATAGAAATATTTTAATAAAAAAATATTTTTAAGGCATTTGCTATTATGATTGCAATTGAAATAATGATTCAAAAACTTGTATTGCACAGAAATGTTTGAATTTAAGTATGGAATCTAAGAGAGGAGAACTTTTGAAATTGAGAATAACATGACTTATCATTCTTCATGTTCTAATTCTTTATTCATCTAGCTATCTGGAGCCTAGGAGTTTAGCAGAAAAGATTTGTATGTACATTTCTGTGAATTTGCTGTTAAAACTAGGTTATAGTTTTTCTGCTCAGAGATTTAGAAATATTACAAGGGAGGAAGTAAAAAAAAGGGGGGGCTGAAAGCTTTCAGATTTTAATTAGCTCAAAGGGGCATTAAAGTTTTACAAAATATGAAATAGATAATATGACAAATTCAAAACTCAAAATTTGCTGTGCATATTCGGTTAGAGGACTGCGTTATTCAAAATCTGATGTCTCTAGGAACCATTGTTTTTCACAGTGCAAGAAACATACATATATTCATGCAGATTCTCCATTATTTAATTTCTTTAAATATAGTACAGAGCAGTAATATTTGGTGGCAACAATTTGAAAGGTAATTCAGTGCTTTTAGTGAAAATGCCATAAGGGCTATACGTCTTGAAATGGCTTAAGAAAAGGTGACTTATTTGATTTTTTTGTTATAGTTTATTATAGGAAAGGTTTTTAATATATATCAATTTTTTGAATAATTTTTTTTAAATATACAAAGCAGCTCTACTGAGTGAACTGTAATAACTATATATATATATTTTATGTTTTTCAAAAAATCTGAAATTAAAGAAAAAGTCAAGTAGTTCATAATGGAGGTGACTAGTTCTCACTCTATGTGCTCTGCCTTGCATCGAGTGCCGGCACTACATGGCCAATCACAGTTCCAGGAGTTCAAACCCCTTCCCCACACCTTGGAGTGCAGTCTGTGACTACTTATCAATGTTTCATTTAATTTCGACTGTTCTGTTTTATTTTGCATCACCACGAGTTGTGGAAATTGAAGCTGAAGATAGTATTCTTAAGTTCTAAATTTTGTTTTAATATAAAGATTATTTTAATCTTCTCAAAACTGTCATTGTTCTCAGATATAACTGTAATTCACTTCATGTCTTTTAGGGTTTTTAGCATAAAACAACATTACCAAATCAAGTGTAACCCTATAAGTGGGCACCCTAACAAATTATGTGTATTTCGCAAGACAAAGCATCATTCAGTCTGGCTCCTCTTCACAAGATTACTGGCTCCCCCTGCACCAGTAATTCCACTAAAAAGCTTCAGGTTCATCCTATGCAAGCTTTGATGAAACCAGACATTATACTTGTATGTATGTGAGCTTCAATGAAACCAGCCATTATATTCGATGGTATACATTCGGCAGTGGTATTGTTGGAACAGTTTCTACTTTTCCCGGCTGCAGAATTACAGAAGGTCAAGACAGCAACCGCGGTGTTTCGAGGTCAAAGAATAACAGAAGGTCATGATAGCAGTCACCGCACTTCGAGGACAGGCACTGAGCTGTTACAAAGACATTGGTAAATATTTGTTGGGTGAAGCAGGCAGTGAGAATTATATGTTCGAAGTATTTAAAACTGCTCTTGTGAAAGCATTCAGAGAAAGAGGACCAAATTAGAAATAGAACTGTTTGGTATTAGGTATCAAACTTAGGTGAATGAGTTAAATAAGTTTATATTGAGGAAAATGCAAGTAGGGAACTATTGTATGGAAAAATGCCTGATGCAGAGGTTATTCAAATAGTATTGCTGTTTTCTGGCCAATAACCAAATGCCGCGAAATACGAATTTCTCACTCACATTTCATTTTTGGTATAGTTTTAATGAATTCATTTACTTCCAGTTTATACAAATTACATATCGTCATATAAAAGCATCTAATAATCTGATAACATAGATCAATTAAAAAATATTAAAACAGTTATAGGTCAGCTACATTCTACCGACAGAATTTCATAGATGATAACAAACATGTTGCCAATACAGGGCAATGAGTCGATGTAAATTAATTATGAGAGGTAGGAAAGTTAATAATTGCTTAAATTCAGGATTTTCTTGAATTATGAAACCAGAGTATGCTGGAACACTTACTTGAGCTAGAGGTGAAGTTCAAAAGTTGGCAAGTATCAATGAGTACATACAGAGTGGGATATGGCAAAGTCGAGCGGATATTTTCATAAATTTACAGTGGAAAGAAGCCTAAGGCTTGATGGCAGCAGATGTTTTAATAATTCCACCCACTAATGGCGATCGCCAACATAAATCGCAAAAGAGGAAACTGGGGCCAGATACTAAGACTTTAAACTAGTCAATGGTTCTGAAATACTGAGGGTACAGTCATCCCGTAGAGGAAAAAAAAATCTCTTTCAGGTTCAATGAAATACGGCATTGATAAAAAATTTTTTCACTCTCAGTGATTAAATTCTATTAAATAATGTACCTGTGCATGCATTATTGGATACAGGGGCTCAAAGTATTTTTTTTTTTTTTTACAGAAAATTTTTTTAGGAAAAACTTTAAATAGTATAGAGTGTTTGATGTTGCAAGATGAGTGATTGCCGCCCAAGGCA
>KK113929.1:300367-311322 GCA_000611955.2 Stegodyphus mimosarum
GAAAAATGAATGCAGAAGGTGGCTTTCTTTGCAGTGGAAAATCTACAGGCTGATGTAATTTCGGGGATGAATTTCTTAAAAGCTGCGGGGAGCAGAAATTAATTTTCAGAAAGCTACTGTGCAGTTGGAAATGAATGAGGTGGTAGAAAAAGAAGTCCAGCTGCCAGCTTTGGACGTAAAGGAATTGAAATGGACAAGTGAGCGAAGCTGGAGCAGTTAGTAAGAAAATTTTCAGATTTTTCTGATGAGGTCTCTGGTTTTTTAACTCAGGAGGTAAATCACACAATAGAAAGTGGAAATTATTCCCCACACTCCTGCTGAGCAAAAACTATATGATTAGGTCAAAGAAGAAATAATGGAACATCATATTGCAAAAGTGTTAAAAAATAAATTTATAATCTCCATAAATAGCCCTTATGATAGATAGTCTTGTGGTATTGTGCTGAAAGAAAAATCTCAAGAGTTTCTGATTTTAAAGCATGCCATTTTGTTATTCACCATAGAAAACTAAACAGCAGCTAAAGAGCGAAGATATCTCAGTACCCTGAACCAAGGTGAATTGATAGCTAACAACAAATGACAGCAGATGCTATCTCTGGTCTTATATAATTTTCACTCAACCGCCGAGATATTTCTAATTCTTTCTGCTTCTTGAAATTACTGGAAGGCATTTGAGGGCCAAATACTGTTATAGTTGCACAAAACATGTATTACAATTATTTAGTTACAATACCTATTTATGGTAATAGAGGGACCGGACCAAATTGTCACCAAGTTTGGCAACTTTTGGTGATTTCTCGCTAAATTAGCGAGATAACCATTTACTCGATGTTAAATATGCTTGCCCCCGTATGTATAATTTTCCTGTTGAGCATCATTTCTATCAGCTTTTCACGTTACATTATACATAAAAATACAACAATTTCACTAAAATCATCTATCTATGTACAAAATTCGTAACATTATTAATAGCAACTTAGTTACATTGTGGTGTAAAGTGCAAACTAAGTAATGTTGAATGCAAATGAATTTTAAGTATTTTATTCAGGAATATGTTTTGTAAAAGTAAAGTGCTCTGTTAACTTTAGGTTTTCTGATACTGAGTACTGTAAATTTAAAGCTAGCAGTTGGTAATGATTTGAAGTAAACTATAAGCTAACATAGTGAATTTAACCTCTTTGCTCCCATGTGACTGTGTTCCTGAGCACATTTTGAAATTAACCCTATCAAGCGATAATAATTCTTGTAAAATCTGCTTTTTATCTAAGTATTTTGATTCTTGCATGTATTATTTAAATGTTATTTTTTATTATATGAACAAAAATAAAAATGCTTAAAATTTAAATAAAGGCTCAGAATAAATTAAATTGCAGTATTAATAATAATGATCATATTCCCATATTCAAATTATGTGTGTACGATAATGATGTAAAAAACTTAAGAATTTAAATATCAGTGCTTATTGTATCCTATTTGCCATATTTACTTACAAAAATTAAGCCAAATGTATGGCGGGAAATGTTTCTAAATTATAAATGCAAATTGTTAGCATCACGCATTTTACTTTCACAGAATGGAACATTAAATAATATCCATCACGACAATGCTAACTCTGCAGAGATTTCAGTAAGTTTTTGCAACATTTGGATGTAATTTACGTGCATTTAAAATAAAGCATTTTGTATTAAATATGATAAGGTGGGTCGTCAACGATGCTTTGCTCCCCTATCACATTTGATACAGAGGGCCCACAAAGGGAAACTGAGCCATATCATTTAAGATATGCTGGGAGCGAAGAGGTTAACTCTTTCGCATCGGTGCAGGTCAAAATCTGTTTTACTCAAACATGTAAAGTGATAGTATATATATATATATTTGTAGGAATGAATTTCCTTCTCCCATGCCAAGTAGAATGCTACAGCCGTAATAGTAACCTACTTAAGCGAAGCGATTTTGAAGTTTCACCATAGTGTGCAGGCAGGTTTGTCTTAGGAGAAGATTGCAAATGCGATCATCAGTAGTTGAACATTGACGCTTCACAAAGGAGAAGGAGGATGCGTTCAAATAATATAATTACTTTATTTGCTTCAAAAGAATGATTGGCATGTCCTCTAACAACTCCCGAAAGCAATGAGCCACACAATAGCACGATGGGGGAAAGCACCAGATAGAAAATGATTTACGCGTTCAAAGGTGAGCTGCTGATGTCTGAATGATCGGGCATTTTCGGCGACTTCGATGTGAAAGAGTTAAGGAATTAAAAGTTAGGTTGCTCAACCAACACAATGATATTTAATGAAAATTAACCTTAGAACATAAGGTTATTATTGAATTTTAGTATGTCTAAGTTATTAACATGTAGGATTTTGATTAGTAGGTAGTTTGCTGAAAACACTGAGCATTTTCACAGGCACTTGCATACGTTACAGTGCTGGAGAGCAAGGGTGAGAAATTGAGTTTATAGGAAAGAAAAAGTTAAAAAGATGATGAAGTTGTAAATGGCTAGTTGAAAAGTAGAAAATGTGAAATTTTTTATTTCCTTCTAGATAACTGGTAGGAGATGGGATTGAGTTAAATGGAGATAACATGAAGTTGCGTGCTGTGAAAATTGAAATTTCTGTAAAAATTTTAATTTACTTTTAGATATTTAACTTCATGATTATAAAAGTTGCTTGATGTTGTAGGTTTAGAATTTTAAATCTTAGCAAGCTCGTTAAAGACCTGCATTGTGATTACTTATATTCTGGTAGAGAAAATGTATAAAATCTAATGTTAATAATCAGTTATTTATAATTTCAATCTGTACTGTAACTTTTCCTTTCCGTGTTTCTCACTAGAAAACAATTTATTAGTGAGTATTTAAACTGAAGTTTTTAGAGTTGATATAGAGAGCGTGTTTCTGTCATCACTTGTGTGGCAGGTGGTTAGTTTCCTGTCAGCTCTAATGATTGTAATTATTAGGTTTTGTGGTCTCTCACTGCTGATACGTTAATTCTGACACTGGTAAAGTTTGTGAGCCAACTTTTAGTAGTATTTCATTGTGTAGTCCTTGACTACTGTTTATTGTTTGATTTAATTTGAGCTATATTCTTTTATCTTGTACCATCATGAGTTGGTAAATTGTAGCACAAGAGAGTGCCCTTCTGTTTTAAATTCTGTTTAAATAAAAAGGTTATTTTTAACCTTCTCATGAATTTGCTATTGTTCAGACATATAATAATTCGCTTCATATTTGTTAGGGTTATTGGAATAATTAGCATTACCAGATCAAATGGAACTCTGCAATATATCTAAATATATATTAAAATGAATTTAGATTTGTTAATATTATAGAAATAACTATATATATAAATATAGAAAGAACACAAAAGACAATCAAATTGCAATATTCGTTTCAAAGTATTTATTTTAAATATATTATAAACACTTAATTTTCTTTAATTAAAAAGCAATTAAATTTTATGCTATTCAACTTCCCAATAAAATACAATTATTAATAAAATATTTAAAGGGCAAATGTTTGATAATGGTAGTATAAATTTAGGAAACCAGTCTTTACACATGGCCGATTACGCGCAATAAAACATAATCCGAAGTTTTGTATTACATATATTTCTGTTTATTAGAACAACAAATTAGATTTTGTTTACAGGCGATCAACTGAAATGATACTTTACCCAAATCTCACTGCTGTTTAAAACGGGGTATTGGCAAGAGATCATGTGCTGGCTACATCAGATTTTTTAAAATTTGAATTTAGCAACTTTTTTTATGGCATCAGACAAGATAATGATTATATGAATGAAGTTGCTATGAAACATCTTGGGTAAAGGGAGAAAAATGAATCTCTTAAAGGTAATTAATGAGACTAGATCGTCTAGAAAATCTAGTTTAGCAACAACGATATTTTGATGTACCATTATCTTAGTTTTGTAAATCTACCGATATGCTTATAATAAAAGATTGAGTCAACTCTGACAGAAAAATAAAATCAGAAATATTTATTTCTAAATCTTGTAAAGTTATAAACGATATTGAGCAATCATGTAGTATTCAATCTATCACTTTTAGTTAGTAGTTTATTTATTTTTTAGATGGTGGGACTAAAATTAGTTGTTGATTTCATTGTAGTTTTTGCCGTAGGTGACGAAATATTTAATTATAGCCTTGCTTTCTTCACAGCAGGCAGTTATTCTTAATATTATATACTATATTTATTCCATTCTAATACAAATCGTTGTTCCTAGCTTGTCACACCATTCTTATTAATTACAGAAATCTTACTTGCAAAGAAGGGTCTTCCAGTTTGAACGCTTTGTTTCCCTGGAAAACACTATATGTATGAATCTGCTCATCTAAAAACAAGTAATAATGACAATTTATCAGGCAGTATACTAAAAACAAGCAGTTAAAAATTGTAAAAAATAAAACATTTGGCAATACAGTGTTTTTTTGCAAACATCAAAGTTTTCGATATTTAATATAAAAACTAATATAATTCAAAGACGGGAATGGAATTAATGGATTTTGAAATGGGGTAGTGAATTGAATAATTCAAAACGCAGAACGTAAATTCCTAAAATGTACTGAAGCTGTTTTTCTTCTAACAGATTCCATAACACAGTAGTGGGATGAAGGAATTACTACAGGTGTGAAAAATAGTATCTCCATGAGATACGAGTATATGAATTAAGTGCAAATGAGTTAGTATTGAAAACTAATTTCCTTTATAAGTTGCTTCTGTTGAGCACATATCCTGAAACAGCATTTCAGGAAAGAGGCAAGTGTTTTTAAGCATGATAAACATAAATGATGAACCAGGGGAAGAAGGAACTTTAACCTATCTGATTGACTTAAATTGTACGAAATTTGAAGCTTCAGGCATATCAAAGTTCAAGTTGGTGTTCTGATAGCAAAATCAATCGATTTCTTAAACAGATTCAAGTATATGAGAAACTTTCTGAAGCTGAAAATGATGCAAAGAATTCGCTAAGGCTAAAATGAAGAAGGTGTTCCTTTTTCTAAAACCAGGAATACAATATCGGAAAAATAATCTCTAGAAACACCACAAATATAGATAGATCATAAGCGAAGTTTCGTGTAATAATTGCAGGCTGTCTAATATTAACAACATATGACTTGACATTTTTAGCTTTTATTTCTGATTAAAATCATATAATGGTATTTATTTTTATGTTCCTAGAGTGTTTGCATTTCAGTAACTAAATTGATATTTTTAAGGTTATTTATTGTCATCGTTAAATGTGTAAGGTTCTCACTCAGCTTTTCAAACCTTAATGGCTTAGGCAAATTATCCCGACTGAACTAAAGGTCTGTTTGTTTAACAATAAACTTTTAAATTAGATTTAAAAGTTAACTCTATAACTTGAAATATTACAAACAACAAAATAAAAATTTCAAGGTAATATAAATTAATTAGCCAAATTTGAGCTGCTCTGTTCTTTCACTCAAAGAAATTAAACCTAAGCTAAACTCTACTATGCAAGCAAATCGCACCTATCAAATTATTTCATACTTTTAGATCTACAGTTCTGTTAACCAGATGATCACAGTAAACAGACAGCAATGTTACCAATGCAAAGTAATTAAGTATGCCTTGTCACATTTATACGTACGCTAATTATGTTTGTATGTAAGTCTATGGGAAACAAAGGTAAGTGATGATTAACAGCTATTATGTTAGAAAACTGAAAGTTTGATTTGTATTTGGAAACTAATTTGCATTCTGGTGAAGACTGACAGAAAAATTAAAAAGAAAAAATATAGCATACAAATAATTGGTTATTTTAAATAAAATTATAAATACCATTAAAAAGACATGGCCGAATAGGATCACCAGATTAAGTAAATGCAGTAAGCTGTTCTTACTATATTTACTAAATCACTTGGACAAAAAACTTTAACAAATCAGACTCAGCCATAATTTCTGTTGAGATATATATTGTTGCGTGCGTACGGTTTCATAATGGATTGAATGCGCAAGTCGATAAAATGTTAATAAAATTTATTCTTTTCACAAGAAATAAAACAAAATGCTGAAATATTTCCTCAGAGATATCCTCTTCGTACAATATCATCATACCTCAAACATTAAACAGAACTCAATTCAAAACAGAGAAAGTTAATCCAATCTCGCAGTGAATTTGCTACAATCAATAACAGCGCTAAGTAAACATACAGTTCCCTTAAAACAGCAACAACTGGGCTGAGGTATTTTATTCGGCTTTTATAAGCTTTTTAATTATTCAAGAGAACATTCTGGTAAAATATATTTTCTTGATTTTTCTGAATGGCAACAGCAATTATGAGATATTTATTAAATATTAAATGCGCGTTTTATTAAATATTAAATACTTCGAAAAATTTAAAGTATTTTTCCGACGTAGCGTTCTCTTCGAATTCGTCTGCCTTGCACTGGAAAATAAAGCAATTTTAATTACAATTCTAAATAAATACAAACTCCGTAACAATATTTCTTCTAAAATATTTTATTTTAAATTATGCAGACATAGCCAAATTGTTAGACACAAAAGGAAAATTTTAAACATTATTGCATTTATCCTGTTAAAAACAATTCGGTGCTCTTTTGTTATCGGGACCATATTCAGAAATATATGTATGCATGCATGTATATATGTATGTACGAATGTATATGTACTTACGAATGTATATGTACACACACATATGTGCACATACATTTCTGAATCAAATCCCGATAACAGAAGACTACCAAAAATTCAAACAAGAATATTTAATAGTTTGTCAGATTCTTTCTTTTTTTTCCCCTGAGCATTTTGGTGTGACCAAGTAGCGATTCATTCAATATACAATTTGCTTTTAATATTTAAACCAATGCCAAGCTGTATAAGCTTTCGATGAGCTCAGTTCTGTTGATTATTCACTTTTTAGGGTCACAAATTTTCGTTTGGATTCATATTTGGATTATTTCCTGGCCAATGCAATGTTTTTAGAGTTTTTAAGTAAAAACTCGAAAATCTCTTTGCGTCAGTGCATGGAAAAACAATTTTTATCTGGATATCAATCTCATACTGAGACAAAAATCGTGTTTTTAAAAACGTTGATAAATATCTATATCTATCTATCTATATATATGTGTGTGTATGTATAGAGAGAGAATTTGCTTTTATTGTTCCTTCAACCATATAATCCTTCTTGGATCAATAATATTCATTGTACTCCAGACCATTATTGGTGTTGGATGCTTTACAATTCCTAGACTACACTTTACCTTAAAAAACATCTTGTTACCTACAGACGTACTGCTGTGTTTCTTCATTAACAGAGAAGTTCGTTTTATCACTGAAACATATATAAAGATAATTTATCTTGTTTCTTAAATTTTTTTTTAAGAACAGAATAGAATATTGGAATACTTGAATTATATTTTAAAATGGAGGTAAAGAAATTAAACTGAATAATAAACAGTTTATGTAATAAAATATAAATGAACGTTTTATTTACTTTATTCCATAATCTAACACAGCGGTTCCTAAGCTGCGATGCATGATGACTTTGATACGGGCACGAGAAAGAATAATTGGTAATAGCAGAAAGTAACAAAGTGTTATAATAAATGATGATAGTGAGGAAAATATTCAGTATAGTTATTATATTGTAGAATAGAAGACTAGAAACTGGAAGGGTTTCCGATGTGAATTACTGACTGAAATGTATACAAAGTAAAGTAATTAGTCGTAATTACTAACGCCTAAGCCTGTCGTATTATTCGATTCCTCATGCATCACACTTTCCTCATTCTGTCATTACGTATCAGATAAAACAATTGTTAACTGTATTTTCAGTTCTGAGAGAATTATTAAATTAAATTCTCGTTCTTTCCAACTGTGACATTCAAATCAGTTTAGAGTTTTGCTTTAAATTAGCCTTGTTCTTTTAAAGTTGTCATGTGTAGTATTCTTTTTATGAATGTGCATAAGTGGTTAAAAATATATCTTCACATAGAACTGACACTGTTTTCAAAATTCTGATCTAACGTCTACGCCAAACACTTATTTCGTAGACTACCCGTTTTAGTTAAGCTTGAACTTTCAAGCGAGGAATAGCTTCAAAGACTTTCATAACTACCTGATAGTTAAAAAAAATAAATAAACTCAATTTAGAATTATAGAATATTTCAGCAATTGGTTTCAAAGTGTCTTATAACACTGATTCTATAATAAAAAGTTAGATTTTTTGGAATCGAGTACAAAAAAAAAAAAAAGTCCAGACAGAAATATTTGAGACACCTTTCAAGTATATTCCATAAATTAGCTTCAATGTACAAAGTCAGAGAGATCCTCTCAATGACGATTTCTTTAAAGAAGACTTCATAATTATCATCACCTGAAAAAAAAAAACTGCTTATTGATTATATGTTTTGGTTTTGTTCATTGCATTAAAATAATACAGCAGTAAGATATATTGCGGGAATAGAGGAAGGTGGTGGTTTCAAAGGTTCTGACTTTTTTTTTTTGAATAAGTGGCGTGACCATTTCCAATAAAGCTTCAAATTATCCTTCACCCATTCTGATGAAAATTTTGTAACTTTGGATATCCTCGCCCCGAAGTTCATTTAAAAGTTGATTTAATGCTCCCAATTCATCACGAAGAGCTACACAGTTAAGTTTTGATTTCCTTTTCTTCTTCTTCTTTCCCCTCCCCCCAGAACAGAAATTAATTCGTTGGAAACTGCTTCGCAAACTTCAAGCACAATAAGTTGCACTAAAGAATGCATAGAGGTTCTTTGGTTGCACGGCGGTATCCATTTTGCAAACAAATGGAGGTGAGTTGTCAGTCCGGTCTGATTGGTGTAAACAATCTATCCGAGTACAGGTCTGTTCACTCGGTTCGAGACGCTCGGACGAGCAGCTCGTCGAAAGTCACTCGAAAAAGTGTAAACCGGCCTTTAGGATTACTCACTTCTCTGACTGCCGTAGAGGTTCGCAAGGAAAGCCCAGATTTCTCAAAACTGCCATGAAAAAGAGGCGTTTTCTTAATTTTGATACCAAAATGCTTCTGGTATTTTACACCTGGATTAATATATTTTTAATATATTGCTTTATTTTCCTGGACATATTTCAAGATGCACTTATGAATATATATGTTTTTTAAATATGGCCTTGCTGGTCAGAAGACTAAAATTACAAAGCCTTATTAAGAGGTTTGCGAAAGAAAAAATGTTGATAACCGGTGATCTAATATTGATTAAGATTTGTCTGAGCAAATGTGTCATTTTCTTAGACCTAGTGGGTATAATTTTAGCCTATTTTTTGGGCTTTCAAACCTTTAATCCAATATAAGACATTATTCTTCTCATTGATCTAGTTGATATGTTCAGACTCACAGAAACTAATTAATTTTAAGAAATTGTTGAAGTTGCCTTTTTATTAAGCATATATTCCCCAATTTTTTCGCGTCCTCAGTATTAATTTCTTTTGTCCGTCTTATATTCCTTTTCAAATTTGGGTATAATTCACTTTGTTAGAGAAAATCATCTTAATAAAATTCATATATTTTCTAATTCATTTGCAATTTCCCTTTGTTTATATTTATTTTCATTTAACAGAGTTTGAATAATTGCAGGGATTCGAGGTGAAATGTTATTTTACCGATGAAATTAAAAAGTGTAAAAGAAAATTTAGGGGTGAATAGTAAGTAATTGATAAAATTAAATTAAAATTACCGAAATAATAACTCGGAAAAAATATATATGAAAAAAATTTTTCTAATGTAATTAAAATTAAATTAAAAATTTACCAAGATAATAATTCAGGAAAAGAAAAAGAAATTAAATACTATTTCCTATTGTAATTAACTGGCCAAAAAAGGTACCAGAAGCAAGTAAAATGAAATTTAAAAATGATTGCAAACAGATCGTCATTAAAGGAGAGTAACGGCAAATGCTATTCAAATATTAAAAAAGTAGTCCCATGAACTGAAATGCTGCATTATCAAATTGAGAATTATAACAAGAAAATGCATTTTCCCCCAAAATAATTATTATTTAGCCTAAAATAGGCAATAATAATAATAGAATTTATGCGATCACTTTTATCACAGACTTCAATTTTTTTGGCTTGAATCTAAAAATTTCCTGTCGTCTGTAGTTGCCTATAGTTAATCCCTAGTCTTAATGGCTATCTGGGTAGATGAAGATATTGACTACTGCGTATTTCGTATCCTGTTCGATTCTTGGTGGAATATGTTGGCTGCGTAGGAGGCTTTGAATTTTTGCACTTATAACATAAACATAAAGCAGTTTCTTTAAGGCAGGTAATTTATTAATGCACTTATCACGAATTCTGTTAGTAATATCTGAGTGTGAAAGAGCAAAATGCTTCTGCATATTACCTGTTCAAGTTACACATTCTTTTAAAAGTTACTACATGTTTGTTTGAAATTTAAAATTAAATAAAATTCAGTCTTAGATTAACGTTAGAAAGTCAAATCACTAACCAACGTGTATGGATGAAACCAAATGAAATCTAAGGTTGATTTTTACCGCTTTCATAGTTTCATGATATCGTTAATTTTATTCAATTTGTGGCACTTTTGTCTTCTAGTTGTAAGCGACCTGATGCATTTTCTTTACTGCAAATCTATTGCTGTGCCTTTTGATATGTAAACAAATTAACGTGTAGAGTCAATTAACATGTAGTCAAATTAACATGAAGTGGCTTTTTAAGCAGGAAACACGACAAATCAGCGTTGCTCTCGCCATCGAATGCTAGTAGAACGTGCTTCCTTTTAAATCAAGAAGGCATGCAGTAATGAGGAAGCAAATTCCCTTTATTCTTCCCCATTTAAAAGATGGTTGAGGAGGACCCAGTCGCCAAATCTGTGTGGTGGCAAATTATCGTGTACCACATTTTTGTTCGGGTGTCGCCTGTAGACTGTTATTAGGCTTTTCAGCA
>KK113929.1:311371-332605 GCA_000611955.2 Stegodyphus mimosarum
CGCCAAATTGCGATGCGTTTGGTGGAATTCGAACTCTGGACCCTTGCGATTGTTAACCGGACATGCTTCCAGTTACATTATGAAGGTACCCAATAAAAAAGGAGAAAATCATTACAGGCTGCTTCTATGAAAAATAATGCTTTTCGGAAGATTCTGAAATTTGTTTAGGTATATTGTTACTCTTCATTAAGAAACTGTTGATGAAATTCTGAAAGTATCAGGTTTTTTTAACATCAGGAATATTTAAGCATGAGAATGTATCTTCTCTTAAATAACTGAAGACGCACAATTCTTCTTAATAACAAAATACATTTCATATTCTGTAATATCACAAACGGAACAACATACTAATCTGCACAAAGAAAGTTGGAGTTACCTAAGCTGAGAATTGCTTCTGGCGAAGACAAGTTAACGCCAAGGGGATTTAATAGAATACTTGGGAAGCTGGCTACACAACTTCTCAAAAATTAGCATACAAGGAGTATCGCTAAATAAAATGTATAAAATTGAAAGATAACTTGGATATCTTATTTAACGCACAATTATGGATTAAAATTTCTATTACATTTAGTGTATATATTACTGTGAAAGACCGAAATTGGAGAATGTCGACTTTCACCGGAGAATGTCAACATTCACCAAATACGGCGGTGAAAGATCGAATATAACATTGCATTCTTGTACATTTGGACCCTCACCGGTGTATTTCGACAATCACAGATATGCTTTGGTGTAGGTCGAAAAGAGAGGAGTATACAAAGAGGCGACTGGCTGCTTCCCATAAATGCAGTTGTAAAAACGCAAGGTCCTCTTGTGCAATTCAAAGCGTCTTAATATTTTAAGTTGTTGCAATAAATAAGATTTGAATCACGTAATTTAAGTTTTTTATTACTATTATTTTATTTTAACCGTAACATATACATTGAAACCACCTGACAAAATATGCACATGTGAAAAGGGTTTGAAAATTTTATGACTGGCGAAGATTTGTTTATTTATGTTGTAGAGTCATCAGGATTTTTTTGGAAGCAGAAGCGGGAAAAAGTGAGCAACGCCTTCGCCTCGAACCGAACCACGGACCTCTCGGTTACGCGTCGAGTTTGCTGACCACTACGCCACAAAGGCATGCGAAGAAGGCGGGAGAAATATATTATACACTCCACCTTTTTAAAGGGGGGACTGGGGTTTTGGAGACTCAATCGCCAAATCCCGGTGGTGGAGAATCATCATCCACCACTTTTTTTTAGTTCGGGAGCCACTTGTAAGAGTCATTAGGATTTTTTTGAAAGCAGAAGCATGAGCAACGCCTTCGCCGGGAATCGAACCACAGACCTTTCGATTATGCGTCGAGTGTGCTGATCACTACACCACGAAGGCATGCGAAGAATTCGAGAGAAATACCTTATAATGTATTTATTTTTTTCAGTTTTAGACCTATATGTTCGCCATCGCGTTTTAAACATTCTTTTACTGCCGTGCATCTCTCAGCCAAACTTGGAGCAAACGCTGACGTCCATTTGGCTACCGGTCTCGCCACAACTTAGTTATTTGGCAACACAACAGAGGCAATATGCTTTTGTTGTTTTCGTGTGTGAAGTAACTCATTTCCCTTTTTTTTACCATTTTATCACTTTTCGTTTTTGTCTCATCGTTTAGCAGTGCGCAAAAGAAAATGGTTATTTAACGTTAACGTACAACAGGAATAGAGATTTTTGAAATTATGTAGTAATGACACTAACGATGAACGTGTTTATCGCACACTATGTTCTGTTGCACATAAAGGAAAGGGTAATATTGAAGACGAAGTGAAAACAGCTAAAAATCGGAGTGTTTTTAATGTTACTGGCTTCAGCAAACAGATGACTTTTTTAAAGCCAAAGATGGGTATAATAACGACAGTGATCTGGAGTGTGTTTGTTAAAGAAGTTACATTTTCATACAACACTGCTTGACACGAACTCATTTTCAAAACATCAGACTGCACATCTAAACTGGTTAAAATGTTATATGACCCAAAATTTTCATCTGTTATAACCGAAACCGAGTCAGTTATTGTTAACATTATTTCCCCATTTATTTTTGATATCGCGTTGCATTCTTTGGAAAACATTAATTGTGTAACAGTAACGATTAATAGCTCAAACAGAAGTGACGTAAAATTTGTTCCGATTATTGTAGAATATTTAAGTCTGGAGGACGATATTCAAGTTAAAGTTTTAAATTTCGATGAAGTGTCAGTTAAACTGCTCCAAATTTTGACTCAGTATCTTTTGCAATGCGTGAAAAAGAACAAATTTGAAGTAAAGTTGGCTTATGATACTACTGATAATACTATCAGTAATTTTGGCGGTGTGAAGAAAAAAGGGAATGAAAATGTGTTCAATAAAATTCAAAGTGATTTAGATAGACATTTTTAGGAGTTGGTTGTTCAGTTGGTGTCGTCGCAGATGCGGTCAAGAAGGAAAGAATGACATTAATTACGAAGAGGAAAATAAACGGGTGTGTTAGAGGCCATAAGGAGAGATAAATTATTAAAGAAAATTGCTTTTAGGTCTCGTTCAATATCAGGAATAAAAACTAGAATAGAGCTACAGAGAGAGCTCTTATCTATTCTTTACTGCAAGTCAATAGTTGCCAAAATGTGTACGCGGATGTACACTGCGAAAAAAAAATGGGACAGTTCTATATCTCCCGTTCTACAGAGCCGATTGACGCAATTCAGCTTGCATTTTTCATGTCTCGAAAGCACGACTTCGGATATGTATTAGGTTTATATATAGCATTGTTCTAATATAGGTATTTTGACATAAAATCGGACTTTTTCCGTATTTCGATTCTACGACTCAAATTATGTCAAACTGCCAAGTTTTGTAAAAATTCGCACGAATAGTTTAAAAAATTAGCTGTCAAAATTTTAGCTCCTCCATGTTAATTGAATTTGGTATCTATTTATTACTATCTCTTTTTTATTAAACTTATTTGATTCTATCTTCCACATTTTGAAATTTAGGTTCATTCCAAATAAAACTCAGCCATTTTTTATGATTTATTCTTAAAATTTGTATTTTAAAATAATTTCTGAAATAGAAAAAGATTTTTCGAAAAAATTTAAAATTATAACCTATAAAATTTTTACCGTTATCTTAACGTAGATGTGTTTCTAAGCATGCCTGCAAAAAATTAGAGTTTTTTATTCAAAATTTCCTAAACGTGAATTTACATATTGGCGCATTTTGAAATCTCGCATATTTGTTATAAGCGATAATAACGCGGAATGTGGTTTACGCATTCTGCTAAATTACACTCACTTCCAAAAGTTAAGTACGAAGATGTAAAATGCAAAAAAATCAACAAATACCCAAAATTCGGCAGGAAAGTAGCATATATATGTATTTATGCATGAAACAAAATCAATAATTATATACAGAAATGAAAACAATATTAAATTTTTGTAAGTTATCAGATAATGACATACTGGAGACTTAAACAGAATTATGTATAAAGTGAAAATGAACTGCATTAAATGAAAAAAAGACATTAATAGGGTATGTGATCCCCCCTCATCTGTATACAAAGTTTACACCTTGTGACATTGCTTTCAATTAGGTGGTCAACCACCGCAGAATTAAGCAATCGCCATTCTTCTTGTAGGGCAGTTTCCAGCTTAATAAAAGTGGCTGGAGGTGGGACACGTGAAGATACAGTACGGCCGAGAGCATCCCAAAGATTTTCAATGGGATTAAGGTCGGGCGAATATGCTGGCCACGCCATACGCTCAATCCTTTCACTCTCCAGGTAGTCATCGACGATGTCAGCTCTATAGGGACGTGTGTTATCGTCCATTAAAACAAAAGTAGGGCCAACTGCTGCAGCGTACAATCTCACAATGGGTTCTAGGACTCCATGTCGATACCGGACAGCCGTCAAAGAACTCCGTTTAAAGATGTGCAGGTCGGTGCGGTATCCTAATAAAATCCCTGCCCACACCATAATGCTTCCGCCTCGGAATGCGTGATGTTCGGTGATGTTTTGGGGCTGATTGCGTGTTCGTTGTTCACGCCATATCCTATCACGCTTGTCATCTGGCTCCAAAGCAAATCTTGATTCATCAGTAAACATGACATTGCCCTAGTCACACATTCCAATTAACATTTTCTCGGCACCACTGTAATCGTGCCCCTCTTGATTGGACGGATAGAGGAACACAAACTCGAGGTACCCGGGCGTACAGTCCACTCATGTGTAATCTTCGGCGTACAGTAGCTGCAGATGTCGCCTTACCAATGGACGCTGTAACCATAGATGTCACACGTGTGGAGATCGCTCTGCGATTCCGCTTGGCTACAATAGCAATATATCGATCTTCCGCGGGGGTTGTAACCCTTGGGCGACCAGCTACGGGCCATCGGATAACTGTCTGTGTGGTTTGGAACGTGAAATTACAGAATGATGAACGCCGAAGAAAAGAACAACATCTGTGATCGACTGTCCTGCTTCAATGCGCTTCACAGCACCCCAGCGCTCAGAATCTTCCATTCGTCTTCTGGAAGTCATAGAAACACGTATGTCTTGAAAACAAATTGTACGAAAGTTTTAAACACCTTCTATCAGCACTTACAACAACTTCTGTAACCCTTCATAAAGCTGGCTTCTTATAAGACTGCCTTTTTTTGCATATTTCTTGACATGAAAGCGCGATTGGCTGTTACCTAACATATTTGCGTACTTCCATCTACCTCTGCAGCGAATTGCAACCTCTTCAATTCTGATTGGCTTCCGGAAATTAGCATTTTCATCTCCGTGCTTAACTTTTGGAAGTGAGTGTATTTGAGGTATGTACGATGCCTTTTTTTCCGCTCGTGTACAATGAAAAGAAAGGAAAGGAAAATAGGTTGTTATAAATTAAGAAGTTCGCCAAGTGAATTATTCTTGGCGAAAACTGAAGAAAAATACGCCAAGATAAATTTTTGAATTTCTCCGTACATTTCGCACCAAATTTTACAAAATTTAATATTTAGGGATAATTTGAGTCGTAGAATCAAAATATGGAAAAAAATTGGCATGTCATTTCAGAAAACGTCCGATTAAAATACCTATGTTAGAATGATGCTATATATAAATCTAATATGTGCCCTAAGTCATGCTTTCGAGACATGAAAAACGGAATTTGAATTTCATCAATCGGCCCAGTAGAACGGGAGATACAGAACTGATTCCACCCTCCCCCTCTTTTTTTTTTTTTTTTTTTTTTTTTGACATGTAGGTGACGAGGCTGAAAAGTCTGGGAAACACTGCTATAAACAGATCCGATTAATAATCCGATCAGATCCGATAAAATAATCCGATCCGATTCCAGTTGAACAGCACTAATTAACACTATAATTGTTTATGAAGTGTATCATCATTTTTAAAAGGCTTCTCATCATCTATCTTGACATTAATTAATTACTTAATCCTCTTAAGAATAAGGATATTCTGTGTGTTTATTTAATTGAATGTAGCAAAGTATATGAGGACTGGCTGACAAAGGGATGGTTTCGTGGATAATTTTCTAGAGAAAATAGACTCATATTTGCTTTGCGCACAGTGGTAAGCTGTAGATAGGTTCGTAAGATTCCTTTGTTAAATTTGTCTCTGATTTCTAAGCCCCCTTCTAAGCTTTGTTTTTTGCTAGTTTATTTATTCAACGGAAAACTCGCGTTACTCATTGAACTTCGTACGTTAGTCTGAAAGACCATGAAACTCGATGAAAAATATTTGTGTGACAAAAAGAGCTTTTTGACTGTACAACTTATTTTAGATTTAGCGATACTATCCTTGAATAAAAACATTTAAGAAATATTAATCCTAAACCTTACGTAAAAAAAGTTTTTTGTAAAGTCATCACTCGCCCTAGATCCTCTTAGAAATCAACTGATGTGAAAGATAAAAAATGACGTGTGCAACTTGTGTTGCATACATTTATTCGCTATTTTAATTCATAATTTTTGTATTATTTTGCAGTGCTTATATTTTTGTAAATTAAAATTTTTTTAAAGATTTTTTAAAAAATATTTTCTTTTTTATTTAGGCTGTTTGTACTTCCTTTTTTTTGGCTCTTATCTATGTTTCATAAGAAAAAAACCAACCACGCAGTGACTCCGTTCGCCGGGATTCGATCTACTACGCCGGGTAGAACTACCAGTGTTCAACTGTTTTACAGCACATTTATAAGATTCTGATACTTTGTTTTCATAAGATAAATTATGACCTCTTTGCTAAAATTTTCGTACCTCATAGCAGCCAGCCTATTCACCCGATTTGAAACTGGGGATGAATTACCACGTTGATCATTCCATTCATTGGTATTATCGATTTGAATACAGTGAGCCAGAGTTAAGAGGGAAATGATTTTCTTAAATGTAAAAGGGATGATGAAACTCATTTTAAATAATAATTTTAAAATGTAAATTTGACGGTTGTTTGAAGCTCATTTTAAAAGATTTATTAATTATGGATATAAATATGTAGTTTGCAACCAAAGTTTCTGCCAAAAAAAACGTTCTTAATAAAGTTAGGGGGAAAAAAAGGAACACGCGGGTAGTAATCACAACCCATGTCAATGATTTTCTGCCAACGTTTTGGTAGTTTTTCAAAGCCTTTGGCCCAACTTGGTGACAGCGACTCCAAAAACAGATCAACCTCATTTCGAACGCCCTGTGCAGAGTGGAAGATAAGGGCTATATGGTGGGTGTGGCAAAATCATCAAAAAATGATAAGGGCTATATGGTGGGTGTGGCAAAATCATCAAAAATATCACAAAAAAAATTTATTTTTTAACGGGAACTCAAAATGCAGTATTTAAATGTTTACAACTTCTTTTTTTAAAATTTATTTATAATAAAATATTTAGAAATGTTTGCCATTTTGAATTATACCGTGACTTTATTTACATAAAATCAAAGACACTTAGAATATTACAATAGTTACGGGCAAATGGTCTGCTATAATTATTTCAGGATTGTAAAACTTCTAAACTCAGTCGATGCTGCAAGTAAATCCTACTAAAAGACTGACTACTTTTCACATGAAGCATTTTCTCTCTCTTTGTAGAAGGAACGTGCCGCCACGAATAAACGCAGATGAAACGCATTCGAGGATTTGACATGTTAAAATAGAAGGGAAATATGCTGCTGCTTTGAAGAAGGAGTGGAAAAAACGCTAATACAGCAATTTTCTGCGGATAATTCTATGAATCACGTTCGTGCTGATGCGGTAAAAAGAACTCACCGGCGAATGCAACAGCACGAATCCTCTTTGATTAATTTCCATTGAAACAGCCACTGACAAAAGGTTATCGTTTGAGTCTTTTTAATTGCCGTTAGAATTTTACTGTTAAGTGGCAGCTTATGGAGGTTCGTAAAAAATAATCGCTATCGTAATCGTTAATGACGTTTATTCATTGCATTGAAATTAGAGGAGAATTTTTTTCAGCCTGCTTTTTAATATTCTGCAATTCAAAAGAGCATCTTTTTCAGTTTTTTACGCGTTTACTTTTGAGATTTAATTTATTTAATTCTTCCCTTTTTTTGTACTTGTGAAAAACAAGCACATTGTGTACGTTTAAAAAAAAAATGTGATACATTCTCGAGCGCTCTTTGCCCCCACCCTACGTGACTTTATCGAATTAGATTGAATAAATACTCACCCCAAAAACCAGGTAAAAAAACAGATGGGGAAAAAAGCAGGCCCTTTTTTTATTTATTTAAACGATACTTTTTTCAAAGCAGGTTTGAAGTACTAACTGCAAATTAATATCATATTTAAGCGTTTAATGAAGTATTTACTTAAAGAGAGGAAAATGATTTTTTTTTCTTTCATTAAATGGGATTAAAAAATGTTAGTAACCCCACAAATTGTTAAAGAAAGCGCACAGATTCGAACATAAAATTCAAAAGAATTAATTTTAAAGAATGAATAAAAAGTTCGTGGAAATTATGGATGAAATTTCACGAACAATGGACTCGACAGTGGTTAAATTGCAGAATAGAAACTTAAATGAGCATAGAATTTCTTCTTATTTTTAAGGTGAATTGTTACAGAGAAATACATTTTCAATCTGAAGGATGATGATTTACGTGCCGTTGGAAATCCAATAAATGTGATATGCGGGTAAATAAATGATTGTTTCCATTTTAATATTATCCTTGAAATTATATTCTGTGCAAAGGAAAGACTGATTCTTTACTTTTGAATCTTTCATGAATACTGTATTCATGCCGCGCCATTCATTTGTTATTATTCTTTAGAGTCTAAAAAGCATTGTGTTTTTTTTACTTTCACTTAATAATACATTATTTCAAGACTTATTATTAAAAACTCATTCTATCGAAAGCTTTCGAATCTAGTAAATGCATTATTATTACTAATGCATAATTATCACTTCAGTGTATTCTTTATCTGATAATGTTAAAATATCCGCATTTACATTATCGTCGTCCCAAAGGATGTGGAGTTAATTATTTGCAATAAATCGGAAATAAAGAAAAATTAAAAGCAATTCGAAGAGAAAAACTTACTTTTCACATAAGCTTTTATACGTTTTACTTGATTAATCATATAGATGTAGGTAAAGTTTTGAACACCAGAATAACGTTAAAAATTCAAATTCCTTTGAGAGCTGGATTTATCTACTGCTTAAGTTCACGAATATAATTTTATCATTTTTAGAGTGAGGTGTGTTTGCTTTAATCAGCAAAAAGGATATGAGAGTGTTTGCTTTCGCTTGATGAATACAGTAAAATCCGGATTATCCAAAACCATTTAATCGAAATCAACTACTAAATTTCCATATTTATATTTGTCAGACTTATTAAAGTAATAAAATTTAATTAAAATGCTTAGTCTTTTCTTAATGTCCTGGAAATAAAATTCTTAGGTGGAAAAAGTTTACAAATCGAAAGACCATGTCCGGAAAAAGTTGTATACACTGTTTGGATTTTATTTAGAAACATAAACCTCCCCTCCTTTTTTAAGCTGATATTGCACTAGAAATCTGTTAGAATAAATTGTCACTTTTGCGTAATGAAACTCGGCAGCTTCAAAAACAAACCAGCGCCAAGACATAGATTGGCTAGAGAGGATTCTACCTATGTTTTTTGATGCAGAAATCTTAAAAAGATTTTGTACTTGAGCTTCCTTCTTTTTCAGCCATGTTACCTTCTTTTTTGGTATATACTCCTGATATTATTGCCTAGTAGGCAAGCCTGAAGATATTTAAAAACTCATAAATGAGTCCCTTGCAATTTTTTTTTCAAAACTTCAATTTAAATGTTTGTGAAGACTGTTAATTTTAATATGTGTTCTATTTGAGCTAAGCAAACTCTCTAACCTGTTAAATAGAGATTTCGTAGTTATTATAACTTACGGGTCTTTTATAAAACTGTTCTAAATAGAGGACAGTGTACTAAAACGCCTTAACGTGCATGTTATCGTATGGTGTAAAAGTCAATCACTGTGGGCCACTAGGGTTAGCATTTGAAGACAGACAGAAACTTTACGGTAACCTTAGGGGGAAAAAAAATTAATGTCGATAGCTGATTTGTTCAAAGAAATAGACTTCAAATACTCGCTGTCACTATTACATCTCATCTTTTTTTTTATGTACCAGGTGAATTAAAATATGATGAAGTTGGCTTCTAGATCGTCTGTTCCACTGTTTTAGCATGGATCACACGAAAAGAAGCAAGAGGAATTTTCTTTATGATAGAGTTAAAGAATTAGAAAATAAACTAATAAAGAAACGTAGAAACATGTACCTGGTATAAAATATCCAGCTGATTTACCTAGTAGAGGTTTTTCTGCACAATATTTTACAATATTCAAACATCTCACACAATATCCTAAGCTCGGAATGGGGTAAAAAGGCTCCACTGCTGTACTTCCATCATGAAGAATGGCCATATATTAATTTCGATACGGTTGAAGAAGAATTGATACACGGACGAAAAATACGAATTGTAAAATGACAAGTGAGTCTGATAGTAATAGCATTAAGTAGTATTACAAGTATTTTCCAAAGTATCAAAATTATTAATAGTGTTGCCTGGATTATTAGACTTTTGAAAAATTATCTCATCCCTAAATATGCCCAGAAGAATGCCCACCTCGACTGCATAGAAATTTTAGGAGCTGAAAACGAAGTCATCAACTTGATTCAAGCTGAATGTTTTCTAAATTAGCAAGATAAGATTTCAAAGATTTAAGAGCTTTTAAGAATGAAAATGATATTATCAGGCTAAAGACCAGATTAGTAAATCCACAAGATAGTGAAGACTTCAAAGTGCCAAGAATTCTTCCATCACATCAAGAGAATTAAGGGAACATTCTCATGCACGAACTTAGATTCTGTTAAATATATTAAGATAGAGATTCTCATGCTATAAGAACAATACGGTAGTAAAGACTTCAAGGCATACGGTAGTAAAGAGGCATACGGTAGTAGGCATACGGGTTCAAGGCATACGGTAGTAAAGACTTCAGCATTTCTGCACTTTGAAGATCTGGATTCTTGATGGTAGAAGAAGAATACGATCCATTGTTGCGAAGTGTGTAATATGCAAAATGTATTCTAAGGAATTGAACACTCTCAGTGCATCTTTGCTAGAGAATAGAATAAGTGAAATTTTTTCTTTTCGAAGTTTGTGGAATACACTTTGCTGACCCAGTATACTTGAAAAGAAATCAGGGATTTGCCTTTCTCCTTGTGTAGTCTATTACCCATACACTTTGAGTTTCACCCTCAAAAGAAGGCTTCTTATTAGCTTTACGTAGATTCATAGCTCGAACGGAGATGCAAAATGATAAATTGCGATAATGGAACAAACTTTGTGGGACCTTCAAACTTGTTTCAAAGTTTCGACTGCAATCATATCGGTGCTAATACATTTTGTAGAGATATTAGGTTATTTCGATGCTGGAGAAGTGAGAAATGAGCGATGCCCTCGCCAGGACTCGAACCACGGACCTCTCGAATACGCGCCGAGTGTGCTGGCCATTACACCACAAAGGTATACTAAGACGGCGGGAGAAATACTTTATAATTTATTCACCAAATGGGTGAAATTCTAACCCATCTGCTGTCTTATTGTGACGTGATGAAAGTGTTCACAAAAACGAGAGTATAAAATTCGTGACGAATATTTATTAATTTGAGAACGTTGAGAAGTTGAAATTCACGTGTAATGCTCAAAACGAGTGCGAAAAGAGAAGCGTATCTTAAATATTTCATAATTGTAATGCAAAAATTGTTTTTTGATTAGAACTTTGTTACTCGAGTAAACTACTTCTTCCGATGACAATAACAGACTTCCTATGAGCCAATTATGCTCTCGCTACTAGTGAATCATATATGTGATACTAGAGGAAATACTTATGTAGCGACTCACAAATGTTAAGATGGGAATCCTCGAATACACTTGGAAATATGATTAAATGTTTGCTCTTAAAGAATTAAAAAAAAAAAAAAAGCTTTGGTTGAACTCTAATCCAAAATGTTAATGTATTCTGACTATACCTAGTCCTATTCTATACCATGCCTTCTGACTATACCTAGTCCTTCTACAGCCCCATTGTTATATGAGTAGATTTGCCTGAAGTAGTGTAATCGCATTTTTTGTTTTACGCTTCTTGCTCTTTTTTTTTTAATTTTTAATAAGTTCGGTAAAGTTCTTATAATGTGTTTGTTATTCTCTTGCTTTAGCAGATTTCTTGGGTATTTTGGCTTTCCTCTGTAAAACTCTGCATGGTCTTCATTGGAAAAAAAAATCAAATGGCACTTCTCTTGGTAGTTCATAAGAATAACTCTTGTGAAGATCCTAGATTTTCACGCAATGCAGAGGATTTCAACAAGCTATCTGATTGCGTCCAAACCTCTGGCAATCGTAACATTAGTATATCTCTACCTTGACCTTCTTCTTTGACTTATTCGTGCAGTACTAGATGACGCTACCTTTGTTTGCTCTGGAAATTCAGGAAGTCGGGAGTTTTTAACTTTTTTACTTTAGATTATCGTACATTGTAATGCTTTTTCAATGAGAAGCGTTCTTTTGCTTACATTTTTAACAATTATTACTCCTGGAATTTCATTTTGCTATCATCAGAAATTGAACACTTTGCATTAGACAGACGAAATTGGGAATACTCCTATCTCTCAGATGCCAGCGACTTTCTTGAAATGATATGGCATTTGCATGTAAATTCAAATCTGTTTCGCCTCTCGGCTTTCGTTTCTTCTTTATACGTCTTTTATAAAACTCAATCTAAATAAATTAAGTTTCTAATATTTACGATAATATTTAGTTTTCTAACAGTAAAGCTTTAAATTTTACATTGCCTGATTTCTTCTTCTTCCCGTCATAGTAACTTATTCCAATCAAAAGTTAACACAAATATCAGTTAAACGAGAGTTTTTTAGATACTGAGGCTTAAGCTGTATCATAACGAAATTAGTTACTGTTTGAAAAAGTGCTGGTTAAACTTGCAGGGGATCCTTAGACTCTTTAGCTTTTCTAGGAGATTTATTAAACAGTTGTAGAGACATTAGGTATTTTTCGATAGCAGGAGAGATGAAAAATGAGCAATGTCCTCTCCAGAACTCGATTCTCTCGGATACGCGCCGATTGTTGCCATGCACAACAAAGACACGCTGGAAGGCTGGAGAAATACCTTACATAGCTTTTAAAGGGTGACTGGGGATTAGGGAACCAGTCGCCAAATCCTGGTGGTGGAGAATCATCATCCACCACCGTTTTCATTTCGGGTTCCACTGTAGACACATTAGGATTTTTTTTAGCAGGAGAAGTGAGAAATGAGCAGTGCCCTCGCCGGGACTCGAAACTCGGACCTCTCGATACGCACCGAGTGTGCTGACCATTACACCAAGAAGGCATGCTAAGAAGGCGGGAGAAGTACCTTATACAATAAGAAATGGAAATTCTTAGCAACTTTAGATTATTTGGGTCTTTCTAAGCAAGGCAAAACACAAGAAGGCTTTTTGCTAAGGAAGGGATACCTTCGTGAAGAACTTTTTAAGAGAAATTGCCTCGTTTCGACTTTGTAAGTGGACAAAAACCATGAGAATGCGCAAGGTTGTTCACCAGAATTCGAGCCTGCGTTCGCTGTACTTTCGCTTAGCTCTTACCAATACCAATATTTAGCTGTTTTATTTACTTGGCTGTTTCGCTTTAGAGTAGCGATAGTTGCGTAATTCCTGAATTAAAAAAACTTTTAAGTTTCGTGCTGTAATTTATCTCATACTAAACCGTAAGCTCTGGTTTAGATAAAATTTTATCCATTTAGTTGCCTGTAAGCTCTTTTATTCTAGGTTAGGTGATAACTCAACACTTACTTATATAACTCAAATAGGCCACTAAGATTAAGACAAATATGATGAGCAGAGCATTTAAAAAAGTTCTCTTGTTCCTTTAAAGTCAAACTTTCTTTCCATTCTCTTATTCCCTAAAGCAGCGGTTCTTAACCTATGGGTCGCGACCCAAAATTGGGTCGCGAAGCATATTTCTTGGGTCGCGCTGAGTCGAACCAAAAAAGTTAGTAATGCACCAAATAATAAGTAATACCAACACCTCCTAGAAGAGTTATTCCCTAATACAAGTTATTCCCTAATACAATGTTTAGGTTTTACCGCTCTTCGCGAATGGCCATCCGGAAGTGACGTCCAATTCCTGTCCTGAGGCTTTCTCTTCTAGGAAATACGCACGCCATTGCTTTGCGTGCGCGCAGACTCAGTAAGCTCTCTGTCAAAAACTCGTTTCTGCGTATTGTGTTGTGAATAACAGTGAAACGTGTAATAACAGTGAAACGTGAATACAAGCATTTTAGAAACAAATTTTGTCTTATTATTAATAGTGGAGTGATCAAGCTGCAGTGCGTATTGTAAAATTGTAATCACCCTAATAATGGCAAAACGTGAATACAAGGAAGCATTTTTAGAATTAGGTTTTACTTGCATTTATGATCGAGGAGTGAACAAGCCGCAATGCGTGTTGTGCAGTGAAATATTAAGTAATGAATCGATGAAACCGAACAAACTTAAAAGACATTTTGATGCAAAACATAAAAATTTTTCCTTTGAGGGAAAAGATCGTACTTTTTTCGAAAGAAAAGAAGCCCATTTAAAAAGACAGCGTTTGGATGCACCAAGTAGTAATGGTTTTATAAATTCTGCCAAACAAGCTACACTTGCTTCTTTTTATGTGGCTTGGCATATTGCAAGACAAAAGAAACCCCATAATATTGCTGAAAAACTTATAAAACCTGCTGCCATTGACATGGCACGTATCATGTGCGGAGATGAAAGTTCAAAGAAATTACAAAAGATACCATTATCAAATGATACAATTCGTTTACGAATTAATGATATGTCATTTGATATTAAGAATCAACTTATTTCTGCTATAAAAATTGCTGGTTTATTTAGTATTCAACTGGATGAAACGACAGATGTAAGTAAAGATGCTCAACTCATGGTTTACGTGCGGTATCCAGGTTTAACAGATATACAGGAGGACATTTTATTTTGCAAACCAATGTCAACAACAACTACAGGTGAAGATATTTTTCTTATGGTCGATTCGTTTTTTAAAGAAGAAGGATTAAATTGGAATCAGTGTTTCAGTATTTGCACCGACGGTGCAGCTGCCATGACAGCATCTCAAAAGGGATTTTCGACAAGAGCAAAACAAATGAATCCACAAATTATATCGATTCATTGTTTGTTACATAGACAAAATCTTGCTTCAAAAAAATTATCACCTGAATTATGTATCGTTTTGGATGAAATTGTTGCGGTAGTCAATTTTATCAAATCAAGAGCTCTTAACTGTAGAATTTTCCGCGAACTGTGTTTCGAATTTGGTGCAGAATACGAACATTTATTATATTATTCTGAAGTTAGATGGCTGTCCCGGGGCAAAGTTGTTCAAAGAGTATTATCATTGCGGACAGAAGTCGAATTTTTTTTCAGAGAAAAGAAACACCCATTAGCATCTAAATTGTCCGAGTTGAAGTGGATTACTCAAGTTGCTTATTTGTCAGATATTTTATTTGAAATAAATAATCTAAATACGTCTATGCAAGGATGTAATCATACTATTACTGAATTAACTGAAAAAATTACATGTTTTAAAAATAAACTCAAATTAGGGAGAAATAAGGTTGAACTAAAGAAACTTGCTTCATTCCCGACTCTTAATTTACTTGTTGAAGACAATAATATTGATATCACAGATTTTGAAATACAGAAAATTATTATTAATCATTTAGAAAAACTAATAGCAGACTTTGATCGATATTTCCCTGCAGACGATGTTTTCAAATATAATTGGGTTCGAATGCCATTTACTTTTGATGTAAGTGATTTACATGAGGAATTTGTTAATATTAATCAATTTCAAGAACAATTAATAGAAATACAAAGTGACCAAGCACTTCGATACAATTTCTACAAAAACGCTGAATCTTTATGTGCTTTCTGGTTAAAATTAAAAACCGAAAAGCCAATAATTGTTAAAGAAGCCCTAAAAGTATTATTGCCCTTTTCAACAACATATATGTGTGAGGCTGGTTTTTCGGCTCTGTGTGTAATCAAAAACAATTACCGGAACAAGTTAAATCCTGAAATAGATATAAGGTGCTCCTTGACAAGCATTCAACCGAGGTTTGAAGATCTTTCAAAATGTATTCAAGCACAAGGTTCTCATTAAAACTGAATGACTTGCATTTAAAATTTAAAAGACTTAACATATGTATTGATATTTCTTTTTTTTAGGAATAAGTTAAAATGTCAATTATTTTCAAAAAGTTATAAATATATTTTAATTTGGTCAATAAAAATTATTAAAAACACTTGATTATTATTTAAATTTTCCTTGGATCGAAAAGTAATTTTGTTTATCTTTATTATTAAAAAAATAAATAAAAAATTTGTAAGTTACAAAAAATCATCATCGTAGGATTGAAGATTTTTTAAAAATACGATCTAAAATAAAGCAATGAAAAAATTTTGACTTTTTTTGGGTCGCGACATGAACATATTTCTCAAATTTGGGTCGCGGCTTAAAAAGGTTAAGAACCACTGCCCTAAAGTACCAATTTGGTATTCGGTTTCAGTGAGCTGATATTTGAGGCTTTTAACTCTCACCAAGTTCAACATCATCGGAGTTTTTCTCCATCTTACATATGGCTATGCTAATGATTATAAGAATTGCACAGGAGAGAGTAACATAATCATGTCTATGCTGCACGTTTTATGCCAGGAACTCAGGGTATAATCTCTATTAACTCACTCATATAGGACGAATCTTTTTATAGTTTAATCGTGGAAAGGAATATGCAGAAACTTTTAGCTTCTCTACCACTGACTGTAGATTCTACGAGAGATTATTTAGAATGCGAACTTATCTCCAAGTTTTTTGCTAAGTTCAACCGTGTTCCGAAATCTGTAACTTCAGTTCCGCTTGAAGTTTTATCAGATATAAATACTTACTTACTAAAATTTCGCAAACTGAACCACAATGAAACAATTATGCACATAAATGCAAATTAGAAATTATACGAATGTCCAAAAAAATTTCGGTATAAAACAATCGTATACAAACTCATTGCATTATAAGTATGAACAAATATATACAAATTTATGACAGTAAAAATAAATCGAAGCAAATATTTACATTAATTATAACTACATCTATATCCGTATATATAGGTATATAACTGCTCATATACAGAAGTATATTGATATTTTCTTTATACTTCGTAATTTTCATTCATAATGTATATATATGCATGTATAATTCATGGGTTATTAAGCCGTAATTATACCCATATTTTTTTTTACTGTTCTATCTGTGGGTCATCGATCTCAGAATAGTTATTTTCATTAAATCGTTTAATAGTTCAGAAAACTGTACCTTTGCTCTATTTACGAAGTGAAACACAAAATATACCCCCGGGTACCCTCCCTCAAAACTGGGGTGGAAATAGAAGTCCAACCTTCTTGAGGCTCTGGCAACCATTCTTCCATGAAATACATGGACAAGATAGCAACAACAACAACAACAACAACAACAAAACAAAATACAAAATGAAAATTTACGTTATTGAAATCCTCTGGCCAACACTGAATAATTCAAATCGAAACAATGCTTATTGTTTCTCATATTCGTCTTCCGGCAGTAAATTTTATGAAGAATAAAATGAACTAGAATATAAAACAAACAAGAATACTAATTAGAAGACAGGACAGGCAAAAAGGTATTAATGATTTAAAAAATAAAAGAGTTTAAAAGAATTGCACTAAGGCTACTTACTATTTTAGAGAACAAATTAAAGAGATATAAAAATGAGTCTCAAATAGAACGCGAAAGGGAACTTTTTTTTCCTTAAGGTATACCTGAATTTTTTTTTCCAGTGAAAGTTACAAGGAAATTTCTTGAATGAATTCACAAGATTATGTAATTATCTTTATCACTTAGTATTATTAAAGAAATTAGTAATATTAAATATCACTGAGTGATGAAGAAATAAGATCGCGTAAAATTCCTGTTTTAAATGTAGATTTTTAGCAGCTCAATCAGAGGGATACTTACTATTGCAGATTTATGAATATTGTATACAAATATTTGTTGTTCTCTCCAGGCAGAAAAGAAAAAAAATATTTCCAACCCTTTTCTGTCTTTATTGCTTTATGTTTCTTTCCTCTAGAAAACTCAACGTTCATCGTTCTTGGTAACGAGGAGCCAATGATAGCCCTTAATTGTCACGGACGCTGGAGGTGGGGGAATGTAAGAAGACTTATTTTCATTCCCCCCGTCCCTTTAGGCGTCTCCATCTCAGCCAATTACCTTCCTTCAAACGCTCTATCAATTCCTGGGAGCATTTAGGAAAAGTTTTTTTTTTCTCTTTTGTCGTCTTCCATCCCTTTGTTAAGATTGAGTTCTTCTTGTGGTGAAGTTGGAGCGGACAAGTCCTTCTCTTGGGTTACGCCTATTTCTGGTTCTTTGCTCTGTCACTCTCAGATTGCTGGGATTTCTGCTAGATTTCTTCTTTTTTGTCTTTAGATTCTGTTGTTTTTGTTTGTAGGAGATAATGCGGGACCGCCAACAAAGTGAAATGGCTCAGTCTATGTTTCTGTACCAATCGACTGGATTATGTTTTTGTTTTCAGTAATGTTCAAGTAGTTCTGGGGTTTCTTGACATTTCAAAACTTGCTCCTTGATTTCTTATTCAAAAAGTCATCAGGAACAACAGATTTTTTCTTTAAACTGAGGAATCATTCGCTACACTGTTTTCATTCACAAGTTTGTGACTGTTCGAGAAAATCAATTCGTTATTTGTTTTTTCATTAATTAATGCCTTATAGGAACTAGTATCAAGAGCATACTTGTATTTCAAATACTTGCAGTCGGACTAATATTATCCCCTTGTTCTGAAGAATTAAAGCCTCTTAAAATTTAGTGTAATAAATAATTATCACAGGTTTAATAAACTGTTAGAAAACTTATAAAATAAATAAAGTAAAAATATAAAGTCTATGTGGAAGTCCATATAATTATATGTATAAGTTCATAAGTAGAAGTCCATGTCTTGAAGAGTGTGAAGGAATGTTCATAATTTAACAATATTCTCAATTAGATCAGAATCCCCCTGTTCAATCATTTTTTGGAGCTTTTAAAATTTCACAGTTGTTGGATAAATAGTTTATGATATTCTGAAGTATATTGCGACAGAAGTTGCTTTTTAGTGTTTGTCTGAGCCAGAGTTGGGCTGATGCTGTGGTAAATGGCTTGAGGTGGAGATCCTTTGTGATTTCGCAGTTAAAGAGGTAGTGATCAAGAGTGCCAATATGTCCGCAGATACATAGGTTTGAGTGATGGAGACCAAATCTGTTAAGATATTCTGGAAAAGGTCCATGTGAGGTTAGAAAGATGGTGATTGCTCTATTGGAGGATAATAATTTTCTTGAGGGTACCGGTAGGAATAGGGAAGTTCTTTTACCTGCATTTTCTAATGCCCGTTGCTGTTTCCAGAGGTCAAGTAGATCTTCTTACAGTTAATTTTTTAAGTAAGATAAAGGATTTGGAGTTAAATGCTGAGGGAAAGATGGATTATTAGCTGCATATTTGTCTAGTTCATCAGCTATTTCGTTTCCTAGTGTTACAGCGTGGGCTTTTGTCCATTTGAATTTGGGTAATAGGTTGTGAGGAAAGAGACAGAGAAGATAATGGATATTGCAGACATTGGAGATCGACTGTGGCCAACTATTATTGCATAAATGCTGGATGCAGTATCTGTAATTATTAAGCTAGGAAGGGAAAAGTCTTTGGCAAAAATGATGGCTTCTTTTATCGCAAATAGCTCTGCTTGAAAGACTGAGTTTGTTTGGGAAAGTCGTTGGTACCATTTTGGTACCATTAATTTATTGTTATAAAAGACACAATATGCACAACCTACTCCTAGTTCAGGTCTGGATCCATCAGTAAATATCTGTAGAGCAAAGCAATAGGATGGGGATGTAGTAATAAGTGATTCTGTATGAAAATCAGATGTATTTAAAGCAATATGGTGAAAACGCTGTTCATATTTATCCGGGAAATATTGATTATTGTTCAAACTGCTATGGAGACGTGGTGTTGTTACTTGTACTTTTGCAGCTTCTTTTATAACTGAAAGATAACTAGGTGAATTCCTGTTATTATTTGTAATGCATTCGTAGAAGTAGTTCTGTATGCTTTTGAGATTAGAAGAAGAAGTTGTCTTAGTATAGTTGAGAGATGACGTTTTGCGTGACTATTTAAGTGATTGCCCCAGGCTGAGACTCCATGTAGTATTGCTTTTTCAATAACTGAAGAGTAGCCAATTTTTTGTAGATTGGAGTTGATGCCCCAAGTTCTGGAGAGGGACAAAAATCATTCACTTAGATGCGCTGAACTTTAACACAACTAATAATCACATATCCAGCGCCTGGAAATTTAACTATGCGAAAAAACGCCATTTGTATGATTAAACAGGCTGACCATCAGAAGGTCAGAAAAGTGAACAAATCACTCGCCAGAAAGATTCTTCATGAGCAAAACCATTTTCCCCTGTTATGCCTATGACAATGGTCGGCAACCAATATCTATACGATGCCACATTTAATATAAAATTTAAATACAAATCAGAATATACCACTTCTATGTCTCGATCTCTCTTAAGAAACAACTGCTAAGTTTTGATCTTCATTCAACAACTTGATTCCGTTCTCCAAATATAAATCAATAGTTTTATAAATTTTCCCCATAGCACATATTTCTTATTTTTCTTAATATTTATTAAGTTTCTTTGTGAGATAAATATCTATAACAGAAGACAATATTCTCCTTTTATTTTGCAATAGATGCTGTCCTTTTATTTTGTTGCGAAAATTTCGCTGTTATTGGGGTTTTAAAGTTTTTAAAGCAACGTATGAGAAACCTTTTTATTTAAAAACGCAAATAAAATTTTCCAAAAATGAAGCTTCAGTTCACTATTTATGAAGAATGAATACTTTTAGCTCCCTTGTGGTATTCAATATCTGGTTGTATGTTGTTAATATTTGAAGCTTGAAAATTTCGTTTTTTTCAGTGAAGTAAAAAAATATATATTCCTAAACAAAATATATTGTAAAATAATTGATTATAGTTTTTCTTTCCAAATGTAAGGAAAAAAATCGTCGTAAATATTGGCAAGCTGATTATGAAATGAATGGACGTTTTTCTTGAAAAATATGAAATTATGTACCATTAAATAATGACCATTCAGACCTTGTGAATGTAAGTGATAATAAAAATGATATTCATATTGCAAAATTCTTAAATAAGTTTCTAACTGTATAAGGTATATCTCCCACATTCTTAGCGTGCCTTCGTGGTGTAATGGTCAGCACACTGAGCCGGTATTTCAGAGGTCCGCGGTTCGATCCCCGGCGAAGGCAGTGCATATTTTTCATGTCTCCTGCTACTAAATAACCTAATGTCTCTACAACTGTCATCGAGGACGCAAGAAAAATTGGAAGGCATGTTTTCTATGCAAATAATATGAAAGAAAATTATTTGCTTGCAAATTCTGAAATTCTGAAATACATTAGAAGTCTTTCGGAGTACTTGCCGTACAACAAAAAAAAAAAAAAAAAAAAAAAAAACTAAAAAAAAGACAAAA
>KK113929.1:344175-358967 GCA_000611955.2 Stegodyphus mimosarum
AAAGCAAATTTCAAATTCAAAATTAGGGCTTCCAGATGCCCATATTCGCAGTAGGATTACGTCATTCAAAGTTCGATGGCTCTAGGTTTTATCACAATGCGAGAAACATGCATACATTTATGCAGATTTTTCATTTTTTAAAATTTAATGCAGAGCGATAACATTTAGTGGCAACAATTTGAAAAGTGAAACGGGCATTCAGAGTGATTCAACGCAAAATCGCAAAACGAAAGTAATAGTCCTTCGGGACTAAATCCCTTTGGACTAAAAAAAACGTCATCTTTACACGCATTTTATTACAGTTACAAAAGTAAATAAGCAAACAAATAAATTAAAAAAATATGAAAGCTCTCGGTTTTCATATTACACCCAAAGGGACGTTTTTTAAAGTTTTGTGTGTTACCTTTACTTATTAAATATCACATTCTTTGCATTTAAAGTAAATAAAATTCAATTCAGCAGCAGTATCACAAAAAAAATAAAAATAAAAAATCTGAAAGATTTCAGATTTTAAATTACGTCCAAAGGCGCGTTTTTTTAACGTTTCGTGTGCTACCTTTTTTTATTAAATATCATGTACTACGTACTCAAACCATAAAATTCAGTTCAAAATCAATATCGCAAAATCATTTTAAAATGAACATATCTTTAGAATTTCCGTAAGTCTCGTGCGCTGGAGATAAAAATGTTTTTTTTTTTCCGTACAGTGTTGCCATTGCTCGCTTTGAAATCATTTAGTTTGTTAATCAGAAATTCGTTGAAATGTTACAAAACATAAAATCGATAATAAAGCAAATTTCAAATTCAAAATTAGGGCTTCCAGATGCCCATATTCGCAGTAGGATTACGTCATTCAAAATTCGATGGCTCTAGGTTTTATCACAATGCGAGAAACATGCATACATTTATGCAAATTTTTCATTTTTTAAAATTTAATGCAGAGCGATAACATTTAGTGGCAACAATTTGAAAAGTGAAACGGGCATTCAGAGTGATTCAACGCAAAATCGCAAAACGAAAGTAATAGTCCTTCGGGACTAAATCCCTTTGGACTAATAATTAAAAACAGAATATTTTTAGAATTTCCTTCTGACAGTCTCAACATTGGAGATAAAAATGTCAAGAAATTGAAAGAGAATGAAATGGAATTCAATTCAACAGTAATATCGCAGAATAATTTTAAAATGAGGCTATCTTTAGAATTTCCGACATACCGTCTTGCGCGCTGGAGATAAATATGCTTTTTTTCCCCCATACAATGTTGCCATTGCTCACTTTGAAATCATTGAATTTGTTAATAAAAAATTTATTAAAGTTTTATAAAGTATGAAATAGATAATAAAACAAATTCGAAATTTGAGCTTCCAGGTGCTCAGGTTCCAGGTGCTTCCAGGTTGTAAGAGTACGTTATTCAAAATTGGAGGCTCTAGGTACCGCCATTTTTTCACAATGCGAGAAACGTGCATGTATTCATGCACATTCTTCATCATTTAATTTCTTTAAATATAACACAAGGCGAAGATATTTGGTGGCAACAATTTAAAAAGTGATCCGTCTTTTCCAGTGAACTGACGCAAAATGCCGTTTCGAGACTAATAGCTCTTCTGGGCTTACGCGCCGTTGAGCTAAAAATAAATAAATAAATGATTTACATTTATATATTAAAAGGTGTTATTATTAAATAGATTAAAATTGCTAATGTGAAGAATGTATATTTTTCTGAAATAATATTTTATCATACTTGAGTTCGTGATTAGTACTTCTTACCACTAAAGTTGTTTGCAAATTTTCATTTGTTAATAATGATCTGAACTGAGATTTTACAGATACTTCTTTTTTGAAAATGTGTTTTCGCATTGGTAGGTACTCCCATATATGGATATAAATCCCGTGTGTATGATTTTAATTCAGCGTACTTGTTTTCTGAAAGATATTTTTAAAATTGGGTTAGATCCTTTTCTTTAAGCACCATTTTTAACATATTATCATTTTGTAAATCAATCATTTCCAGCTGAAGGTGTAAAGGAAGCTCCTAAATTATACAATAAAATGGATTTTGAAACATGGAAGTATCTTTTGCACTTCATTAAGACCCACAAAAGGCTATTGTAATTGTAGTATAAGTTCAGTTCAGAATATATTTCCTGAGTGAATGTTTTTGGGAAAGTTGGATTTCACTAATATTTGAAATTTTTTACAACAAGGAAAATGGTCAAATTTATTTAGCAGTTATTTGCGTTTCAAACAATGGAAATTTTCGGCGATAATGCCTTTATGATGGAATACATTTCACATAGGAGTTATGTTTCCTACTTTAATTTTAAATTGAATTCCTTAAAATATCTCACCACGTCTGTGGCAAATGCTATTTTCTACAGCCATTCACTGTTCGACAGTAAAGATTGTGGGCGATTTTTCTCATTTAAAAAAATCTGTGACTTCTCTTAGAAATTTCAAAGAATTTGAACAAAATTTTCCAACTGCTGAGTCATCGAACAGCTGTATGATAAGGGAAGTCAGGATATTCAGGTTTGATCTCTATTAAAAATACACGAAAGCGACTTCACAAGCCTTCACAAGCCTTCAGCATTTGTCCAACTAATCCTTTCCCTGTGCCGCGCATATTTTTCCACTATCTGTTGTAACACATTTTAACTGATTCCACTGCAAATTGTATTGTGTTAGCATTTTCTCGACTTCTATGAAGATATCTTCACGTGTAGTTGCTCCACGCAGACTATTTATCGAAGGTAATTCTTCAAACCTCAAATTCAGCATTGACTCCTCGAATAAACACAAGCAATTGGACAGCTTCAATAACATCAGACCACTCATCAAGAGCCAAAGAAAACAACTTGAAACTTTTTGTCTTGTCTTTTAATTGATTCTTGATATGGTTTCCTATGTCCTTAAATCTGCTTAGTTATTTGAGCCTTAGTTATTTTATCTGATATTGCCATATGAAAGTGGCAGTGATGGCTTGTTAGAAGCTTAGGAGTAAAATCAGGAGGAAAGAAATCAGATTTAACTTTTGATAATGAACCGTATAATTAGCAAGCAGCAAAGTTTTTTTCTGTGTTTAACTACATTTTTAAGACCAAACTGCATAATCCAATTTCAAAAATCCTTTGCTTTATTCTTACCTTCTTATTATATGTTTAAGGATTTTCGATGAAAATATTGCAGCGAAAAATAACATCGTGGACTGAAATATGTCTGCGAAAACCATGGAAAGAAAAATTTAATGGCGGAAACAACGCGACGGATAAAAATTGTTTCACAAAACCTTTCGAAAAGAAAAACTAAACCCAACAAAACTAGTTTCAAGTCTTTGTAGCATGAAACGTAGTAAAAAAAGGAAGCAGTTATAAAATATCGCATCAGTTATAAATATATATAATACCTATATATTTTACATGGGTTAAAAGTTAAAAAATATATATAAACATGTTTTTATAATTAATTTATTTTCCCATCACGATATTTTATTTGGTGGGATTTTAAAATTCTAGGATTTTGCTTTTATTGCACCCCGTTAGGAATTTATTTTGTACGAAGATGCTTTTTACCTGATTTATTTTCTGCACGATAACTTCGCAGAGTTTTCACCGCAGTGATTTTTGGCAGTTATTTCAAATAAGAAGAGAAAGTTATTTAATAAACCTTTAAAACATATTTGTTTTGAAGCTTTTGTTTTTCAGGCCGTATTAAAACAGCTAGTATTCAAACAGCCGTATTGACAAGTAGAAATGGAAACCAAAATTATTATCCATTGTTTACTGTGATTTTTCCATCACTAAGTTCGCTTTCGAGAGACAAAGTTTTGAAGGAAGCAATTAATATTCTTTCATTAGCAAGTTGAGACGCTATTCATTGCTAAATATTGACATGATTAGCTGGTTTGGAAACCATTCATATTCAGCAGTTATGTGTGCATTTGCTGCTTCACCATAAATAGTTTCCTAAACAATTCGTGACAGTTTTTAAATCTCTGTAACTGTCTTGTACCAGGATAAAAAATTTCATATCATAACTCATTTTTTAAATCTTGGATTAAGTCCTGGCTCTTTAAGAAGTGCCCTAGCTATATATATACATATATGATGCCCTGGCTTACAAACACCGACCTTAAATATTACGGTATAGAAAAACCTTAAATATTACGGTATTACTAAAACCAAAAACTTTAAATATTGCGGTATATTACGGTTTTTATTTAGATCTTTTTGAGAGAAAAAGGACTTCTTAAGCACTTTTTTAAACAATCGATAATGAATTTTATAAGGTTTTATTTGATCTGAAAACGTCAATTAAACCTTAATAAGTATGAATCGAATTATCTCTATGTCTGATGTAACTCTAAAGCCGTGTGAAGGTTTAAATAAACGTTTTATTTATACAGAATTCAGAACATAAAAGCACTTTCTTGCGCAACAGTGTCAACCACAGCTTGTGGTAGTGCAACTAAGTAGAACAGTGAAAATTTAAGTTAAACGTGGAACAGTAGTCAAAGACTATACAATTAAATGTTATAATAAGCTGGCTTAGTAAACCATTGAAGGGTAAAAACCAGTGTCGGCAGCGACAGAACGCTAAATGGAATAATTACAACTATCAGATCTACCGGGAAGCTAATATGCAGCGTGCACGCTAAGCCAGAAACACGCTTTGTCCCAAAATACAGAGACCTCGGTTTAAATAGTGGCTACCTCATTTCCATTCTGGTTAGAGAAACGAAAAGGAAAAGTTATAGTAAAGATCGAAATTATAAAAATTGGTTAATTTGAATAATAGCATTACAATTTATAGAAAATCCATACGTCATTTTTTCTTAAGCGTGATTGCATCTTTTTGAACTGAAGTTAAACTTTTGGGAAGTCTTTTCTTTAATAATCAATAGTTTTTACTTGAAATGATTTTTCAGATGAACTGTGATAATAATAATAATAATAATAATAATAATAATAATAATAATAATAAAAGACAAATAAGATTTGCTAGGGATGTCAATTAGACGGCGGAAAAAAATGCAAATATTTATCTTTTCTTCGCGAAAAGAGAGATTGTTTAAGGAAAAATAGACTACTATGGTTTCCAAATGGCTTCGATCTCTTTATGAAGATAGACAGTCTAAAGAGGGAGAAAATCTCGAAAGGAAAAAAAATATATTTGCGTAGGCTGAACGTAATTCTTAACAGCTAAATTTTAAGAACAAAAGAGTAAAATAATTCATTATATCAGCAAATGATTTATAAAATGTTTCCGAATACGAAATATAATATTGATTTTAGATAACAGTCATGGTATATTAAGTTTAGTTCATTAAAGCTGCAAATTCGTAATAGTGAACTTCAACATTGTAGGGTTCCTCACTCTTTTTGTCTAAGATGAACGTCGAGGAACCTAGTGAACTGTGTATCGTTAAGTTCAAATAAATAAGGCTGTAGACTCAAGAAGGGTTAAACTACCCTGTATTTCACTCAAAGTAAGATAACAGTCGGCCCCTTTCTCTGGCTTACAACAAAGCCTCTACTCGGGCTTAAACTCAGAATAAGAAATAAGAACTAAACTATAACTAACTAAGAGAGACTTAGCCGAAGCTAAACGCAAGTATTTAACGTAGTTGGCTCTTAATTTAAGCTAGCCGGGGAATATCAAAAGTCATGTAATAATACGGCCCAGCGTAACAGCCTCAAGAGAGACTTAGCCCGAAGGCAAGCACTCGCTACTCAGGATTTCTAGCTCTCTCTAACGAAGTAAGTTGAATCTTCTTTAAATACTTCTTCTAACTCATTTGCATTCAATGCGATTCTAAAAACTCATTCTGGTAGGGAGTTGCAAGTGGAAACAAGTATTGATAGGAAAGGTAAATTAAAATAACAGTTATAAAATTAAAATATACCTTAAGAAATTATGAAAGGGAGCGTTCGACTATATTTGATACACATCCCTTTCTTATTTTTAATTACATTTTCTAAAATTTCTTTTAATTTTCGGAATAGGTAGTTACTTTTGGAAAACACTCTGCTGTTGTTTAATTTCTCAGCTTTGTACTGAAATATAAATATTTGAGTTTATGATATTCATTTGCAAAAGGAAGAGAATAGAAAACATATAGAGAGGTAGCTTTGTCAAACTGATTCAGTACCATTTCATCAATATTACTTGGAATTATTTTGTTATTTTATCTACTTCCTCAGCTTTCTATTACATGGAGTTTTATTTAAGCAATACGAATTTGGGAAAATTGTAGTGAATAAATAAATAAATATAATGCAAAAGCAGGTTTATAAAACTGCAGAAATATCAGTTCTGTATCAGATCCGTATCATTTCTATACAGGTCTATTCAGTGCTATACAGAAGATCTCTCTGAAGCACACGAATTGCACACGAATAAAATAATTTCTTGGTTTCTAAAAGTATTCTAACTGAAATTACAAGTTAAATTTTATTGATTACAATAAATCAATAATTTATTAATTAACGTTAAGATCTTATCTTTTTATTCATGGGCTCTGTTTCTGTAACATCCAAATTTTGGAACACAAAGAATATGTTATGTCAATTACAAACTAGATTTTCTTCTGTACTCTTTCGTCAGATACTATGGGATTTTTAACTTAAAAGCTTCATCACTGTGTTTATTATTGCGTCAACACTCCTAAAACTTCCTAAGTATAACTTTAAAAACCTATGTGTATATAAAAAAATTTCGGAATGACCCTCGTATATTTTACCGAAAAATTTAAGTTCCATTTTAATTAAAAAGCAGTGTAAATTATTAAAAATTTAATTAAAAAGCAGTAATAAAATATGACTTAAATGCAAATAATTTGAAAATAAGTAATGTACCATATATCCAATAAAAAATAAAGGGATTCTTTAGAAAATAAGCATATTTATTCCTACAAACTTAATTTGTTAGAAGTGGTAGATTATTTAAGTAATGAAAATGGCATCGAAATATAAATCACTTATAAAAGAAAGTCTGTGATACTACGAAGTTATTTTATGAGGCAAGAGACAGTTTAGGTGTAGATTAGTTTCGTTACTCACTTAGGCTAAAAACCATAAATAGAATTCAATATTTAACAGGATACTAATAATTCATTAAATATTCAGTTGTATACCAGGGTAGAATATCGGGGGAGGGAATTTTAGACAGGTTACGAAAGAAATAATTTAGAAAATTTCGGATTTCGATAAACTTGACTTACTGAAACCAAAGAAAAAGTAATTCTTAGACTTTTCTTTTCGAAGTATCGAATTTGGATGGGCTATAAAAGATTTAACGATTGTAAGTATGCGGACCTAAAAAACTGCAAATCCAACAGCATTTACTTTAATAGATCACTATTTTACTATGCAAGTGCTGTTAATACACCATACTAAAGGTTTCAAATAATATTCTTCTTCTCTTCTAATTGGTTAAACAACGACTTGACTTACTGAAACCAAAGAAAAAGTAATTCTTAGCCGTTTCTTTTCGTAGTATCGAATTTGGATGGGCTATAAAAGATTTAACGATTGTAAGTATGCGGACCTAAAACACTGCAAATCCAACAGCATTTACTTTAATAGATCACTATTTTACTATGCAAGTGCTGTTAATACACCATACTAAAGGTTTCAAATAATATTCTTCTTCTCTTCTAATCGGTTAAACAACGCGAAACTTAACTTCCAGTGCTAAACTTTTGATTTTTAAGCTTGATGATGAGAATCCTTTGAACTGGCTCTTTAACAAAAGCATTTCTGGGTAATTATGGCCACTCATCCTTTACAGCGGTTAGTGGCGTTGGCTGCGGTACCGACGGGCCCGTTTTTGAATCCTAGAGAAGCCATGGATGCTTGTAAACATACAGTATCTGTGTCGAAAGGAGGCACTCAAAATACGCGGTGGACAGAAATTCCTTTCGAGAGGTTAATAGTAGGGGAAGAGAGATGGGAGATCTTTGCACTATCTCTGGGGTGTTCTTCATCAAAATTGAGGCCAAAAGCGAAAGAGTTAACTAGATTCAGCAATACCTCATTCATCTATGGTACTACAAAAGTGCTATCCTAGCTTCTATTTTCCACCTGTGGGTAGTTATGATTGGTTCAACGTTGCTCGAAATGATAAGCCCTTTAACTCAAATATTCACAATAACATCAAAGGCCGTAGAATATAAAAAAAAACTTGCAAACAAATATGTAAAGAAACTATCTTTGTAAGCTTATGTAGGCTTTAAAACGTTCAAATTGTTTGTAAGTTTTAAAAAAATTATACAGAGTAAAAACAGTGATACATTAAAAAAATAAAATTTATAGTATTATGGAAAAGGTAGAAATCATTGATTGCCGTATGTTCAAATAATAACAAATTAAAATATTTTTTTACCTTATTCCAAATTGATTTTAATGGTCATTATAATTTTGTTTGTACAAGAAAAAAATAAATTGCAGCATTAATTCTATTGTTGTACAAAATAATTTTAGAAGCAAATTCTGTACATTCATAATTAAGGAGTTTAATTAATTGATTAATTAATATAGTTTATTCTAACTGAGTTAAATTAATTTGTAATTCCAAAGCTTTTTCGAACTCTGCTAATTTCTGTTTCTTAAGAGAAAATATTACATTAATATCATTATTTATCACATAAATTCCTGTCACGATTCAATATGGTAGATAATGATTTTCATCAAATGGCATGTAACAGAAGTTTTCTTGATATAACTAGTGGTATTATTACGTCTTATAGGATAGAGTTAAAATTGTTCGGATATGTAATGTAAATCTAAGTTTGGTTCTTTCGGAAAGTCTGTAGAATTTTACTTTCACTGGGAGCATAAAATGTAGATCCTACTGAAGATGAAATAGCGAATTCTCGCTGCGTCTTGAAAAACAGATGACTGACGACGAAGGTTATAATAGCCTTTTTATTTTAACTAACTGAACAGAAGATGCACTAACTCTGTGGTCACAATTTAACCACCACTTATGGCTAAGTAACTTAAATATATAATAACTTAAATATAAGTAACACAAAATAGTATGTACAGTCAAAATGAATTAACTTTTAACTACACGACTGGCTCCTACGTAAATCCAAATCAGCACACAGCAAAGTCGAGTCTAAATTATCAGTATAATTTAAAGTGGCTAGCAGAAATATTCAACTACAGAGCTATCTGCAAACACGCAGCATAACTCGTTCTCGGCGTAACTCTTCTACTGCGCTTTACTCTGTTAGCAACTCTTCTACTGCGCTTTACTCTGTTAGCAACTCTTCTACCGCGAACTCTTAAATTCTGCTATTTAAATACTATTTCCGAACTGATTGAGATTTGCATATACGTTATTTAAATTTGAATTGGCAGAAAACTGAAATCAGAAGAGAAAGGAAAGTTTCTTCAAATAAAAATAATTGATTAGTACAAAATAAAGTCTGTACAAGTTCTTCACCAAAGACAAACTGATTTCAAGAACTAGCTAGAAGTGTATTAAATTACATTACCCGCAACGAGTGAATTTAAACAATTCATAACTTTAATTGAAAGTAAACTTTCTATAGGTTGGAAGTATTAGAGAGAAATTAGGTATTTTCTTTTTTAACACCTGTGAAACAAAAACGAAAAGTTTTTTTTTCATTTCGTAGCCCAAAAGATAAAGTGCTTAAGATACCGTAATACTTTGGGAAATCTATGTGCATTTTAGTGAGTATCCTTAACTTGTATTTATTCAAGAAATCCTACTCAGCTGTAACGTTTCATTGCTGTATACGGCTGTATATTCAACGTCGAACAACTATAACATATCCACATTGATGTGTTGACTGGTTCAAATACCTATTTAGCTCTCCACTGTAACTGGTTAGATCACGGTTGTTAGACATTAGGCTACTTGAAACCTCTGTCACTGCAAATGCAACCGAGACATATGATATATATGATAGAATAGCTATCAAAGCTATCGGGGTTCTGTATATCTTCCACCTTTGCTCTTTCTCTCTGTTTTAACCATATCATTTCACAACGACAAGAAAATTTGTGGTTTTCGAACTTTAATAATTTTCTTATAATAACCGTCGCTTAAAATACCTATTATAAAAAAAGGAAAAAATGCGTGTTGATTTTAAGGAGTCAAGTTAGTGTAATTTCACGGATTTAGATAGTAATTAATGAAAACAAGTATGAAAAACTATGTTTGTTACTTATAATTCTTTGATATGTTAATCAGCAGCAAAAAGATTAAATATGAAAGAAAAATTTTTGATTTTAAATCGTTTGGGAAAAATTCTCTTTTTAACCATTTACGTAGGTTTTCAGATTCCCTTTGGCTGGTGTTTAGCACCATGTTTTATTCTTCTGATTTGGTTTTGCTTGTTGGTTATATTTTTCCTCAATCTAAATTAAAATTTATTTTGAAATTTTATATTTTAACAATTCCACATTCACAAAGTTTGAGCAATTTAGCGCTTTCTGTGGCTTTCATTCTTACATTTGTTCTTTTACCGGTGTTGCTTTTATGTGTTCTTTTAATTATTCTGCTATTTCAGTTATAGGTTGTAAGCTATATTCTAATTTTATAACAGTCATTTTAAGTTAGTTAACCTATCCTGTCTTCCCTCGTTTTAACTTACAACTCCATACCAGAATGAGTTTTTAGAATCGCGTTGAATGCAAATGAGGAAGAGACAGTATAAAAGAAAAGTTCAACTTACTTAGTGAGACAGAATTAGAAATCCTGAATAGCGCGCGTTTGCCTTTGAACTACGTCTCTCTACGCTGTTGTTATGCTCGACCGTATTAGTACATGCCTTTTGATAGTTCGCCGGCTAGTTTAAGATTACGGGTCAACTACTTTAGAATAGTGTTATCTTCGGCTAAATCTCTTAATCATTAGTTAGTTCTTATTTCTTACTTTTAAGCTCAAGTAGAGGCTTTGCTGTAAGCCCGAAGAAAGCGGCCAACTGTTAATCTTCTTTGAGTGAATAAAGGTAATTAACATTTCTTGAGTTTAAGAGCTCTGTCTTTTGAACTAAGCGATAACTGCCTTAACAATTCTCTAGGTTCCTCGACACTTCTTCTAACAGAAGAAAAGGGAGAAACTTTACAAGGTTTTTAAAACTTCAAAAATTTTAAATTAATAAATTTTCGTTCTCTCAGTTTCGTTTAATATCTTTACCTAAGTTTGATTCACGTCAGAGCAGAATGGAATACTTTAATGAGTGATTTCAGATAATAGGAAGTTTTACCATTATAATCCTTTTTAAAAAAAGGGTTTAAATTTATTACAAATTTTTAATGCTTTAAACTTTGTATTAATATATTCTTGTTCAATTATTTTAAGTAATTCTTTGATTGTTTTGCAACTCATCCAGATATAATTGAGAAACATTGCTCTGTTGATAATTCTTCCGGCTAATCTTTGATAAACACCAAAGAATTATCAGCTATTTTTTAATACCATATGAATTGTTTTACTTTAATATCAGTTTATATATATATATATATATATATATATATATACACTAGTGAGCAAACCCGCCAGATGAGGCAACTGTAGCCAAGGCAAAGTTTGTAAGTTCTATGTACCCATGAAAAGCAAATGTATAAAAATATTTCAGTATGAAAGTAACCAGTTCCTCAGTTAACAACTTTTTCTCAGTATGAATAAAAGAATTAACGCGGCAAAAATATATCGTGTCAATTTTACTAAGCTGAAAAAAATGTTGCCGAAAGTAGTTATCTATTTAAAATGCTGACATTAACGAAAACTTTTCGACTTACAATGACATCAGATGCAATCGCGTGTTTTGTTCCAGGTCAGAATATAACCTTATGTAGTGCTAATATGTTTAATCTTTCGCAATGCTATTTTTATTTCATATTTTGTAAAACTTTCAAATTTTTGATTAACAAACTCTACGATTTGAAAGCGAGCAGTAGCAACACTTTTCGAAATAAAGCATTTTTATCTCCGACGCGCGCAACTGTTGCCACTCGGAAAAATGAGCGCGAAAATTAGCATTCATTTTCGGAGTTTGCAATTAATATCTGGGCTGTTAAAAGTCGTGCGAAGATAAGAATGATCGAAATGGATTCCCACAAATTTTTGGAATCCGAGGGTACTTCTCTCTTTTCGCCGCCCCAGGAGGGGATGATGCCACCAAAAAAAAAAAACAGACAGATGCGCACAGATTTTAATAGTATAGATATAATATTTAGTTGCAGAATCAAGCTTTTTTGACAGATATAATAAATAATGATTTATTAAACGAATGTATGTCTATTACATTGTGTAATCATGAAATGAATGTAGTTAGAGATATTCTTTATCGTATGCTTACTTTAATACAAATAACTGAAATATATTCTCTTATAGTTTTAAACAGATTGACACAACTGATTGTATGAATTCTTATGAATAATTATCATTGAAATTCAGTTGGAATAAATATAATAAAAAGTTATGTTAAATAAAATATTTCTTCATGTTAATAAAAAGGAGATGCATTTCAAATGCATTTTCTTTTATTTTTCAGTAGCTGTCTGCAGTATTATAAATGTCCATTAACATAAATATCAGTAAAGCATTTTCTAGGTAGATTTACCGAACACAATACTAATTGTATAAAAGCCCCGGATTTTTTTAAAATTCCATGTATATATTTTTTTCAATTTTTAGGCTAAAAGTTATGCAATTGAGCTCTGGCTCGTGATTATGCGGGAGCATGTGGTTTTTTACATGTTGTTAAAGATTAACACAAAGTTATTTCATTAAATTTAACACCTGCCGTTTTTTTCGTCCACGCAGTTTATAATCTCCGAAGTCTAATTAAGCACAAAACTAACTATTTTTGACTGATTAGACTTTCACAAAACTATCTTTGGTTCATTATCTCCTGACTGAAAAATATTAATTTAGAGTTGGAAAATGTGTACTAACAATTCAAAAAGTCGGTAATATTAAATTAGTACTGATTGACAAAATTTTTTCAACTTCACACGCTTAATTTATTATCCAAATTCTTGAATATTATCGAAACAGATTTCTGGTTTTCTGTTTGAAAAATATGGTCTTATATTTTTTAAAATTATTAGTAACCATTTTCCCTTATTCCAGTCTCCCAACACTGATAACTTTGGAAAGTTAATTTTCTTATTATAAATGCGGAAAATAGTTAGCTTATTTGATAACATAATAATTGTATGTACAGTAATAATAGTAACAACTGTAAACACATAACGAGAAGAATATGCAGAAAATTGTGGAAATACAAAGTTTTCCTCTAAGCCTAAAAATATTACGAAAGAAAATTCCTGACATAAGCATAAGAAGATTTATAAGAGAAAATTTCTTTAATGAACATAAAAATATTACAAAAAAAATTTCTTGAAAGTGGAAGGTTGCTGTCTATTCCGTAATTTTAATCCTTTTCAGGATTAGAAGTGAGCGATAGATACGATATTTACAGCGCATATGCTGCTGCTGTTTAGTGTATAGAAACACATAATGAAAAGAAGAAACAAATCTTTCCCTTCCGCAGGCCCACAAGCAGACGAGCGGTGAAGTCGCTAACCACTGGTAGTTTCGTCCGAGTTTCGAATCCTGTGAACGAGTTGCCTGCATGGGCGTTTTCGTGTTTTACCTCATGTGTAATGTGTATACGAATCAGTTTCCCTGAGAAAGTACTTCCATGAAGGCATCCTTTAGGCAGATAGTCCTCCAGGCTTTGCCGTAATCGCATAAAGCAAACTAACCGTTTTTGCTAATTTCAGAGGGCAAGGGCTTAATAACGTAATAACGTTTTTATGATAGGATACATTTTCCGTCCTTCAATAACAAATAATTTTAAAACAATTAGTTATCATTTCCTTTTCTGAAGAAAGGTAAGGGCTTTAACAAAGCAGCTTAAATTTCTCTGGGAATGGAAGACTTCGTTGCTTTTGTTGGCATAATACTATCATTGTACAGCTTTAAAAATTTGACTGTTCTTTCGCGGTCGTTTCAAAAACAACTCCAGAAACATACACCAAGTTTTCCATCTTATTGTAATTCCTTTTTTTAAAAGCAGTTATCTTAGATCATAAAAGGTAAGGTTATTTGAATGTGGCAGGCCACAAGAAAGCTATCTGCCTGAGCCTTCGTGGAGGATTTTCTGAGGAAAACTGGTTTTCATTCCCATACACGTGGAGAAAGCCACGAAAATCAAACATGAAGTCAGTCCATTCTCTTAGATTCTCTTAGACATAGGCTTATTCTCTTAGACCTATGCAGAACTACCAGTATTCAGCGGTCTTAATTACTATTCAAAAAAGCAGATTTTAATGAATTATTTGATTCTGAAGAAGGAAAGCCTTGTCCTGTCATTTAAAGCCTATTAAGTTTTCTTTGCTAAATTAACGAAAAAGGTCTTCGTTTATCAAAGCTTAAAGTTAAGGTCGGAGTGCATATTTTGCATCAATAAATATCATCATTTAGTTTTTTCCCTAAGATATTTTTTCTATTCTAATGCTTTACAACTAGAATGTTGAAAAATGGGAGCGTCTTTAGCTTACTGTCTTATAACATTTATATAACATATTTTAAACATTAAATAGGCGCTTTTTTAAGTAATTTCCAACATTAAAAATTGTAGAAATTTGACAAGAACTTCCTTTTATGGCGCTTGTAAACCCTGCAGTCTGTGCTTCGGCCATAAATTAATATTTTAAGCCTTCCGTTCCCCCATACGGCAAACATTACAACCCATTAGTGAAAATCCGCATATTTCGATATAGCAAAAACTTTTCCCAAGCGCG
>KK113929.1:367706-379560 GCA_000611955.2 Stegodyphus mimosarum
CATATATATATATATATATATATATATACGTGTCACTGTGGAATGATACGCACTGCGTGTTTATGGGGACTGATAAATTCATCATGAAGGCGGACAAATGTACGTATTTAAGTTTTTTAAGCTACTAGTTACCTAATAAAATTTAGAAATGAGAACTCGCTGTTATGCCGATAGATGGCGCCATCGATACAAATTCAATCCAGACTACGAAAAAGAGTTCACTTCATCGATCAGAGAGTTGTTAGAGCTTCACGAATGTGCGATTAACGGGCGAAGTAAGAGAACGACATTGACAGATGGATTTGTAATGTAACCCGCGGCACAAACGTCTACACAAATAGTTCTCCCGGATAACAAGCGATGAGGCATTTTTATTTTTTTTCCTTTTCACTTTTCTGCCATTTATTTATTTATTTGAGTGGATTGTTAGACAGACACACACACATACATACACACAGAAAGAAAGATTTGCGCCCCAGGTGTGCAGGTTAAATTTTCGTGAAATACTCTTGACATTCGGGCGTTTTAAATGCTTTTAAATTATTTTAATCGGCACGGATTTTTGAGCGAACCACCTTTCGAATAGCTCGGGGCCACAAAAGGAAAAGGTAAAACTATTTGACGGCCCGGGTTCTAAATTGGATGAAATGAGGCTGAAATTTCTCCGATCTGAAGAAGTAATAATGATAATAACGCAAAAAAGTATACTTAGCGAAAGGGTTAAGCGATTCTCTTCGAAAAGCGGCAGCAAGCTTTTTAACAATCTTCCGTTTTAACTCAACTTGGAAATAGGATTACAGTTCGTTAAGAGCTCGTAAGAGAGAAATTGACTCGGGGGCTAGAGTGCTAAGCGAAGTCTTAACGGCGCGAGCGTTTGAAAAGCGCATTAAAATGTGGGCAGCTGTTAAAATGTGCTTAAAAGTCGGCATAATGATGTTTAATGAAGATTTAAAAAGTTCATTTTGAAGATAAGATCTTAAATGAGGACAGAAATTATCCGGTTTGTCGTTTTTCTTAATTTTGCGTCAAGTTCATATTTACGCCTCTGGAATAAATGTGTCATATTTAATACAGAAGCTAAAACATGAAAATTCTGTTTAATTTCGATAAAAGAGATATGAGAGTTGGGAATTATAAAATAACTTTATTGCAGAGATGCATTTATAGTATTTAAATTTATAATAGCTGAAGTCTTTGGCATATATTTTTATTTCAAGTAGTTATGTATCTTCGGCTAACAGCGACAGTACTGCTGTGATGCTGTGTGTAAATATATAAACAGCTTGTTCTTTTCTCCTACCAAATGAGTACAATGGGGTACTAAACAAATTAACGGAATGACTTTAAGGCTATTATATTATTCGTTGTATTCACATAATTTAGTACCCTTCGAAATGCTCTCCACTAGTCTTTTCCAGTGTTGGAAACATGGAAACAATTTCTTATGGAATATTATTCAAGAGAAACAAAGCATATTTTCTTACATCACAACCACATCACGTAATTGCATTTTTTTATACATTGAATTGCTTAAAAGCTTTCGTTATTTGTAGAAGTAGGAAAAATTTGCACTATCAAGCCGAAGATTCGGCTATTTTTGAGTATGCTTCAAGCACCCAGTTGATCTTCCAGAAGAACTGTCGAACAGAGAAAGATTTTAAGCAATCTGGTTGATGATATCTTCAGACGATCCTCATAAGAAGCATGTTACATTTTCGCAATCATTCTGTCCTTTCCATTCTTCAATGTGCGTTCAAGTCATAGGTATTAAGTTCATATCATAGAATTCATTGTATACTGCAAAAAAGAAATGGGACAGTTCTATATCTCCCTTTCTACTGGGCCGATTGACGAAATTCAACTTGCTTTTTCCCGTCTGTCTCGAAAGCGTGACTTAGGATATGTATTAGATTTATATATAGCATTGCTCTAATGTAGGTATTTCGACACAAAATCGGACTTTTTCTGAAATGACATGCCAATTCTTTTCCATGTTCGATTCTACGACTCAAACTATGCAAAACTGCAAAGTTCGGTCAAAATCGCACGAGTAGTTTTTTTAAAATTAGCTCTCAAAAATTTTAGTTCCTGCGTGTTAATTGAATTTGGTATAAATCTATTCAAAGATCTTTTTTATAAAACTTATTTGATTCTTCCTTTCGTATTTCAAACTTTAGTTTCATTCTAAATAAAATTTGCCCATTTTTAGTCCAAAGGGATTTAGTCCCGAAGGACTATTACTTTCGTTTGGGCGTTTTGCGTCATTTCACAAAAATGTCCGATTCACTTTTCAATTTAGTGCTTATGTTTCTTTGTTGGTAATTGAAGTTGCATTGGGTTGGCTATTAGAATTTTTGGAATTGTACTGTGTTGGTTATTGGGTCTGTACTGGATGGATTAATGGAATTGTATTGGGTTCACTATTGGAATTATATTGAGTTGGTTTTTGTGTTCGTATTGGGTTTAGTTTAATGTTTGTTTCGTTCGGCAAGTTATTACATTATTAAGCAAGATCCCTTTGGACGTAATCTAAAATCTGAATCCTTTCAGATTTTTTTATGATTTATTTTTTAAATTTGTGTTTAAAATTTTAAAATTTGTGTTATCAAAAAATCAAATCATTTCTATGATTATGTGTTATCAAATCATTTCTATAAATTTTTCGAAAAACATTTTGAATTATAACATATAAAAGTTTTGCCATCATCTTAAAGTAGATGTATTTCTAAACATACCAGCAAAAAATTAGAGTTTTGTATTCAAAATGTCCTAAGATATACGTGAATTTACATTTTGGTGTATTTATTATAAGCCATGATAACGGAAATGTAGTTTACGCACTCTGTCAAAATTATTTGAAAGTATGAAAGATAACTTTTTTCCGCTCGTCTGCAATGAAAGAAAGAAAATAGGTTGCTATAAATTAAGAAGTTCGTCAAGCGAATTATTCTTGGCGCAAACAGAAAAAAAAAATCCGCCAAGATAAATTTTTAAATTTCTCCATAAATGTCTCACCAAAAATTACAAAATATAATATCTAGGCATAATTTGAGTCGTAGAATCGAAATATGGGAAAACAATTGGTATGTTATTTCAGAAAAAGTCCAATTTTGTGTCAAAAATACCTATATTAGACATTGCTATATATAAATCTAATATATATCCTAAGTCGTGATTTCGAGACATGAAAAACGCAAGTTGAATTTTATCAATTGCCCAGGAAAAAGGGAGGTATAGAACTGTCGCCCCCCTTTTTTTTGGCGCAGTGTACATATCACCGATTTTAATCCGAAAGAACACTTTTGTCTTTACTCAAAGCATCATGTTTAAAGGTTCACCGAAGTATCTCAATTGCATATTTCTTCAGCAAAAACAAAATTTCGCACACGCTGCTCTTTTACTTGGATTGCAAATCTCGAAACTCACAAATCTGTATCAGTGTGTTTTACTCAGATTTATGCCACTTGGCAAACAGTCGTGGGAAATCCTAATAAGACCTACCAGCACGATCAGTAAATACGAAATGCTGGTTCGCAGAGTAGTCATTCTGGGGATACGCCTTGGTATACCGTAAACGCTATAGGCGAAATTACACGTCATTAGAAACCTATTTATCCACTCATGTTTCACGATCTGTTAAAAATCTGAATACTTTGCAATGACTAGTAATGAAAGTCCTTGAAAAACTCATAACTTCAGGTTATTACTTGTCATGCACATGCTCGGTAAGAGGAAGCTACCAACCAAGCTCTGATGAAAGAACAGTTAAGCCAACGGCCTGCTCGTGTGAAAAAAAAAACTGTCTATCTGAAAAGCGGAGAGAAAGCAAAATCTGGCTACGAGAAGAAGAAAACGTGCTTGATGCGAGAAAGACACGAAAGACATCGTGGGAAACATTTTTGAATTGATTATTTTTGTATTCCAAAGTTTGAAGTTTGATCGGTTATTATGAAAAACTGAAAAATTAAATGTAATAGTTGTGCGTTTTTAATGTAATTGTGAAAAAAATACTTTGTGAAAGGAATATATATATATTTCAATAAAATATAGTTCATGTTATCGTTAAACCTGCATAAGTGTGCTAATTTTATTTCTGCGAATAGAGTCGACGAATAACATTCATAAGTGGATGAAAACGAACCCGAAGAGATGAATTGGTCAAGGATCATGACAGTGGCGGCAGCTGGTCGGATGCATATTTGTCGACTCGGAAAATGTTGAAGTGTTGCCTACATTTAGAATTTTGGACTTGAGGGAAAAAATTCTTGCTAGTGAAAGCTATGAGGAGTAGGTAGCAAAGGACCTTCTGAGTGTTATCATTACAGATAGGGAGGAAAGGCTAGAAAAAGAACGCGAAAGAGAAGAAAGGGAATATAAACTAAAGTTAGAGGCAGAGGAGAGGATTGCCATTGAGAAGTATAAGGTAGATTGTCAGGATCGTTACTTGAATAGGAGTACCACACCCGAACGGGGGGAGAATGGGAAGGAAAGATCAGTAGAAGAGTTAACGAGAACAATCAGGTTATTGACAGTAAAGGTTCCAAGTAGAGCAGATGGCTGGGACTATTTCTTCTCCAGTTTAGAAAGAGCTTATATCAATGAAAGTGTCCCTGATGAGTATAAGGCCAAAATTTTGATTTACCTTTTGGGAGATAAAGCGGCAAATTTATTAACATTGATAAGGGAGGATAAGTATGGGAATTATGAAGTAATAAAGGAAACTGTGTTGAAAGAATTCAAACCGTCACCTCAGGTATGCCTGGAGAATTTCAGGAAAGCAAGACGAAGTTCAGAAGAGACCTTTGTCCAGTTTTCTACTAGAGTTACTGCCATGTGGGAAAATTATGTGAAATCAAGGGGGGTGACAGACTTTGAAGGTCTTAATCAGTTGGTGGTAGCGGACAAAATCTACCAGACCCTTGATACAGAAACTGCAGTACACATAGGTATAAGGCAGGGAGACTCGTGGTTCAAGCCAAGAGAGCTTGGAAAGGAGTGTGACATATTCTTTGCGGCTAAAGGGAAGTCCTACAACGTACGTAGGGAAGCTTGTGAAACTAAGATGCTAAATGAGGTAATAGGTGAGAAACCTAAGGTCGAAGAGAGACGAAGCGGTCGGCATGAGTCAGAAACCATAGGGAAAAACACAGGGAATGTTAAAGGTTTAACATGTTTTGTATGTGGTTCAGCTTCGCATTTTAAAAGGAACTGTCCTCAGATTAAAGGTTCTAGGCAGTATAACCGAAATGAGGAAAAGGATAAAGCTAGGGTAAACTGGGTAAAAAAAGGTCAGGATAATGATATCCTAGCGGACAAAGTTGTGGTAGCTCGTGTGGATCCTTTGGGGAAGCCAGGGAATGTAAACAACTATAAGCTGTGTAAGTTGAAAAGGGTTCCTATTAGTGTGAATGGAACAATAGGGGAGGCCCTCGTTGATTCAGGAACAGAAATTACGGTGGTTAAAAAGGAGTTAACCAAAAATCTCCAACTGGAGGAAGGATCGAGCATATATTTGAAGGGTATATTTGGTCCAGCTGTTAAATGCCCTTTGGTAAACATTCCACTGGGTATCACTGTAGGAGAAAGTTCCAGTGTCACACATCAAGAGATTTTGTGTGCAGTTGCAGAATCTCTAGCAGAGGATGTGTTGCTTCCTCCGGAAGTATTCACCATGTTAGGGGGTCAGTTACATGACACAGGTGAGGTGGTAGAGAACTTACCTGAAGAAACCACAAACATCCCAGAGGTTAGGAGAAATGAAAAGTCTGTGAAGGTAAACACAGGGAAACTAGAAAGAAACACTAGTGTGGGAAGGAATCTCGATGAGAAAGAAAAGGTGGAATCAAGTGAAAGCCAAGAACCTCAGTCAGGAAGACTATGTACAGCGGATATTTTTAGAAGAGAGCAGGAGACTTGTGAATCTCTGGCAGGAGCATGGGAGAATGCTCAAAAAGGAAAGGGGAATTATTATACAGTGGATAACTTTCTCTTTCATAAGGACAAAATTCTTGGGGAAAGCGTGGGACAATTAGTTGTACCTAAGAGTCGAAGGGAGGAAGTCTTGCAGTTAGCACATTGCTCGGTGTTTAGTGGCCACATGGGGGTAAAGAAGACTGTGGAGAGAATTAGATACTCTTTCTATTGGGAAGGTCTGAGGTTAGACGTCCAGAAATTTTGCGAGGCGTGTAAAGAGTGCCAGTTGACTAGACCAATTAAAACTGTTGATAGGACACCAATCACCCCAGTAACGAGGCCAGATCTGCCCTTCCAAATTGTAAACATTGATGTGATAGGTCCGATTGATCCTCCCAGCTCTAAGGGGCATAAGTATATATTATGCTTAGTTGATCAGCATACCAGATGGGCAGAAGCAATACCCCTAACTAGCCTCTCTGCCAAGTCGACTTGTGAGGAGTTATTACATATTTTTTCAAGAACGGGTATTCCAAATGTAATTGCATGTGACAATGGAACAAACTTTAAAGCAGATTTGACTCAAGAATTTGAGAGACGAATAGGGGCCAGTCCTAAGTTTTCGACCCCTGGGTATCCTCAATCTAATGGATTAGTTGAACGATTTAATGGTACTTTAAAAAGAATGTTGCATCATGTCATCAGAGAAGAAGGTAGGGGGTGGCATTTGCAAATTCCTTATGTGTTGTGGGCCTATAGAGAAGTACCCAACTCAACAACTGGGGTGGCTCCATTTCAACTAATGTACGGCAGGACACCTCAAGGACCTTTGTCGATATTAAAATCATCATGGACAGGAAAACATGAAAATTTACAATTAGATGCAACTCCTGTTTATACATATTTACAAAATCTAAAGGCTAGGTTTGAGAAGGCAGCGGAGCAGGCAAAGCTCACAGCTGAAATTCAACAAGAGAGGACAGCACACTATCATAATTTAAGATCTACCGTAAAAACGTTTAAGGTGGGAGATAAGGTGATAGTCTTGATTCCCGATTCTAATAATAAGCTTTACGCTAGATGGCAGGGTCCTGCAAATATATTGGAACAGAAAAGTCCTCACTCTTTTGTAGTACGAATGCCCGATGGAACCAAAAGGCATGTTCATCAGAATAAGATTAGACTTTATGTAGTTAGATCTCAAGCAGTAAATGTTATCTTGGAGGGAGAAGAAGAGTTTGGCGAAATTGAATCTACACCTGTCAACAAGGGAGGAAAAACTTTTTCTGAATCTCTGGAAGGATTAGAAATGTCTAATTTAGATTCGGTCCAAAGGAGTAGACTTTTAGGGCTACTGAGGAAATACCAAACATTATTTACACGTCCAGTGCAACCAGCCCGAGTAGGTACACACAAGATCGAACTTATTCCTACTGCTATTAGGAAGAAACCCCACTGCTATGGAATACCTATGGCATATCGCAAAGCAGTAGATGGGCAGATACGTGAGTTACTAGAATTAGGATTAATTGAACCTTCTGAGTCAGAAATTGCTCATCCTATAGTTTGTGTGGTGAAAAAGGATGCTACAGTTAGAATGTGTATAGATTTTAGATCATTGAATGCTGTTACAAAAACTCCAACATTTCCCATGAAGGACATGCAGGAGTTGGTTTTTGTGGCGGGTGCAGCTAACTGGCTGACAAGCATCGACCTTCGAAAAGGGTATTGGCAAATCCGAATGGATGAAAGGAGCAAACCCTTGACTGCATTTGCGACATCTAATGGAGTGTACCAGTGGAGAACAATGCCTTTCGGTTTATCAGGAGCCTCGGGGACATTCCAGAGGGAAATGAATCGTGCTTTACAGAGTCATAGCGATTATGCTCAGGCATATATAGATGATGTGGTGATTTTCTCGAAAACATTTGAGGAACACTTGAAACACATTTCTCTGGTCCTGGACACCTTAGAAAAATTAGGATTTTCTGTACGTTTGGACAAATGTGCTTTTGCAGCTAAAAAAATCAAATATTTGGGGCATATAATTGGAGGAGGCAAGCATGGTCCTGATGAAGAAAGGGTCAAAGCAATTAGAAAACTCGTCAGGCCAGTCACAAAAAAAGATGTGAGATCGGTTTTAGGATTAATGGGATTTTATCGATCTTATATTCCTAATTATGCAGAAATATCGGCACCGTTGACAGAGTTGACTAAGAAGAGGCATGCCAATATTGTTCAATGGGGGGAGTTGGAACAGAATGCTTTTAACAAATTAAAGGATACTTTGTGCCAAGCGACATCTCTGGCCACACCAAATATTGGAAAGCCATTTCAGATCCATTGTGATGCATCCAATTTGGCGGTAGGCTGCTGTTTAACCCAGAGAGACGAGAGTGGTAACTATTGTCCTATTGCATTTGCAAGCCAAAAGCTTTCTCAAACTCAGAAAAATTGGGCAAGCATTGAGAAGGAAGCTTGGGCAGTCTTATTTGGCCTGAATAAATTTGATAAATGGATCTATGGGGCTCAGGTAGAAATTATAACGGATCACAATCCTCTCAGATATTTGAACGAAACTACTCCTCGAAGTCCAAAATTGACGAGGTGGGCTTTGGCATTGCAGAAATGGAACTTGCGAATTAGTCATAGGCCAGGGATGCAGCACCAAAGTGCTGATGCTCTCTCACGTCTGGATCAGATATAATATGAGTAATATAATTTGTTTTTTTTTTTTGCTTTCTGTATGATTGTATCTTATATTGTTTGTTCTGTTTTGTTTTATTTAATATTGTACGAGATTTGTATTGTGTAAAAGTAGTGTACAGAAAATTTGCTTGGATATTGATTAATGAAATACGTCCTAAAGAAAGGACAAATTTCATTCTGGGCAGGGGCGTGTCATGCACATGCTCGGTAAGAGGAAGCTACCAACCAAGCCCTGATGAAAGAACAGTTAAGCCAACGGCCTGCTCGTGTGAAAAAAAAACTGTCTATCTGAAAAGCGGAGAGAAAGCAAAATCTGGCTACGAGAAGAAGAAAACGTGCTTGATGCGAGAAAGACGGAGGCTCGTGTGAAACATTTTTGAATTGATTATTTTTGTATTCCAAAGTTTGAAGTTTGATCGGTTATTATGAAAAACTGAAAGGTTAAATGTAATAGTTGTGCGTTTTTAATGTAATTGTGAAAAAAATACTTTGTGAAAGGAATATATATATATTTCAATAAAATATAGTTCATGTTATCGTTAAACCTGCATAAGTGTGCTAATTTTATTTCTGCGAATAGAGTCGACGAATAACATTCATAAGTGGATGAAAACGAACCCGAAGAGATGAATTGGTCAAGGATCATGACATTACTGGTAAAAATTAAATATCTCTAATATCATTAGCCTGTTACTGAAAACAAAATATCGGTTCCTTGTTAAACGCCCATTAGTAGAAATTCTATTTCTATAGATTGTTCCCTAATTATGAAAGAGATTTATACCTGGGAGAGTAGGTATTTTTGATCTATATGCAGATTCAGTCTAAATAAAGAGGGTACTAAGAATAAATAATAATAATAATGATAACAACGCCAACAAAATTAACTGGTAGTATGAAAATTTCAGTTTACAATCTTTCCCACAAAAAAGAGCTCACCATTAAAAGTTTTTCAAAACTATTAAAACATTTAAACAAATATTTCTTTTTTTAGTAGAAATGATTTCTGCTGTTATCAGCTCCTGAAACTGTATTCCCTCACCTGTGAGTGAAACTAAACTCAACTCGAATTTTAATTTTAGCTTCGGCCTTTATTTCAGTTTATATAATTTGCATTATATTTTTGTAAACATAAAATAACATAAACAGAAAGCCGTAAAAGTATGTTAAAAATGTATCGCTGTTTTAACAAAATTAAGAAAGAAATGCATTAGAATCTCTAAATACTATTAAAATTATTAGTTTCAGCTTGGATGAAGCCGAAATGTGCACAAGAAGTAGAATTAGATATTTTCCAGTCGACCCATTATAGGTCATTAGAAACCCATTCTGTCTGTGATACTCTTGTTGAAAAATTAACGGAATTATTTTCTGTTTTTAAAAAGTCCAGATAAAATGAGTTTTTAAATGATTAACTTTGTTACGCTGATGAGCAAAGTACTGTGCAATATGGAAGTTAAATATAATATGATATGCATCATCGATCGGCAACAAAGTTTTCTCGTATTTCTAATCTTTATTTGCAACAGGTATGATTCTATTCTTAACTGAAAATAGTATCGCCTCAGAGTGGAAAAAAATAAAAGGTAATAAAAATTCATACAAATATATATCTCGTTTCTCTACTTCCATAAAAATTATTTCTGTCATTGCAGACTTATAAAATTAAATTCTTACTGTTGAATAAAATGAAAACCAAGCACAAAAACAGTTTCAGTTTTAAAAACTCCGACGATTAATTTTGCATTTTTGAAGAGAAGAATAATGTTATGAATAGAAAAGCATAAAATATTAAAAAACATTTTACTAGTTGAACAAAATTGTCGTTCTGGACAGTATTAGTTAATGGAGGCTGATTGCGTGCCCCTACCGGGATAGTGGTTAGCGACGCTGATTATCGTAACGACGGGCCCGGGTTCGAAACCTCGAGAAGGCATGGATGTTTGTAAATGTATAGTGTCTGTGCTGTATGAAGGCTCTAGAGAGTTTAGGTGTGTATTTTATTTATCACATGAAAGACATAAAATTACATTTATTGCAGAATGTAATGAAGAAGTACAAATAAAGTAATTTTTCAAATGATTCGCTTCGTTATGCTGATGATTTTTATGAAATTAAAGATTAAAAGAAGATCTTATGCGCTACCGCTTGGCAAGAACGTGTCTTTGATCTTTGTTTGCAAATTATAAAATTTTCTAGCTAGTGGAAAACAGTAAAACCTCATTGAGTTGTTAAAAATTAAAAAACTAAGTTAATGTATCGTTTCAATATCTAACTTAGTAGAAAGGGTATTTTCGAAGGAAGAACTTAGCTTAAGATTAATTGGAATAAGATTATGGAAACGGTGCTGGAGAAACAGATTTGATTCGCTTTGAAGGCAAGAAAATACAGACTAGCAAAACTAAGTAGAAGAGTTAATCTGAAAGTGTTGCTTTGCTTAAGCAGTCGTATAAAGCAGCTGCAGGTTGAAGCAAGGGCTGCACATGTGTATCCAAGTAGTCATAATACGTATCGCCGGGCCTTGTTAACTGCTACGTTTCCGGCCTGGTTAGAATTCCGAGGGAGAGCATCCCGAGGTGCAGTCTGAGGCTCTACCACCTCTCAAAAAAAACCACCTCTCTTTCCCTACCACTAGTCTCTGGAAAGAATTTCTGCTTGCTGGGTATTTTGAGTGCCCTCTTGCTGCACAGAAACTATACGCTTACAGATATTCATGCCTTCTCCGGGTCTAGAACCCGGGCCGTTCAGTATGGCAGTCAGCGCCTCTAACCAGTATCCCATCTGAGCGATAAGCGCATAAGCAATAAGAGTAGGCATTAGTTTGAAGATATTCCACCAATGAATATCTTATAATTTGTTATTTTAAATAAAACAGGCACCTGAAGTCATCACCATTTGCGATTGTAACGTGTGCCATCATCACCGCGCAGCACGTATTTTTCTCTACCTCATTTAAGGCTATAGATCAAGTCAGGTTTCCTTCACACGTTTTTCACGAAAGGAAAGGCACTTGAAGGGAATTGAACTAGAGGAAAAACATTACTACTCAATCTTCAGGCTACTTAATTCATCTGTTGCAACTGTCATTTGTATAGCCACAAGGCAAATTGATCGGCGGAAAATAATCTTGAAGTTCCTATTTCAAAGTAACAGATTATAGCACTATGTGGTTTTATTAACATGTATGGAAGAAGTCTGTTACTCTAGAATAGACATTTCAAGACCACACCAC
>KK113929.1:379586-398897 GCA_000611955.2 Stegodyphus mimosarum
ACGTGGCTAAGCTACGGTAAAAAAAAATCGAGTCATGTAGGTTGCTAATTCTCTCTGGGAGGTGATGATGACACACGATACGTGCGTAAATAAGGGGAGGATTGATGCAACCTTGAATTGTATGTTTTAAGGAATATATTACTTTTAAAGAATGAAAATAAAACGCTCTGTAAATCTTTAGTTATAAATGAAGCCCTTTTTCTAAGCCGAGAGGAGAATAGAGGTGGATGAGTAACTTTAAATTTGTAGTTATGTATACTTTGAAATTGTGTAACTGTGCAAACTATCATCTGGCTACTTTGCTTTGACTAGCTATGCTAATTTTTTTTAAGTTAGTCACTACAGCAGTCATATAGTTCGAAGATTATTTACCGTTTTTTTTATTTTCTCATTTTCCAGAACTCACAGTAGATTTTCATAATTTTAATATTTTTCAGATTCATCATTTTAATTTGTTAAAGTTCTGTCATTTGCAACATTTTTTCAGTTAGCACTGGTTTCGCCAATTGGTAAATCTTACAATGTAACACAATAGCAATCTTTTTCTATTCTTTGAAAGAATCTAATCATCATTTTTCTCAAGAAAACAATTGGCACGTAGCATCTTATGGCCTCTTTATTAATATGTATTAAAGTCACTGTACAGTTGACGCGATTTTTAATTAATTATAAACGTCAAATTATTTTTATAGTTTTTAAGAATTTTGCATTTTTTAAAAATATTTTCTCAAACTATATGTCTAACTTAATACTTTTTTATTTGGGAAAAAATTACGATTATTTTTCAAACTTCTTGGTGTGAACATACGTAAGGTTTCCTAAAAAGCGCAATTTTTGAAAGCACATTTAAAATTGATTAAAATATATAAGGGATGTATCATATATCTTTCATAAATCGAGAAGGATTAAAAAAGCTTTTAAAAAGACTCTTTGATGTTAGCTTACGGAAGAACTTCAGATTAGCAGATAACTTTTTAAATCCCCTGACGATTCTTATTCGAATTTGTTCAATTAATTGCATCTTTAATAGTTTAATAAATTTTTTTAAAAAAATTTTCATTTTTTTTTTTCAATCCGTCATTATAAGTCATTTTTAGCCAAAACGTCGTCGAGTTTGGCGATTTTGGGTGATTTTTTGCCAAATTTGACAGGGAAAATTAGTCGCCAAAACCATTGGCAGCTTGGCGATATCTCGCTAATTTAGCGAAATAACCATTTACCCAACGTTAAATACAGTTTCATCTGTATTCGTATTTTTTCGGCAGAACATCGTCTCTTCCAAGTATTTCATGTTACCTTATATAAAAAATAATACAATTTCACAAAATTATTTACATGTATGCAAAATTCGTAATAATACCATTTGCTGTCCCTCTTGTTTTCCCACGCTGTTTTCTATTTTTGGCATTTTTCGTAGACAGTTTTGTTTAATTCGGACGGTTTGTGTTAGCAATTTTTCTGTCGCTCAGAAATGAACAAACATATTTTTTGTTTTTAGACAGGTTCTTGTTAACCAGGGCGGTCAATACTGGATGTTGTTTAAAGCATTAAGTGTGGCTAGTTCGACATCGAAATTTGAACACAGAGTTGAAAAACTAAAAAAGTCTCACTAAGCTTTTCGATAAACGTAGTGAATTGAATTTTCCAGTTTGTAATAATTTCGTGCTGTCACTTTAAGAACTCGTAAAGCAACGATGCGAACAATGGACTAGTAGATTCTTCTGTGACAGAAACTACCCCAGTTTTGTGTTTGAAACTGGAAACTATCGATAATTTTAGACAATATATTATTAATTAAATAAATATTTTTTCAAAGTTATTCTAATTTTAATTCTATCCAAAAAATAACGGTAGAAATTATGTAAGAGTTTTATATGAAACTGCACTGAAAAGGTATTAAGAGTATTGCTGAATTTTTAATGGTATGTCTATACAGAAAGCAATTTCAATAGCAGATGCACATGGAGAAACAGAAGCAGCATAGTTGTGTAGAAGCATAGCCTATCTTATACGTAAGAGAAAAAGCGAAAGAATAAACTCCCGATTCCATCTTTATTGTCTCTCTTTCCTCCATCTGACGGCCACCAAGCCATCATTTTAGGTGACACAAATGCACGACAAACGGTGACTCCGACCCCCTTCTGCTTAAGTTTTACCCTCCCCGCCGAGGACCATGGGGAAAGAGAGCGAGGAAAAAATAAGAGAAAGAAATCAAGATCGGGAAACGAATTGACAATAAATTATTTCACTCGCTGAAATAAACCGATGTAGCAACAATGGAATAGGTTGTATTTTGCCGTTTCCTTTTCTCTATGCTGCTGCTCAAGATAAAAAGCGAACCAGTTCTGTATAAAACAATTTATTCGAATTTATTTTTAAGCTGCTAAAAGAGTCTGGAAGAGGGTGAACTATGCGAATGTATTTATAGCCATCGAAAAGGAGTCTATCTTTTTTTCAAGGTTTTTTTTATGTTCTTTATTTTTATTTTCGTGGAGCGTATGTTATCTGCAACAAGGGGAATTTCGGTTCCTCGCTTTCCATAGAGATGGAGAAATGATTGCGTGCAGGTATAAGTTACTTTTTGATGATTAAAATCCAATTTAATGGGAATAATCCAATAAAATCTGGCGTAATATGCATAGAAACAGAACAATAATTATTCAGTGTTTTAAAATCTTTTCCTATGAATAACGTGGACTTAGAAATAGCATGCCTAGTCTCATAGTTCATAAAGCGATGCATTATTCTGAAATGTGCAATGCTATTTTGGCTTAAAAGGTGGCGTATTATTCTGGGTTCACTAAAACATTTTTATAAGTGAAAATCGAATATTACAGCAAAACAATAACAGCCAAACGAGAGCTAAAATTTCTGAACCTTTATAAAGGAAATCTTCATAATAAATGAATAAATCATGTGAGGAAGAAATTTTTGATTTTTTTTAGTTTGGTTATAGCAAAGCATTCCAGGGCTATCTGCCTAAAGAGATGCCTTCATGGAGAATATTCTAAGCAAAACTGAGTTGTATTCTCATTAGAAGCGGGGAAAACACTGAAAGAGAACTACGCAGTCAGCACGTTCGCGTGGTTCTCGCCTAGGACGAACTACCAGCATTCAATAGTCCTAGTAATCGTTCGGCCATTTATGGGGCAAATTATTATTTATATACACATTCATGCATGCATACGCTGTGCATATTGATTTTTTGTGTACTGTGTGTCATATTCTTTGTTTTACTTGCTTACTCTCCCTCTGCTTGCATAATTTGCTCACTAAAATGTATAAAAGTGATTTTTGAAACTTCATTTGATATATTTGAAAAAAAAACTTGTTTTGGATGTTATTAATAATTTCGATTTTCAAGATAAACACTGCAATTTGATGATTTCTAACAACGAAGTTATTCTAAAGACTTTAAACATGCTTAAAATAGAACACATTTAATGTTACGACTTCGAGAACCTTTATACTACGTTACCCTTGGATGAAATATATAATAGCCTTCTTACTCTTCCTCAATTATTTCCGCAGATCCAGACAATAGTAGCTCCTGAAGAATGGAAACTTTTTCTTAACAGTGTACTTTTTAACAATTATTTACAATTTAATAACATTATCTTTAAACAAGTGCAAGGAATTCCAATGGACGGAAACTGCTCAACTGCAATCTGTGGACTCTTCCTCTTTACTCAAGAATTTAAATTTGTACGTTCACTTAACGACGAAGAACACAAGTATTTCCAACAATTATCTCTCGTTATATTGATGATGTTATTGGCTTTAATAACTTTTGCAAACTTGAAAATGCTAATATTTACCCTTCTTGCCTCAAACTTAATGCTACTAAGACATTGCAAAATGAAGTAGTTTAGCTAGATCTATATATTACAATATCAAATTACAATCAAATTAAAATTTTTGATAAACGTAGACTTTAATTTTCATACATTAAAACTCACTAACTGGAATTCTAACATTTCAAAAAGGGTCATTTTCAATACTATTAATGCACGATTTCTTAGAATTAAAAGAATCTGTAATAAAGCTGAACTCCTACAAGAAGAAATTCTCTATTTCATTAAAATTTTACAAAACAATCTTATTCCTAAAACAGTAATTAAAAATTCCTTAAAAATAGCTGGCATTTACCTTTTATTTTAGATTATTTGGATAAGATAATGAAATTTTTTACTTAAATCCCAAGGGATGGATGGCTAATTCAAGTGATTTAATGTAAAAATGTAACATAGGTTCCTTTTACTGCTACTTTTTTACTCTCTTAAATTGGAACAAAACTTCAGTTTAATTATTAAATTTAAAATTTAATATTACTGCTTTCTGGCCTTTTCTGTCCTTTTGCTAATTTTAGGGGCCTTTTTCGTTTCTTATCGTCTGTAAGCCCTCTAGCAAGAAGAGTTACGACTTTTTCTAACAAATCATGCTTTTTTTCCAATTTCCACTGCTTTCAGGTCAGATTTTACAATTGCTAAGTTTAGCCATTTTGTTCTTCACATTCAAAAATTTTTTACTTACTCAACTCTGAACAAGACGCTATTTTTTTGAAAAAGCGTCCATCTTCGACCTTCAAAGAAACCCTCTTTATTTTCTCCCTCCCTTCTGTCCAGATTTCCACAGAGGCCGTTGTTCACCATTGGCTTAGCATCATGATGTTTACTTTCCTCTTCTACCAAGTTGCACCTAACTGGTGATTTTTAATTGCTTTTCTTTATTGGTTGCCCCCTTTTTTAAAATTCTAATTCTAACAACCTTTTCAGCATTTTTACTCTTTTAATTTTCAAACAGCAACTGCAAAGGATGCAGGTATGTTCATTTTCTTTCACTATAAAATGCAATTGGTCTTAGCAAGATAGTTGTGTTTTATTTTTAATTTTTTAGCTTTCTTACTGTACAATTACTAAGTTTAATTCTTCTAGATCATTGGGACCTCCCTTAAAATTATGTACTTTTTGACTAATGGCCTATTTTGCCATTTATTTTTTATCTGTACATGCACTTTACCAAGCATTATGTAAAGTTTTTTTTCGGTTGTGTTTTAGTTTTAAAGTTATGGCAGGCCCGTCGGGAAAAGAAGCGATGAAAATTAAATCTAACTGTAATAAGTTGATTCCTTTAATTTTCTCTTAATGTAAATACGTTTCAGTCTCAATTTTTGTCGTTTAATGGTATTTAGCTGGCTTCGAAATTGTCATGCTTTTCCCTTGATAAGTCCGTGATAAACCTCGATTTAAGCTAAATTGCCATTTACTACCGTTCTTTATAATTTTAGCTTGTGCTTTAAATATGTAATTTTAGCTTATGCTGTAAATATGCTATTAATTTTAACGTATTTTAATATTTTTTTAAATGCTGAGTTTTTTCTCAATCCAACATTTAGTTTTTTTTTCTGCGGTTACTTTTACTATTTTAGTAATTGATTATTTGTTCAAAATATTTTTACACTCTGGAATTACAGTATCAAATTTACTTTAAGGCGATAGCTTTTAGAATTTTACTCCTTTTTCTAATCCTTATTTATATATATGTATATATCAGGCATGGCCAAACTGCTGCTATCTTAATAACGGCTCGTGAGATACTTGCGGTCCTTTGGCCTCTTAAATGTGATTTACTTGTAATAAACGGTAGTTTACTTTTCGAAACACAATTTCATTTTGAAATATAAATCATATGTTTCTTTATTAAAAGCAAATTTGATTGTTCAAATTATATTATGTATGTAATCTTTTATTCGATTTCAAATTGTCCGCCTCACGTTGATCTTTGAGTAACAAAAAAATTCCAACAAATTTCATTTCTGCTGATTCGCTCATGGCCATATTACTTTTAGAGCAAATAATTGCCGTGGAAATAGCGCAAAATAAATATACAAATACTAAAGCACCTTAAAAAAGTAAATACCAACACTAAAGCACCTTAAAAAGTAATGCTATTTGTTTTTTGTTCTCTCAGGTTAATTGTATTTCATGCAATTTCTGCTTCTGTGTAAATCCTTTTGCTTTACAACAATTGTATCCATTGCTGTAGAATATTTGTTTTTTCTTGTAGAGTATTACTTTTTGAAGTCCTTGAATGGCTTGAGCAATTGCTAAAGAAACCTAAGAGGAAACTCGCTTCCACCCATGGCCTCTTTCAGTTTGGACAAAAAATTTAAATCTGAGATTTTGTGATCGGTGAGGTAAACTTCGTAAAAATCGGTGAGGGGTGGTATCGTGTTCCAGGCTCTCTCCAGGTACAAGTTGTCCAGGCTGAATTCGAGTTATCTGTAAAAAACATGTGCTCTATTGTAAGTCTGATCCAAGGCGCATGTTGTCTGCGCCATGCTAAAGACTCTCTCTTTTGCTGCAGAGAGCAGAACCAAACAGCGGGTCTTCTTGTGTATCGCGCTATCTCCTGAAGCCTTCGGACACCTGTGACCATGAAACTCTGTGACGTTGGTAGAATACGCAAAAGATCAAATACGTGAATACAATCAAGTACCTCGGATTAACAATCGACATGAAATGCTCCTGGTTTCCTCATCTACAGAATATTAAACTTCATACAACATGAATACTACTGCCTACGACGTATGCATGGATATAACTGGGGCTTAAATCCCCATATAACACTGATTCTTCTAGAAACAGTCATATCAAAGATGGTAAATTACTAGCTGGAGCTTGGGCACAACCAGTGACAGTGAGAAAGATTAAATGTTTAAATTCAATTCAAAGGCCTTTTGCTTTTTGCAATACTCGGGCGTATCGCAGAACTCCAATTATAGCACTTGATACTTTAGCTGGTACTCTTCTACTATCAACTCGTGCAGAAATGGAAAGCGCCTATATGAAAGGCCTTGAACTTAACCAAGCCGCAGAATTTAACAATCAAACCTTTCTGCCATCCAACTATGAAAAGGAAATTAACCCCAATCTTATTCATTAACCGCTTCGCTTCAGCAAAATTAAATTCCACATGTCTGATGTGGAAATGAATTATTTGACATCTTCAAATAATTCATCTCCAATTGCTTATACGGATGGTTCCGTAGTCTATTTTCAAATGACCCCTTCAGATATCATCAGATGGAAAGGCCATCTCAATAATAATAATGTTTTTCAAGCAGAATTGTCAGCCATAAAAGCAGAGATTGAAACAGCCGTTCTCAACAATATCAACGAATTTAGCATAAATTCTGACTCCCAAGCAGCTATCTTAGCGTTCAAGAGCCCCTTACCTTCTTCTCCATTGATTTCCGACATAAATTCTCTTCTTGGCAAAATTCCAAACTATCAAATTTCATGGATCAAAGGACATAGCGGCCATTTTGGTAATGATCAGGCACATGAATTAGCCAAAGTAGCAGCTATTAATCAGGATGGTATTGAAATCATCATTCCATGGCCTCGCTCAAATTTCAAGTACTAACTGAAACAACTTGCTTCAAAATCATGGCAAGATTTGTGAAACGATGCTCCACAGGGAAGACGCACATATAACTTGATCCCCAATGTAAGCTTCGCCTCTCTATACTCAAATCCTTCATTAAATTACTATATAACAGGGCACGGACTCTTCCCCACATGTTTTTGCGTAAGAAATATGGCAAACTCCGACATCTGCATAAGTGGGGAACCTGGCATTCCAAAGGTTTCTAATTAAAGATAAACATCAGTGTCCAAAATTTCAAAAAAATATGCAACAACTCTATTCCTACGGCCTAGATCTCTGTCAAGTGTAAGTCCTCATACTGCAAAAATTTAGTGAACTTTTACATACAGTGATTATGGACAAAACGACTTCACTCGCCAACTTTATAAACTGCAATAAACCTTTATATCTGAAATAACCCATGGACATCCCCACTTTAGCATTGTTATTACAATTCATCATACCATTGTGTTCCCAGTACTAATTATAATTATCTCATTATAAATGTTATCTTCTATTTTTGTTCGACCAAAACAAATAATCAATTTAACTTGTGAATTTGAAATGGGATTCAAACTATATTGTAATCTCCTTATGTCTTACATCTTTATTTTTAATATATACTGGATACGGTGTGTACGGTGGGATTGCACGATGTACCATAATGGGCAAACTGTAAACCATTTATTCTTATAAAACTTGGCAATTCCCGCCCCCTCTTTTTCTTCTTCTCTTTCTTTTTTTAAGAGTTAGTGGGGGAAGGCATTACCAGTTGACCCATGGTACATCGCTGGTGTCCCCAATACTTTTACCTGTACCTGTAGTATTCCTGTGTCGCTGCCCAGAAAGTGCCAAATATTGATATTCATTCGGGGTTGTTTATCTTGGTCGACCTTGCCGATCTTTTCTATTTGGATCCAGTGTCCTGAAATTGTTTCCGCAACTTGCAGAAGACACCAGGCCTTACCTTGAGCTCTGTAGCCATCTGCGCTTGCATTTGGCCAAGCTTCATCCTACCGACCATCCTCCATGTCATTCCATCGTCATAGCGTTCATGGCTATTCATTTTATCTAATATCTTTTAAAATTTACCCATATCTCGTGGGAAGCACGTTGAAAGTTATGAAGGAGTACGAGTACACAAATCATCAAAAACCCCTCGTGCGGTTATGTCCCCTTCACAATCACAACCCGCAGACACGCACATATAGTCATGTGTATTCTACTCTGAATATTTGCATAATAAGTACCTTTGGTTCTACTACACGTTTCGTAAAAATAGACATAATTTGCAAATTCTTTTAACTTTGCACACAAGTGAATAATGACGACAAATTTAAACTAACCACATTGAATTGATTATTAATTTACATTTTTAGCCAAAAGGGGCAATTAGTCTCGAAATGCGATTTTGCGTGGAATCATTATAAATGCGTCATTTCACTTTTCATTCGAGTCTGTTCCCATTCGGCAAAATATAAGTTATTCGTCTTTTAAATAGAATCTTTCTGTTGTGCATTAACAAACTAAGCTATCTGAAGACAACAGATGCAGTTCTTAGTGAAAGCAAGAGATGACTGAATCAAAAGAATTGAATTTTTTTTTAAATTCAGAAGAAACTTTCATTAATTATGCACTACAGTGGCAATAATTAAAATGTGAAAGGTTTGAGATTTTAACGACTAAACGGGTTTGTTAAGTTTTATTGCGTTTTCGCTGAGCTCGCACTCTACCAGTCTGGTGTTGCAGTCACTCCTGCTGATCCATTGTTTTTTTTTTTTCTAAGTTTATTATTAAGCATTGTTTTCTTCGCAGTTACCTCATACACAATTCAACAGCAAAATCACAAAAATTTTAAAAGCATCATAGCAGCATATGCTTAGAATTCCCGATGGGGTGTTAAGTGTTCGCATACTTTTTTCTTTTTAAAATTTTTTCAATGTTTTCTTAGTTCATCACATCAATGTTAAGTTTTCTCAGTAAGATGGCTTCCAAAACTTTTTTTCGTCTTTTTATTATTAACGTTTTATGCGTTAACTTTATCTATTAAAACTAGTAATATGTAGCAGTTTAAATTTTAGTAATCTTTTAATAATACAGCATTTTTAATAATGGTTTCTTAAGGATATCTAAAGACGAATAATCTATCATTTGAAAAGCACATGGCAAAGAATTATTACTTAATTTATGCTTAAATCTTTTCTCTATGTGAGACGGGGATTTTTATATCTAGAGTTCGCTTCAGCAGATCTCAAGTACTTCACATCGATAGGTTGCCATCCATCATCGATTATCGAGTATTTCGAAGTCTGACATTTCCCCCATTTGCCAACTAAGCTCTTTTTGTCATCCGATTTGAAAAATTTTATTTTTATCGGCCGGGAAATAAAATTTTTCAAATCGGATATTTCGATTTCTCTGATCTCGATTTCTCTCCGTGGTTTAAACGTTTCGTGTACTGAACAGTTGCGCTTAGGCATAAAGTTTGAGCCACTTGCTTAATTGGAATATCAATGAAATCAATTTGGATACCTTACACTACGAGCATAAGGATTTTGTTGATTACATATTGATATTTCACTTAAGATCATGAACTAAAAGAAATGAATGAGAGAATTTTCAACAACTATTCACCTGAATATCGCCTGTTATTAATAATTTAATAAATTATTTAAATACATATTAAGTAATAAACTACTTATTTCATTGTTGGTTTAGTTTTTAATACGCCATTACCATCGAAAAAGAAAGTCGGCATTATGAAACGAAATTACTCGAAAACTGTTAACTACATTAACTACATATTCGAGAGGTCCATGGTTCGTGTCCCGGCGACGGCATTGCTCATTTTCCGGATGATGATTCCCCACTACCAGGATTTGGTGATTGGGTCCTTTAATCCCTAGTCGCCCTTTAAAAAGGAGGAGTATATAAGGTATTTCTCCCACCTTCTTTGCATGCGTTCGTGGTGTAATGGTCAGCACACTCGGCGGGTATATGCGAGGGGTCCGAGGTTCGAGTTCTGGCGAGGGCATTGCTCATTTTTCATTTCTCCTGCTTCAAAATAACCTAATGTCTCTACAACTTTTTATTCAGGCTTCACATTTTAACAAAACACAACGCCACATTTTATACTCGAATTAGAAAGTTCCAACGAATAAAATTAACAGTTACTAATAACAAGTGTAAGTCATAATTTTACGATCTTTTGTATTCTTCAGTTAGTGACATACATTAGCAGATTTTAGAGTTCATAAAAAATACCTATTTGAGAAAGCAATGTCATCATTGCTTAAACTGCTAAGCATATTTATTTTAATGATGTACTCCTCTTGGTACTTTCACAGAATTTTTGAAAGCTTTTGGGAAATAAACTGTTGTAAAGTTATTTCATTCTTTTCTTATATTTTTGTAATTCTGAAATGGTGGTAAAATTATGTTATAACGTCGTATATGTTTAGCTATCATAAAATGTTCGCGACGTTGAAGACTGTCAGCGAATTACACCAAGTCTTTAAAAGTACTACAAAGTCAGTAGAAGGGTGTAAAGGACCCTTAATTAACTCAAATAAAGTTTAACAGTCGGTATCAGCTTGTGGTTACAAAAAGCCAACACTTTTGGTTTAACTCAAAAGGTTATGAACAACTTAGAAATTGATGAAGTTAAATATCACACGGCTTCACAGGCTAACTATAGCTCAAGTTGGGAAAATGCAATCGCTTGAAATCAAAGGGTATATTTGAATCAGTGGATGCGAAAGGAATGCAAGGAGCTGATTGTATCTTCACATATGCCTTTTCCCATGAAGTTAGTGGTTAATTACTTTCGACAATAGATTCTTCACGGTAAGCTATTCTCCGTTTGTCAGCTCTGGCCATGTAATTATATTACAGAAAAACATTTTTTTGAAGTAAATTATTGTGGCTATGTTTCTGGAGGCTGAAAAGCATTTAAAAATTACTTGAGTAACGCACAACTTGCCCTGTATTCATTACTGAATTAATGGATGCAAAGGTTACAGTGTTGTCGGGAAGCATTTCCTGCTAAGCTTGTTAAAGTACTTAATAACGTCTTTTTTGACACTAAAGTGACGCTTTCGCACAACCATTGATGCAAAGGGCAAGATGATTTAGTTCATATACGGTAATCTAAGCTGACGATCACTCTAACCAACAGCCAAATGAAAAATGACGATTTAAAAATCCCCACTTCAATGTAAATGATTTCTGAATTTCCATTTCCAGAGAAAGTTCTAAGACTCATAGAAAACTCGTAGAACATTCTTAAGTGGAATATAATCATCGTTGATAACAAGTTAGAGTACAAAGTACCAAAATACGAAGGTAATCCGTAAAACAGAAAAGTCCCAAGACAGCTCATATTACATCTGTACCGATATCCATGCAGCTATGACGTAATATCTATCCGTCAATTCGTTATTTATCGAGCTGAATTTTGCTTTGTTACCATTTTTGTCTTTTTTTAAAAATAAACTGTCGGAAAATACCAATAATTTCGAATTATTCATGAAAACATTGAAAGAGAGCGCAATTAAATTCTGCTTTAAAGCTTCTACAATGTTTACAGAGCTAACTAACACGGCAGCATGCAACGTTTTTAGACGGGTAAGAAAGGTGGCAAAGCACCGTGTAACGGGCAAAAACTGGTATTTGCTTTGTTATCGATTACGTCTTTTTTCACAAATCACCATCCACTTTGGCCGATTTTCTACCATTTTTTGAAGTATTCGCGAAACATTGATACGGAGAGCATGAAAACAGTACTTTAATGCTTCTACACTGTTCTAAAGAGTAAACGAACACTGCGAATTAGACTTAGTAAGAAAAAATTTATGTATGTGTACATGTTTACTGTGATTTAGAAAATTTACGTACGTGTATGTGTTCATATATTAGTTTATAAAACGAGAAAAGTTTTATTAAATAAAAGCAAAAGAAAGATTTAGCTAAAGCTTTAAACATGATTGTGATCAATTCTGTATTTCTTGACATGTTTTTATTTTTTATTTCTTCCATTTCTTGACATGTGATTCCTTTTTACACAGTTTTTTTTGGCGCATATTTCCTTCTACTATTTATATACACTTCTCTACCATGTAAGAATACAACTGGGCATATTTATTAATTACATACGGACATAAAGAGAGTACTATTATTTTAGATCATAGAAGGCATGCATTAATGAAGTCCTTTTAAAGATTTTCAGAACTTCTTTTCCCGAATTCGAAAATGTGCTACATTTTGACCGGAAAAAAATTCTGCTGAGCCGCCGCCGACACCATAAATAAATAAACGATGCCCATAACGGTAGATAGACTCGATCTCCAAATCTGAGAGCTCATGACATTCGCCGTGGAATAAACGAGCCTGGATTTGAAACTCCCCCCATCCAGGCAAAATTCCCTTCTTTCGAAATAAAAGATCCTCCACCTCATCTTCACTTCTTCCAATTCCACCTGTCGCGAAATTTGGCGCTCGTTCCTTCGATTCCCAACCCCTAAAACCTTTCTTAAATGGCTCCATTTCTCTGAAGATGAAGTAGAAAATGGAGCATCCAGGAGAAAGAAGAGCATCATTTCCCCGAGGCCCATCACTCCATGAGCCTGACTCCATAGCACAAAACAACAAGCAAATATAAACATGGCGCTTGATCCGTTGACAGAGCAAACGTTTTACCTGAGGTGGAGAGAAAGTGCTCATCATGCCGTTGAATGGATATGGCGTGTTTATATATTTCGATAGATCCGTCTTTCGTAGACGACGCCACGCGAGGTGAAGTCATTTGTCTGGTTCTTGTGGGGTTGCGAGGTCGCCATGCTGGAGAAGGTTTTAAAGGCAGGTTTAAAGCGCGGTGGGGGTTTTGTAGAAATTTTAAAAAGATTTCTTAAAAATTTCAAAAAAGTTTCGCCACTTTTCCTGCTCCCGAATAAGAATTCAAATTCTCAAAGTGCATGTTATTTAGATGATAACCTCAAAGAAAAGTTCACTTTTTATACAGTATATGAAATATTGGTTTCACACGCAGACGGACTAAAAACCGTTTATCTGCCAATAATCCAATTATTTAAAAAAATTAGATTTTTTAATTTATTATGATAGATATCATTTAAATACGTATGAAGAATGAAATATATTACTGTATCAGTTCTTGTGATATATAAGTACAGGTACAACTGAGGAGAACGACAGCGATGTACCATGGGTCAACTGGTTATGCCTTCTCATACTAACTAACACTTTAAAAAAAGAAAGAAATGAAATGAAACAAAATTGCAAACTTTATAAGAATTTACAAAGAAAAGTAGAGGAAGTGAGCAACTGAAGCTTTCCATACGATCTAGAGTTTACCTATTATGGTACATCTTGCAATTGCACCGTATGCCCCTTATCCAGCATTTATTAAAAGGCATAAAAAGATTACAGTACAGTTTCAATAGAATCCGGAATTCAAAAATTAAACTGAACATCTGTTTTGATGTACAAAAATAATAGATAAGAATAACTATTGTACAGATAAACATAATGAAATAAATACAGTAAGCACTGGGAACACAATGAACTGTAATAGGGTTATTTCAGTTTACAAAAGGTTATTACAGTTTATAAATTTCACAAGTGGCGTCATTTGTACACATTTGTACATATTCATAGGATGTAAAAGTTCATTAAATTTATGCAATATGAGAAATTATACTGGACAAAGATCTAGGCCGTAAGAAGACAGTCGTTGCATAATTTTTTGAAACTTCAGATTCTGATGTTTAGCTTTAATTAGAAACTTTTGGAATGCCATGAAATCAGTTTGTGGGGATTTTATGTGAATATCCACAGTTAAGGGGCATGAGAAAGTGTAATGATGAGCTCCCTGTTCCTCACATATGCAGATGTCAGTGTTCAAGTGATGTAGTGGTTTTATTATAGTTGTTTAATCTCTTCGGAAGACTTTTTTAAATCCCATATAGGCCACAGTAGAGTTTTCAATATATACTACTCAATAAATAAATGAATAAAATGTAACGAATGATAGGTGATTTTCCGGTTTATCCTTCCTAATTTCAATCTGCGATCAAATTCCTGCCGATTCTTCCACTAATATCCCCTTTTCCTTCACCAGTAGTCCTAATAGCTACATCTTTTGTATTTTCTATAGTTCTAAAAATGTCAGTGCTTAAGAGAAGAAAACTGTGATAAACGCTTTACACAGTTTTTCTTATAAGCGTTTATCACACAGTCATAAGCTCATAAGCGTTTATCACACAGTTGCTTTAATAAGTAAATGAAAGCAAAGCTATCCTATCAGATTTTAAATTTTTAATGAGTAATATCGAGGAATTCGCCAGTTTTTAAAGTTGCGTTTGTAAAATGGCCAATCAATGAATACATTTCATTAACAATATTACAAAAAAATACTGATATGCTTTATTATATATATAGCTATACTTTTATGTCTAGCTCTGTAATATCACGGTATCAGATGTATTCAATGAAAACTTTAAAAAATATAAAGTAAAGTACAATTTAAAAAGGTTTTTATGCAGCAAACGTTTATTGAAAAGGATATGATAATCATTGTACTAAAAGGAGAAAAATAATTTATCATATAATATAATGGGAAAAGCAGATTAAATAATTCTATTTACAGAATTCATCTGCAGTTTTACATTGCGAATAATATAAGTATGAGGCGCCCATGGTAAATTTAAAAAGATGCATTTGACAATGCAGTTAAATTAACAGATTTCATTATTTAGCGCCATTATGCTTTTATTATTCTCTATATAAAATTATAGATGAATTCTGTAAATAGAATTATTTAATTTATTATTCCCATTAAATTACATGATAAATTCTTCTCCTTCTTTTAAAGCAGTAATTATAATATCCTTTTAAATAAAAGCTTACGTCTTACGTATACCTTCTTTTAATTGCACTTTATTTTCTGCTTTTAGTCTCAATTACACGTTACAAATACTGAAATGTTTAGTAGTTATTAAAGTCCAAACAATAAATTATAAGAAAATAAATTGTGATATTGAGTAAAATTACTGAACATCACTCAGAGAATAAAGAAATAGCTTTGAATATTGAGTTTAGATGTAATTAGAGTGTATTAACGCATTTTAAGCATTTTATCTGAAGCTAAAATGAAACGGCGAATATCGTCAATTTGTTATTAAGTTTTTCAAGATGGCAAACGTCGTCATTACTCGAAATCATTTTTTCCGCGAGAAATGTTTTTTCTCCTATCTGCTTCATATAGCAACACATTTTTTTTAAAAAAAGTGTAGAAAATTGCTCAATTAACAAACTTTTATAATTCTTGTTTTAACAGAGGACGAAAAGTTTGTTTTATGCTCTACAAAAATTCCAAAGCTTCATACCCGATACATTTTTAGATGTTGAAATTTTGAAATCACAAACGTCAAATAGTCTAAAAATCGAGGGATTTTCAAAAATTCGCCAAAAATTCAGAAATTAAGTTGAGTTTTCCCCACAAATTTTAGTGAAAAGATTTTTTTTCTCTCTCTATTCGACGGTATAAATACTCAAATTCTGATATATTTAGTATGTTCGTTAAAGGTATGTGAGAAAAATCGTTTAAACATTAAATTTAAAAAATCTAAATCGAATTTTGAGAACCCCGCTTCACCACATTGCAGTGTCTTTCGTACGACCTTACATGTACAAAATTTGAATAAATAGCTTATCAGGAAGTCGATAACTTATCAGTAAATTAAAAATTGATCATAAAATTCCACTCAGTGAAACAAACACCAAGAGAAGTGAACTAAAAACTTATAAAAATTAAATGAATTTTTATAAATAATTTTAATTTTTGTAAGGTTCTTGGAAAACTTACTGCAGATCTTTCCTTTCTGTGCTTTATTTTATATTTGTTTCTACTACCATTTTATAATTCTGAATTATTTGACCGACTTAATATTCTTTATCTGACTTTATTTTAAGGATCCTTTTTAACATTTATTTCTGACGTTTGGATTACTTGACTTGAATTTACTTATCAGTACATTAAAAATCGATCACAAAATTACATTCAGTGAAACACCAAGAGAAGTGAACTAATAAAAATGAAATGAATTTTTATAAATCCTTTTAATTTTTATAAGGTTCTTGGAAAACTTGCTGCAGATCTTTCTTTTCTGTTCTTTATTTTATAACTGTTTCTACTACCATTTCATAATTCTGAATTATTTGACCCACTTAATATTCTTTATAATTTATTTTAAGGATCTTTTTTAAGTTTAACATTTATCTATGATGCTTGGATTTCTTAAATAATTTCATACAACTATACTATATGCTGTAATTAAATCATTTTTATTATCAAGCTTTGTACCAATAAAATGCTAGTAGAAATAGATACATCAGTGGAACTTATAAAAGTCAATAAGCAGATACATAGCAATAATGTTGTTGATATCATCCTGCAATTGTTTGAATGCTTTTGAATATAAGTTAACATGAAATACTTGCATATCTCACTAATCAGATTTGCAAGTCTTGTGTGCAAAAACTGGCCCTGACACCGCTAAGATTCAGTCGCCATTTAACACCTAGCCGCAAAAGTATTTCTATCTTGTTGTTTTAATTATGTGTTTTTTATTGGCACAGACAGTTATTTAGCTAATTTATTCGTTGCATAACCATAAGTCCCAAAAAGATGACTGTAAAAAATAGTGGTGAGGGAGAAAGGTGAGTGGTGATGATCGTCTACGATATTGTATATTCTAAAGCAGAAGAGTGCTAAAAAATGCTAAAACTCCAGCTAAGGGCGTTAAAATTGTTTCAAAGCTTTGGAATCCTATCCATTAGAAAATGAAAGAAGTTGCTGTTATTGTGATTGATACAGAAGCAGCTTGCTGGAAACACTGTGTCAGAGATTATAATTTGCAAGAAATTACGAGTTATTTACGCCGACTTTCCGCAGCAAAGCCCTGATACTTCAGCACAGAATGTTTAACAGGAGCAGTTCAAAGTGAGGGGGGGGGTGGTACTAGAATTTCCGAAAAAAATTAGCATTCACTCCGTTGTCAGGCATGGTGAGGCAGCAAGCTCTGATTGTAAGGATGTAACAAAACTGTAAAATCCTTTGTTGAATTGGTCGAAGCCAAAGGTTACATTATCCAACAAGTGTTCAGCTGTGACAAGCCATGGCTCTCCTGGAAGAAGATGCCAAGCAAAACCCATATAACGGCAGAAGAAAAGAAGATACCAAGCCACAAGCCCATGAAAGATAGGTGGCCGATGTGGCGACTGCAAGATCAAATGAGAGTGGTGACTTCAAGATGAAACCGCTGCTTGTAAACCACTCAGAAAAACCCCAGAGCTCTCAAGACTCATAAGATTTTAAAAGAGAAGCTACAGGTATATGGAGGAAAAAACTCAAGGTATGGGTCACTAGGAAGACTTGGTCTTTGGTGCTTCCGTTAAGAAATACCTCGAGGACAATGACTTACTCATGCAAGCCATTCTCGTCCTTGACAATGCTGTTTGCCACCCATCAAACCTTAAGGGCAACATCGGCTAGAAGTTACTTTTATAAAGATTCTCTACCTTCCATCCAACACCACCCTTATCTTACAGCCCATGGACCAAAAAGTGATTTACAGTTTCAAGAAACCTTTTATCAACTATAATATTGCCATGTGCCTCAACATTATTGATATAACCTAGCAGGGTATAACAAAAAGGGCCTTGACCGCTGCGTGGAAAAAGCTGTTGCCTGACGTTCTAACTGAAAGGAACTTCGAACGATTTAGACTTGAACAGGAAGTGCTGAAAGGGATTGTGCACTTCGGAAAGTCCACGAGCCTGGAAGTAGATGAGAGAGATATTAAAGAGTTTTTCATCGCACAATCCGAAGAACGGAGGAGTTGATGAAACTACAAATTCAGCAACAAACGGAATTTCTGCAGGAGAGTGCAGAGGAGCCGGAAGTGGAGGAGGCTATCTCTTCAAGTGAGATAAAGGATCTTTTGCGATGGGGGGGGGAAGCTTTTGTTAAAAAGAAACATCCTGAAAAGATTGATCGCTGTTTAATGACACTTGCCTAACTCATTTCAGAAGCATTCTAAAAGGGAGAAAGAAGTTAAGCTCTTTGGACAGGTTTATATTGAAACATCCTTCGGATGAAAGTGTGGCAAAAAGGGAAAAGAACTATTGAAGAAGAAAATTAAGCAAAAAAGAGGGAGTTAATATGTATATCATACGTTAATCTAATATATATGTATCTGTTTATTTCTTTAAATTATCCTTAATTAGGTTTATATTAAAAATTAAATTATTAGGTTTTATTTTGTTTATATACAATATTTGTTCATTATAAATATGTTTTACTTATCTTGAAAACATTTAAAAAAACGTTGGTATGATTTTTTGGGGGGACCGACATGAATTGATCACATTGCAATTAATATCAATGGGGAAATTTGCTTTGACACACGAGAATTTTAATTTACGAGCTTAGTCACGAAACGAATTAAATTTATATCTCAAGGTACCACTTTATCAAAAAATATTAGGCGTTTCTGTTTATTAGTTTTAAAAATGTGAGATTAATTGATAATAATAAACTTATAAATATACAATTACATGTAACGATATAAGAATCGATGCATGTAATTGTATATGCATATACAACCGATGTCCACAAATGTCCTTACTAGACCTTTATTTTCGCAAACGTTCGCCATTTTCACTTGCCCTTAGGGGTAGGTTATTAAATAAATTCGAATATTTCGAGGTTGAGTTTTTCCTCTTCAATTCAATGGTTCATTCAATGATTTTGTGATTTACTAGCGTGTTCTTGTCTTTAATATATAGTTTTATTATAATTGG
>KK113929.1:398917-428707 GCA_000611955.2 Stegodyphus mimosarum
ATGACTTTTATTAATTTAGAATCCTAATCGAAAAAATTTTGCAATAAATTTATTAAACTAGAGATTTTATTAATTTTTAATTTATGAAAATAAGGTTAAGAGCTGGCAAAATGCAAATACTGAAGCCAAGAAGAAAGAACACGAATCCTATAAAATTCTGTTAATAAGAACTCTTGTTTGGGAAAAATTATATTGATCAATACTTTCTCTATAATATGCAGAGATATACTTGTCATTTATTAACATCAGAAATCTAAGCTGAAATTTTATTTTAGTTAAATACAAATGCAAAAAGTTAGCTCTTGAATTTATGTACAGCTTTTAAGTATTATCTCCAGCTTTAAAGTATCCTAATCAGTTTTTATTCAGGAGTCACACTCTTTATATCACGTTCTTAATAGTGAATGTAGGTACCAGGGGAATGTATAAAAGATTTGATTTCATAATTTTTATAAAACCGATTCTTCTTTTATTTAAAAATGCAAAAACAAGAATATTTGCATCATTTATAACATTTCCGCAATTGAAAATTTACATCTACCGAAATGGTTTAGAAAATACAAGCCGGTTAAGGACTTTTATGATTATGGTGTACATTTACATATGTATAATAGTATGTGTAAAGATATACAAGTAGAAAACCTGAAAATTAAGGATTTTCAACATTTATTCTAAAAGGGCTTAATAAGTAAAATCCTGCGCTATCTCTGCTAAGATTGAAAACTTAATTTAATAGAAAATATGTAAATGAAAAATTAGCTTCTAGGAAATGTGAAGAAAAATTTAAATAGTAAAAGTGGGTATTATTCCTTTAGAACGGTGTTCAGTTAAAAATGAAGAAAAAATGAGAAGAAAACAATGCTACAACAACACGTCAAATATCGTGGCTCGAGAATTTAACGTTTGAAATATCATCACTCGTTATTTTTTGCCATATTTCGCCATTTTTTTAGTACGATGGATTACACAATTTGGCAATTACCTAATGACGAAGATTCTGTCATAAGATTCTTTCAGGATAACGAAGTAATAGCAATGGACTTTGTTTTCAAAATCATCCGATGAAGTTAACTCAAACAAAGCTCCTACATGGCGTTGTTACGTACGTTCTTGCTGTGAAAAAAAAAAAAAGGATTGAATTGACGTCGATTGAATTTTTCTAACTTCAATTAGAAATCTGCCATAATATTACAATAGATTGAAATAACTACTTTAAAGTCTTTTTACAAAAAGAAAAAAAAAAAAAATTGGACGTGTTCTTAGGGGACAACGGATATTCGGGGGTTTATGCCCGGAAAGCAAAAAATTTTTCTGGTCGCCGTTCCCGATCGTTATGCTACAACATCGATAACTGCTATTCAGGAAAACATCGCAGGTAGCAGCATTATATTTTCAGACTGCTTGAAACGATATAAAAAAGAGAAATTAAGAAATGCTGTGTATGACCATTTTACTATTTTACTAGAATCACAGTTATAATTTTGTAGGCTCCGAAACCGGATAACATACCCAAACTATGCAGTGATTGTAGGGCAGTGCTAAATAGAGAAATGAACGTCAGCTGGGCACTGCTCACAACCGTTCAGAGCCATATTTGATAGAATGTATGTGGCATCAGTTATATTCAAAAAGTGAAATTCTTTCTGCAATATTGAATTATTTGTAATTTTATGCCACCAGTCTAGATAGAATTTCTTTTTGTGTTTTTATTTTTTATTTATGTGTAGAATGTTGTAGATTAAAAAATGAAAAAGAAAAATTTACTTTCTTTACGTATTACGGAATCAAAAGTTTACTTTTTACGGAACTATTGTTTTTAGTCTTTTGAACTTTATTATTATTTTATAACTTTATTCTTGGCAACAATTGATGAAAAAAAAGCGGCGCATTTTTTTCTGTCGCCACTCTAACGGAATAGTAGCTAAAAGGGTACTACTGTGGAAATCAAAAATTGGAATTTTTAATTAATTAAATTGAAACTGGTAATTAAAAACGCTCAACTGATAAAAGTAAATTTAAACGCTTAAAACAAGAAAATGATTGTTGATGCCACATAAAGATCCCAAAACTAAATTTATTAATAAAATTTTTAAGGAAATGTATGTATTATGGATAATATTATTTATAGTGACATGCAGAATTAGAGCAATCGTCTCATTTTTTAAAAATATTTTTGTTAAAACTCGCGTAAAAAAAACCTCCGCTTTAAACAAAGATAGTTAAAAATAAATAGTTCATTACTTACTGGTTTAATTAAAACAAGAATACCTACAACTTTGAGTGAAAGCTATTCATGTTCTGATAATGTTTGCAAATTTTGCAAATTATAACAAGGTATCGCTAACTAAGGGTGAGGTTTTAATTATTAACCACATTTTCGCTGTTCTTTAAGTACTCAAATGTTAGACAATATTAATTTGTTGGACTCATCCAAAAGAAAATATTATTTCACATTAGAAGCTTTGAAAGAAGAGTGGGAGAAGATTGGATTTCTCCTAACTAAGAAGAACAACAAATTACATCAAGCTTCGGAAATTAAGAATGATGACAAATAATGTAAATGAGTTTTCTTAACCTACTGTTATCTCTTTACATTTAGTACTTTTGATCAATAACATCGAATCAGAATTCAAACGTTTTCTTTATTTTAATTGAATATTAATTAAAGTGTTACTTATTCAATCAATCTTAAATTAGCAGTGTAGTTACAGTTTTAAAAGTGAAGATTGATAACAAGTGAAATAAATTTTGAATGAAGTCTATGTATTATGTTCGTCTTAATCCGTTGAATTAAATATGAAATGTAATTAAATTAAAGAAAAATTAAACACTTTAGAATAAAGTACATTTCTATGTTCTGACTATTTCAGTTTTATTAATCTGCGACAATGAAATGTCTTTTTTTTCATTCTGAGCTGCAATTCCTTCATATTTTCACAAGAAATTTAAATCTGATACATTGCAGTTCATTCAGGGAACAACTGAAAAGTGTATTACTCATATGTTTGTCCATGTTAAAATATTTGCAATTATCAAATACAATAAATGGCGCCTTCTTGAGCTTTAATAATCCAAAAATGTCAATCTTTACAGTTAATATCATCAAAGTCTGAATGCTGCCACTTAATAATAACTTCATTTTTTTAACAATGCTCGATTGTCGTTGAATATAGTCTTCGTTGCGTTGCTTCTCATGCCTTTGTATGACGTAACAAAGAAACTTTTAACCTCTTGCTTTCAAAATATTCCAAAAAAATAGTACAAATTAGTTTCCATAGGTTTCCATCCTAACGATTTAACAGCATTTAACAAGTGGAATACTTGATATATTCTACTTAAAGAAATTATAAATGCGCTGATAATATTTCAATTATTTCTGAGCTTTTGCTATCAAAAGGAAATAATCGTTATAAAATTATTTATATTTCATAATCCACTATCATATACTTTAAGAAAGTACCGAAATGGAGGATAATTTTTTATTTTGTCACCAAACACAAGATTTTGCCTACGTCATTCGTTAGTTGCACATTATAAGGTATTTTCTGCTTCCTTCCAGTATACTTTCGTGGTGTAATGGTAGCACACTCGGTGCGTAGAAGTCCAGGTTCGAGTCCCGGCGACGGCCTTTCACATTTTTCACGTTTCCAGTATCAAAAAACTTAATGACTCTACACATTAACAAATGGTAGAGCTATTCGACTTTAAATGTGTGCTGCCATAAGATGACCAAATGGAAAGAATTTGTAGAGAAAAGTCTTGTCTTCTGTTAATAAAAGCAAATCGAACAAGAAGATTTTTATACTAAAATTAACAGATCTACCAGTGTGTGCAAAAATGAGATTAGATGCAAAAAAATTAGAAACGGTGTCAAAAAATAAGAACCGAGGCAGTAAAGTGAAAGAATTCTAAAACAGATATTGGACAGTGCACTAGGGGGAAGGGGTACCCAGACCTAGCTGGCTCGATGACCGCTTTAACAAAGTTAAACGTCCCAAACCCTAGAGGCCATCTAAGGTGGCATAATCTTCCGGTCAATCCAGGGGGACGATTTTTGTTTCACAAGGTCTGGGAAATGTAACACAAAGACCATGGTGGACGGCTAATATCCAGAAGGAAAAAAAAGTAATGGATTTAGAAGCAGTATCAGCAAAATGAATGTCAGGAAGGCAAATTGCTCGCTGTCTGGTCAGCAAGATATCCCATGTTACAGGCAGTATTTCAAATCTATAAAAGTCCTTAAAATAAAGGCAAAACCATTTGTTAATAAAAGGAACATAAAAGGTGGGGAAAATTACAGTGATATAGACAGATAACTGAGAAACGGTTTTGCTTCGATGAAAAACAGTGAAGCTTATTTGGTTCGACAGTAAGATCGTATTATTGGCATCCTTTTGAAACCAATATTTAAGAAATATTTTAGATCATAAGCGGGAGTAAGAGAAGTGATGCTATCTTTTGGAATATGGGCTCAAGGATATAATGGTATGCCGTTAAGAGGTGGTGGAAAATCTGCCGTTATGACAATCAACCAACTTATAGCGTTACATATAATTAGTCCACGTTGTATAAAATGAAATTGCATTTCGGACATTGTTTAACAACAGTAAATGGATTTTGCAACAAGGTAGTGTTTATGATATGCAACGGATTTCACAAAATGATGGTTTAAAAAAGAAACAATTGACATGAAGAATTATGCGTTAGTCAAGATCACAATCCGATCTGAAATGTTTGGTATGAAATCGTGAACATCTTTCCAAACAATAATAAGAAATACTTTTCTGTGAAAAGCTTACATATTACTATAATTCGTTGCTAAAATAAAACTTTAAAAAGAAATCATAAAAATATCTGAAAGCTTGGGGCGTTTTTTTAACGTTTTGTGTGTTACCTTTACTTATTAAATATCATGTTCTTCGCACTTAGAACCATCAAATTCAATTCAACAGCAATATCACAAAGTATTTAAAAGAACATATCTTTAGAATTTCTGATACAAGTCTCGTGCGCTGGAGATAAAAATGTTTTTTTTTTCTCACAGTGTTGCCATTGCTGGCTTTGAAATCGTTGAGTTTCTTAATCAAAAACTCATAAATGCTTTACAAATATGAAATAGATAATAAAAAAATTCCAAATTCAAAATTTCGGCTTCCAGATGCCCATATTCGGGTGGAGACATACGTTATTCAAAATTTGATGGCTTTAGGTACCATTGTTTTATTACCATGCGAGAAACTTACATATATTTATACAGATTCTTCATTATTTAATTTCTTTAAATATAATACAGAGCTTTAATATTTGGTGGCAACAATTTAAAATGCGATTCGCCGTTTACAGTGAATCAACGCAAAATGCCAAAACGAAATAGCCCTTCTGGGCTCACGCCGTTTGGGCTTATAATAAATATATATATATAAAGAAATTGATTAAATATGGCAAACAATTTATTCACTTACGAAGTCAAATGGATGTTCAATTAATTGCTAAACTTTGTAGAATTATTCGGTTGTTTTGAAGAAAGAGGCGTGAAAAATATGCAGTGCCCTCGCCGGCACTCGAACCCTAGACCTCTGGAACGTTTGCAATTACACCACGAAGGCATGCGAAAAGGAGTGAGAACATAACTTATAAATAGAGCAGATAAATATTACATATATCAGAAACAGAAGTGCTTTTATCTTTTCTTTAGAACTATATGCTTATTATTTTCTTAAACAGTAACCTCATCATCTGTATTGATTAAAATCAGCTTTATAACAAGAATACTACATTTCTAGTTAGTTAGTTTCTAGTTAGTCCAGTTGTTAGCTTCTTTAATGTTTTATTCTTCTCCTTGAAAGCTAACATTACTCTGAAGGCATGTGAGTTGGTATTATAATAGAAAACTTTTCTGTTAAAAATTCATTCACATTTTATTAATTACATCATAAAAAGAAGAATTACCAGCAGTGTAAAAGGCAAAAACCAAAAGACAAAATATCCGCCGAATTCCCGTCCGGAACGTTGACACTTATCTTTCAACGCATGTCTTCTTCAAACTCTTTTAAAACGCTGTTTATCCTTATAAATTTTGTCAGTTACTGTTATTCTAAGAAACGTTTTCTTTTCTTTTAAACTTTTTCGTACTGTTGCCATTTACCATTTTCTGAACGCAGTCTTGCGATGACCACGCGTTTGAAAGCCGTTAGGTTACAGCTTTAAATTCTCAGTTAAAATCTTTATGGAACTATTTAATTGATTTCGTCTTTAACCCAGAAGGATATTCTTCGAAAATTATGAGTGTATTTATAACTTTTTACAGTCTATAAAATAAGCATGATTCTTGAAGGATAGGAATGGAAAGAACTCACAGCATTGTAGCTCGAAATCACTAGGTTTATTTTCTATGCAACTTTCTTACACAAAGGTTAAAATAAATACTGAGTGTTATGTTCATTAATTATTATATACAGGGTGTTTATAAAGTCCCGGACCCATTTTGATGTTTAATAACTCATAAAATAATGAAGATATAAACAAACTTATGGCATTTATTGATGGAATAACTTATATATTTTTCTTTTCAGGTTTGAATATCTTTACTTTTGTAAATATCGTCTGCGCGTGTGGTTAATTTCAGATAATTTCATTTTCCAGTCTAAATATCTGTACTTTTCTAAATATCGTCAGCTTATTAATTACATTTTTCTCTCTGTTGTTTTTGGGAACTATGAATCCACTATGGCAACAACCCCCTTGAATGCCGTCAGGCACAAAGGGATTCCCCAAAGATTTATGTGTGGTGTAGACTAATGCACGACCGAGTCATTGGGCCTTTCTTTTTTACAGAAAGACGGTCTCATCAGTCGTATGCGTAGACATGTTGGAAAACTTCGTATTTCCACAACTAGAAGAGCTTCAGCCGCATGTCTTTTTGCAATAAGGTGGTGCACAACCTCATTGGGGTACCATCGTTCGTAGTTCTTTGAATGACCATTTTACAGGAAGATGGATTGGGCGAGGAGGTCCAATTCCTTGGCCACACAGATCACCTGATATAACGCATGATATAATGCATACATTTTTCATCACCTTAAAAAAATTTAAAAAAAATAGTAATAAAAATCTGAAAGCTTTCAGATTTTACATTACGACCAAAGGGGCGTTTTTTTTTTGACGTTTTGTGTTCTACCTTTATTTATAAAATATCATATTCTTCTGATTTAAACCTAAAATTCAGTTCAACAGCAATATCGCATGAACATAGAGCCATCAAATCTTTAGAATATCCGATACACAGTCTTGCGCGCTGGAGATAATTTTTTTTTCTCCCAGTACGCTATTGCCATTGCTCGCTTTGAAATCCTTGAGTTTACTAATCAAGAATTCGTTAAAATGTTACAAAATATGAATCGATAATAAAACAAATTTCAAATTCCAAATTCGGGCTTCCAAATGCCCATATTCAGTAGAAGATTACATTATTCGAAATTTGATAGCTCTAGGTACCATTGTTTTATAACAATGCCAGAAGCATACATACATTTATTCATTATTTAATTTCTTCATTATTTAATTCCTTTAAATATAACACAGACCTCTAATATTTGGTGGCAACAATTTGAAAAGTAAAACGACCTTTATAGTGAACCAACGCAAAATACCAAAACAAAATTAATAGCCAACTGAAAATCACAAGAATTAGTAATTTTCAGCTCCAGCAATGTTATGTTCTCAAAGTAGGAATATTTGGTAATATGCATTTGAATAAAAGCACAGTTTTAGAACTAGAAAACATTCAGAAGAAAAGCGATTAGACAAAATCATGTTGCTATTGTTTTGAGAAACGTGAGTGAATTTAGCGAGATGCATTCTGCAAGTGAAGAAGAGAAAGAATAATCTTGTTTGTTTACATTAGCTATGCGTACGTCACGTGATATCTGAGTTTATCTACATTGCTTGTTTAATTAGTCATATATAACTCACATGATGTATGATGTCTTCGGAATGTACTTCATTAAAGCTCGAAAAAAAGTAAAAAGCTGGGGTGTAAAGCCTCATATCCTTAAAATAACTGTATTAAAATTAAGATAGTTTTAATTTTAGTCTGCGTTTTTACTTTTGAACTTATAAGCTTTCATAATGAGCTTTGTGTCATTTAACTATTGAAAACTTTTTTTACCATTAAAAAGTATTGCGATTTATTTGCATAATCCAGTCTAATTTGATCATTAAATTCGTCACACATAACTACGCGGTTCCTTTTAACTATATCCATCAGCAATACGTATGTGAAGCAGAGTTCAGCTGTTAATCTTTCTAATCTTTCTCTTCGTTGATTCGCTCGGTACATTTTCGAACGACCCCTTTTTACTGAATCTCCCATACTCTCAATGTGACTCCCTTCGAATATTATGACAGAGTCATTTCTTTGCGTACTCGATAAAAGGGGACTAATACCCCCGAGATCTCCCCCTGACAATTTCTGAGCCTTTCCCTCCAAGAAAACCGCCAATGCCGTGAGCGAAAAGATAGCGGTTCGTTTCATTTCAAAAATAAACTCGGAACCCTGAGAAGTGCATTTAATCATTTCCTCTTCTTTCCTTTTCAAGCCGAAACATTCTTAATGCTGTCTCGGATTGAAAGTTGCTGAGTGGATGTGGAGAGCCGGGAAATAGGCCGGTTGAGGGAGATGGGTTAGTTTGTTCTAAAACGGGAATTGGGTATAATCTTCGGCAAATTTTCCCCTTTATAAGTGATGGACATCAAACTAAGTGACGTTGACTCATCATGTTGAAAACTCAGTTTTATAGATATAGGTTTCTGAGTCATAAGATAACAATGAGGTGAGAAATATCCCCTGAATTTCACAACATATTTAAAGGAAATAGCTTGAAAAGTATGAGTTCGTTTACTAGACTTCCAGAATTCCATTTCTCACATACTGAAATTGATGAGTTAATTTTCCTCACTAAAGTCTCTGCGAGTCAAACTCACTTTGTTTTCCAAAATGAATATTATCGCCAAATTGAAGGACTAGCTATGGGTAATCCCCTCAGTCCTGTACTTGCTGACATTTACATGCGCTATTTTGAGGTCAAATTATTTGAAAAACTATCTTTCCGTCTGTGGATTCGCTACGTAACCGACACTTTCGCTCTTTTTGATGGTGATAAGGAAGACTTACCCCATATTTTATTTGTTATAAATTCGATTGACCCAGCCACCCAGTTCACTTTTGAGACTGAATCTGATAATACACTGCCTTTCCTGTATATGCTTATAATCCGTAATCGATCTAATTTCAGCACAACTGTTTACCGTAAACACTTTTCTGTTTATTTACCTCCCCATGTTAAATCATGTCTCCCGGCTAAGCAAAAAATGGCTTCTTTTTACTATTATGTATTTCGAGCTCTCAAAGTTTTTTCCTCAGAATCTTTTCTTGCGAAAACACTCAATTATTTAAGATCTGTTGCCCTTGACTGAGGATTTTCTCCCGTAGTCATTGATAAAGCTGCTCGAAAGTTCTCATCGTGCCATCTAAGAGCACATTCTGATGTCAGAAATAACATTAATAACCTTGTTATGCTTCCATTTCATCCTTCTATCAGTTACAAAATCGCACGGATTTTACACAATTTTATTTTTCAAGTTGTTTTCTCGCCTATAAATGCAATCCGAGGTTCGGCTCTTAAAGATTCTATTTTTGACTTTAATTCTTGGGGAATTTATAGCATATCGTGTCAGTGTGGCTTAAGTTATATTGGCCAAACGAAAACAGCATTAAAGTTTCGCATAAAAGAACATGAATCTTACATCCGAAAAGGCGAAATTAACAAATCTTCAATAGCTAATCATAGTTGGAAATTCAATCACAATTTTGATTTTGGTTCTGCTAAAATTATCCAGAAAGCTGGTGGTTCTATTAGGGAATTGGATTTTCTTGAAACTTTTCACAAAGATTTATCCTGTTTAGTCAATGACTTCAATTCAAATACAGTCTTGCCTAATGCCTTCAAAATTCTGCTAACTTAAACCTTCATTTTTTGTTACTATTTCTCCCGACAGATGGCGCTATCGGCTCTTCCACTGGTCGCCTGTGGGTATAAATATGATCGAAATTCGCTTTCTCGCTTTTGCTCCTGATAAAGGGGAACCCTTTTGCCCTCGGAATCGATTGAGATTTTACAAAATCTATGCCGAATACAAGGTTGTCGATTTGCATGTCTTATGAGTTCGTTTGTTAGTGAAAAAAGTAAGAAGCCTTAAAATTCTCAATATTTAAAACGCATAAGTTGCTTTTTAATTATTTGTATTTTTTATTTGATGAGCTATCAAAGGAAAGATGGTACTATCCCATTAGAGCGGCGTCAGTTAAAAATGAAGAAAAAATGAGAAGAAAACAATGCTACAACAATGCGCTAATATCGTAACTCAAGAGTGTAATGGTTGAAATATCATCACTCGTTATTTTTTGTACAATGGATTACATAACATTAACAGGTGGTAGAGATTAGGGGCAGCACATTTTTTTTAAAATTTAGGAAGACATTGGGTAGCAGAATTTAGGAGCCTCAAAGATTGCACGGGGTAGCAAAAAAGCCTAGTGAATTAAAATTGGGTTCTTCAGACATGGATGCAGCGTACAAATGCAAAATCAGAGTGAGAAAAGAAAAATTAGCCTCATTTTTTAAATATAATTCTATGATTTATGTATATATATTTTCATTTGATTATACGGAAAATTTTCGTAATTTTTAAAATTCTGAGCAACAGATACCTTAAATCCTTCCGAAAATTTAAAAATCCTGCAACAATAAAACAGATGACGGGTTTTGAAGTGATAATAAGGCTTTTAATCAACTCTTCAGTTCGAATAATTTTAGCATATTATTTTTAGTAGTAATCCATTCCAGAGTTTGATTGACCATACTCCAAAATTTATTCATCTACCTAATTTTTTAACTGAACACAATTTTTTGTAATAATATATTCTCATTAATAATAAATAAAGAGCAAGTTACTCTTGAGGCACATGAGCGCGTACAGGCTAGGCAAAAATCTGTAGCAGAGGTATATAAAATGGGGCGTTATAAAAAAAAATTATGGAGTATACTAATGAAATAAACATAAATAAGAATTTTTTTCTTTATAACGCCAATAAGAAGTGCAATTTACTTTTAAAGGAATTGCTATTTTCATATTAATAAGCAACGCACTGTTATAGTAGGCAGCTAAATGGGAGTGGGACTTTTTTTTTTTCGAAGTCATAATATATTTAATGTATGAATGTATTTAAATTTGTGCAATAACTGTGTTCACTCTGTTTACATGCGAGTGAATGCTGCAGAAACAAATCGGTCTTTATTGCCAGCAAATAACGTTATTATAATGAATTTATTTCTTCTGTAAAGCGTTGAATATAATAATATAACACGCAAAATCCGACGAGGAAAATAAGACATCAGTACATAAATATCTCTAGCGTTCGTACCTTTGCAAATACAGAACATGAAGCACTTACTGGAGAGAGCTAGCTCTCCAGCCCTTGCTCTCACCCCATATGCTTCCACCATAATCATAATCAATGACCAGAGAGTCAATAATAACTCAAAACGAGTTTATGATTCTCTTTAAAGCTGGACTAATGGCGGCCATTTGAAAGCCCCTCCCCCGAGGGGCATCATTAGCTCTCTCTTCGATGACCCTGTCCCCAGGAATGGATGGCGAGCAATCCGTGGGGCAATCCTTCATCGGGTCCTCGCTTTGTGTCGGAGGGGGGCAGGGTAATGGGGGCAAAAGCGTTTTAGATTCGGGTATTGAAGGGGGTTGGCGATATATTGCTCCGTTTAAGAAGATAACGAGACGAACTAGAGCAATAAGAATTTTTAAATTAGAAATCATATTTCTGTATCCGCTAAAGTAGTATATGAACGAATTCTAGATTGTGATTAAAGGAAACATTTATCAGGTGTTTACAACGGTAAAGTTTGAACACTTGTTTACTCTATCTTTTTTTTTTAATACTTAAAACCCGCAGAATAAAATTATCAAAAAGCTATCTTACCATTTTTTTATTACTTGACAAGCTTTCAGATAATATTTTCTTTGTAAGTATTAAGTAAATATTTTTAAAATGTATTTTTAAAGGTGTAACAATTTGAGCTTCAAGGCTATCGAATGCCCGATATCAACACGACAACAAACTAAAACTTTCTTAGGGAAAAAAATAATTTCTCTTCACTGGCAGGAACGTTCATGAAACAAATAGAAAGAAAACCTGTTCAAACTATGCAGAACAAAATACTGAGCTGAATTTTGAATACTGAGCGAAATTTTCTTAACTCAATCATCGTAAAGTTATCGTCGCAAGGTTATTTCGATAGCAGGTTTTAATATTCTTATCGCAAACTGTGACTAAATTTCATCTACAACGGTTTGTTATAATACTGCTTTTGACGCTTAGTTATGCGACGAGGTTTCACCCCTGAACCACAGCTTAAGGCCATAACTACATGGGGTACGAGGGGAACAATCACTAATGACCATGACCCGCTGGTCAACCCTCTATTTTTACCATCGGACAGGCCAGCAGCTCGCTTATCTTCTTTCAATCATCGTCAGAAGATTTCCCTATTCCGCAGGTATGGTTGTTATGATAAAATTTTTTATCTCCCATCTTGGCGATATTTCTAAACATCCCTTATTTTTCCCATTGCAAAAGAATGGTGATTTATTTTCCGTTTCCTAATTTTCCGGTGCCTATCTTTCCGTTCCTTACTTTTCGGGTGACATTTTTTCCTACACCCTGGCTTGACAGTAGATCTACTGAGCAATGTTGTTCTTAAGCCGCACATAAGTTATTTATAAAAATTACAAGATCTTCAAACAATGAAATTTCCAGTTTATTAAATCATAACGCATTCAAAACACCATTACATCACTGATATTTTCTGAATTTTCAAAGGGCCCAGGAAACCCGATTTGAAGCATCTGAATGCATGGGTTATTGTTTTCATTACATGAAATAAAATAATAACTTATTTCAAAACAGGAAGAATTGTCAACCCTCGCACATATCTACAAACAGAAGTTTTGAACAACGAATACAATTAATGCATTGTAGCTGTCATATCGTGGAAGGATGTTTTGTTAAGTTTTGGTGCCATATCATCCTTTCCCGATTCATCATCTCATTACATTCGCTGCCGGTCTTCATTGATTCTTTCTTTCCTATTTTAACTCGAAAAAATACTGTCTTTCACCAATTAAAATGATTTAGGCGAGATAATCCTTAGCACTTTAGCTCAGCTCTTGATTTATAGGTATATAACACTTGCGCACACGGCCCTCACAGGTGGCACTTGCGCACATCATCCCTAAGAGAACAGGATATTTCCTAACAAGTGTAAACAGTTACGGACTGCTTCAAGTCGTGCTCCCGCATAGCTTATCAGAAGCATTCAATTAGCCCTATAATTTAATTACATGTTTTTTAGTCCAAAGGGCGTTAGCCCAAAAGGGCTATTAATTTCGTTTTGGCATTTTGCGTTGGTTCACTATAAATGTCGGTTCACTTTTCAAATTGCTGCCACCAAATATTATCGCCCTGTATTATATTAAAAAAAAATAAATAATGAAGAATCTGCATAAATGTATGTATGTTTCTCGCATTGTGATAAAACGACGGTACCTAGAACCATCCAATTTTGAATAACTTAATGCTTCCCCGAATATGGGCATCAGGAAGCCCGAATTTGGAATTTGAAATTTTTTTTGTTGTCGATTTCATATTTTGTAACATTTTAAAGAATTTTAATTAAGAAGCTCAAAGATTATAAAACGAGCAATGGCAACGTTGTACAGGAAAACATTTTTTTTATCTCCAGCTCGCGAGACTGTGCATCAGAATTTCTAAAGATATGCTCATTTTAAAATTATTTTGCGATATTGCTGTTGAATTGGATTTTATGGTTTAAGTGCGAAGAACGTGATATTTAATAAATAAAGGTAACACAAAGACGTTAAAAAAACGCCCCTTTGGGCGTAATGTAAAATCTAAAAGCTTTCAGATTTTATTTTATTTATTTATTTTTTCTTTTTTTGTCGAGTAGTGTCCATTCCTGATCTAAGTTTTTATTGTGTACTTTTAGTTCTTTTTTTTTCGAATTCTTTTTGAAACTTTGACATAAAATGAATTGAAACATCTAAACGCAAACCATAGTAATCTGTAGCTACTATCGGTATCTATGGAGTACTGTCTAAATATATAAATATGCGTACTTACAAATTTTAACTTATTAATACATTTTAATATTGCTTTATTAAGAAAATAGTACACGTTAACAGGATTTAAAGGTAATATATCTTTAAGTTAAGATTAATGATAACTAGTAAAATTTTCTTGCTTGCCTTCACAGTTGCTCGGAAGCCGTTGGTCAAAATTTTCAAAAGAATTTGACCAACTGTATAAACTTTAAATGAGTTTAATTCAGCAACTATTGTGACTCTTGCCTAAAAATTTCAGAAATTATCTTCAATTAGGTTAAAAAATGAATTTTTGATTTATGAAAATTTAAAAAATGTCAACTTATATTAATGCTGAAGAAAAAGAATATGTGGGGTATGGACAGACTCATCTGGTCAATGTTTATTTAATATTTAATAATATTTAACACCATTTAACAGTTCTTAACAGTGAGTGCTTTTACCTCAAACATTATGTACAGTGAAGTTTTTGATTAACTTTATGAGTTGATTTACATTTTATTAGCTTTGCTTCTCTTTGTTGTGCACAGTTGAGCTATGTTGCAAAATAAAACAAGCAGATAATTTATCCGTTTTTAATTATAATCATTATTATAATTGGTGCGATTAAATCTTTGTTTATCTTTTATTGAATATTATTTATTTACAATTTTTTTCGTTTAATCTTCAAGTCTGAAAACGTACATACTGCTTTAAAACTGTATATATTCTCCTTTCGTTCTCATTCCCATGCAATATATACCTCAGCGAATTTCACGTATTTCTTTATTCGACTCATTACAGACTTGGAGGCTTGCTAATTTTTAAGAAAATGCAGTTCTATTATTTTTCACTTAGATGATTTTAATTGTACGTTATTTTCCCATTTTGTTAAAAAAAAAAAAAAATAAAATAAAAATAAAAATACTGATTTATTCACATAATACTATGCGCAGTATATATTACAATATTATGCGAATGACAAAAAAGTGTTTATTTAAAATATTTCGATATTTGGAATATAAAATTAAAGTAGAAAATATATTATAAAGGGTAGTCATATAAAACTTCAAGCTCATAAACCAGTTATAAAGCTATTGAACTTTATAACTTGTTGCACTTTGGATACTTAATATGTGTTGTACTTTGGAAATATTTTGGCACTTTAAAGGTACCCGAATCCTTAAGATATTGATCGAGCTCACTAACGGCCGAGCTAACGGTAAAGACGCTAAAAACTGGCAGTTCAGTCCGGGGTTCGAATTCCGATGAATGGACTGACTGCATGAGCGTTTTCGTGGCTTTTCTCATGTATAATTTATATACGAGCCAGTTTTCCTTAAAAATTCCTCCGCGAAGGCATGTCTCCTCTTAGGTAGATAGCTGTCAAGTGCTTTGCAGTAATCAAATAAACCAAAAAAATAAGATCTTAAGACATTTATTCCTTTTACACGGTACACATATGTAATGTAAGAATTTTGTTAAAATCTACATTTGTGCAATCTAGTCAACTAGCCACCAAACTACTATTACCCAATGAGCAATGAATGTTTCTTGTACGTGAGATTTTTTGCATTTCGATTTGTGCACAAGTGCCACTAAACCTGTTTTATAATATTTATTAACTATTTTATTTTTTGCTATTTTACTTGTACTTATTCTGAGCAATTATTTTGAGACTGAAAATTTATTCTAAATAACAGAATAATGAATTATAGGCATTTACAATGTACATACATCTGAAGCTTAGCTATTATTTCTTTTTCATTTTATTATTATTATATTTTAACAGGAACTTTCTGATTTAATCAAAATTTGGTTTCTCCGTTGGAAGAACATCACCAAAACAGCTGTAAAAATGCACCAATGTTCTTAGTTAAATTAATTATTTTTTTTTATTGAAAAAAGTATCGATTCAGGCCTGCATAGTGTTGAAATCGGAAAAGAAATTTTAAAATGTAATTTAAAATTCAAAATTTTGCAGCATACATCGTGAGCTTCACAGAACACTGTAGAAACAAAATGCAATTCGCAATTCGTAGTTTAACTCGTATTTTGGTTTCATTCTTTTATCCATTATAATCAGATAAAATGCTTTAGGTACTCAAGTGGATAAAAGTTTCAAAAATAAGTAGTTAACATATTAATCGAAAAGACATGATAAAATTAAAAATATACACTACTGCTATTAAAATTGCTTTACCATGAAGGAAAGCAGTTAGCAGAATCATGTCTATTTTGCTAATCCTTTGTAATAGATGGATGAAATGAGAAAATATTAATTTCTTTCGAGCAGCAGAAAATGCAGAAATCAGCACTTCTCGCAATGATAGCAGTTGCTATAATGATGTGGAGGTCAATTTTTGATTGATAATTATAGGTATTGTAGCCCGCGCAGCTTCAAATCTGTGCCAGAATTCGTCTGTCGTACTAGTTGACAGGTGTTGTTACGCTAATTAGTCTGCAACCGCTGACCATAAGTTTGCAGCTGGTGACAGATCTGAAGAACGAAACCACCAAGGCTGGAATATGACACCTAGTGCTTTGAGGAAAGATGCAGGGTTTCCTTAGTTTTGCATAACTTATATTCATTTTGATACCTTTCCTGAACTTCTCTACTTCCCCTAATGTTTCCTCACCAGGATGTAAATTTAAAGTTAAGTGAAATGCATATTTAAATGGGTGAATATCTGAATTTATTCAGAACGTGTTTTCGCCAGCCAGCTTTCTTTCCGTTGCTATCTCGCTGTTACGATAGTTAGCCTTTTCACCATTTCGGATTATCATCACGACTGTTAGGTTTTTGTGAGTCAATCTGTTAGGTGTAATTTAACTTGCTAATCCAGCACTATTTTATTTTAGATTCGACTTGAATTAATGTTCTACACTTAAGTTTCACCGCAAGTTGACGGTGTTTTTGTAACGAAGATCGTGTCTTTCTGTTAAACTTTGAATTAATAAAGGGTTACTTTTCACTCTTCTTCTATGCTGGTAATTCATTTACGCCTGTGCCAGAATTCGCCAGGCTCACTGTAGGATCTATTCTTAGTGTATGTGGAACAATAGGGACAGATCTTACAAAGATGAGTAGAGGTATAAGCAGGCGGGACACTAGAAATTCACCATTGGTCGTACAGGTGTACTCCCGTTCCACTAAGTGTGACGTTCCACCCCAGTTTTGAGGGAGACCAACCCGCAGGACATCTGAGGTCTCTCACTTCTCTTTCTCCATACGAATCACTCGACAGGACTTCGGCTCTCCGTGTATTTTGAATGTCCTCTTGCCATACATACCCTATACACTTACAAACATCCATGCCTTCTCTGGGATTCGAACCTGGGCTCATCGGGTTGACAGTCAGCCTCACTAACCACTATATCGTCTTGGCGGTTGTTGAGGAAAGACATGAATGCGTGGGAAACACGCGGCTTGCTCACGCATAGGATGTAGCAACAGGAACGAATGCAGGAATACGTTGTAATATTCGGCTCTTAATGCGGACAGGACTGCGTGGATAGGAATACGCGCTTAATAAACCAAGAATTCCTGGGCAACATGTGGCCTCGCATTGTGTTTTTGGAAGGTGGAGAGACGAAGGTTTCAAAAACATGACACAACCACAGGCATTAAAATCTCAGTAATATAGCTGTGATTGGTTAAAGTACCGGATATACCGACTAGAGGTGAATCGGACATGTAACGCAACAGCATTTCTTTATTTAGTTTCTTGGTTACGATGAAGAATGTAAGGTTTCAAAGTTCCCTCCTTTCGAAACTTTTATACACTGATATATTCATTACGATAATGTAAGTAAAAGCTGAATTTGTCAGAAAAAAATGACTTTATGCTCTTAATAGGCTTCATATGACTTCCTTAATGTGATACGCATTTGTAGGCTGTAGCATCAAGGCAATCTGTAACTATTGTTGTCTTGTTTATAAGTCACGGCGTTATAGGCATCATTGCACTGTATGTTTAGATGCTTTATGCTAAGCATCAGGCTCAGTTTCCTGATTTAGGTTTCGCGATGTGACTTTACAATCCTTTATAGCCATGCACGGAATATTTCTGTTGCCACGTTAGAATTGTTAGAATCTTATCGATGATTTTGCTAAGAGAGAGAAGGAAACGAGCAAACTAGCAATTTAGTATGTTGGAATTAAAATTCAAAAATAAATACAGACCTTTTATTTATTTTCCAGCAAGTCGTTTTTAATATTTTATACTTTTACTTTTTCCTAGCTCTTTTCTTTTTTTTTTCTCCTTTTGTTGTTGTTGTTGAGCACTGGAACAGGCGACAAAAGTTTTGACTACACAACTGAGGTAATTTTTCTTTAATATCAAAATATATCGTTATGTACTTTTTTTTTTAACATCATGCTTTTTGCACACTGTTGTTGATTTCAGCGTGAGTTTATAATTGATTTACATCTGGATTATATTTATATGTTTTTCATGCAGTATAGTTGATTTTCTCGAACTGCCTTTCGTGAATATTGGTATGCCTTTTATGTATTATAGTTTATTTCGGTTACTGCCTTAGACTGATATTTCGATTATGATTAATTTTTATTGATGTTAGCATAACTTGAATATAAGTATAATAAAAATTATCATAGGACAATCAGTTGCTGATTGAGTATATTAGAAAAATCTATTATATTTTAAGGATGTCTACTTTTCCTGAAAATATACAATATCTGAAAATGTATCCTACACTACGAAATATCATATTTCAGATGCAAATGTAAGATTTTAGGTTGAAAATGAATAATTGTTCCTAATGATTCAAAAGAAAAGTTAGGATTATCTGTTTATTAAAGGATTATTCTTCTCTCACCTACTTAATTATTTAAACGCAACTTGATACGCCATAGAAAATGTAAAACAAACATTTGTTGTGGTAGAAAAAAGCTGCTTAATTAAGGCCAACAACTTTCTCGGCTGCCATTCTAAATAATACAAATATTTGTGTGTCTTAACAAAAGAATGTTAAGCTTCGAAAAATAGTCGAAAAGGAAATTCTGTTTTATTTACCACAGGTGAGTCAAAATTTTGATACAAAAATCCTTCTGCAACGAGGAGCAAAGAAATCCCAGATTTATAAATATGCATTCGTATTTGAACTTATATCAGGACTTTACGCTTTCTCAGATTATATTTTAATTAAACGCCTTCTATTTGTTTATATTCATCCGAAAGAACTGCGAAAGTATTAGCTAATTAAGTAAAGGTGGATGTACTAATTGCTCTCATTAATACGGTAAGACCGCCCAAATCCTTCAGTAAACAATTTTCTAAAACTCGCGAAGGGAATGGTAAACATTTACTAAACTGTATATTTGTTCTGCTGCCGATAATTTAAAGATATACATAATTCCGGAAATTTTTTCCAAATGCGTCGAATCATCATGTGTGTATGCATGGTTTTTTATCTTCAAAGCCGCCACTGAAATGTTAGATTTCAATTAGCAACCTATTTGCCGTAGAATGCCGCATCTGTAAGATTTCCTCTTGCATTTTTAAAAAGGAATTTCATCGCTTTGCGTCTTTCTTGAATTGAATGAGGATGAAGAAAAAAAAAGACGAGTTGAATATTTATCTCTCAATTAAGGCTTAATTAGTAGGAAGAAATCTCTATACCTTTCTAATTTCGAAACTTAACTTCTTTCTTTTTTTTTACTCCCTATCTCAAAAGCATCCTCGAAAATATATTAATACATCCTCGCCCCGTCTTATCCATTAGTATTGAAGCGATTCGTAATATTTTCACTTTATTTCTTTAATTGAACTGGCATTACATCGGTGTGTATCCGCTTGTATGAATTTTTCTTCTCTACCTATTTTTTTCCCTTTTTAACATTAAGGTGTAATTAGCAAAAATACAAAAATGCCGTTTCCGTTTTATTCTACTGAGTCTTCCCTTTATTTGAAAGGGCACAAGTTCGGCTTAATTACTTCAGGGAAGGTTAAAAAAGGAGGGGGGCGTTACGCTCACAGTAATTGCATTATTGTATTTTTAAGGATTTATTTACAAGGAATTATGTTAATGAAATAGAGAAACTTTTGGTCGCTTAGCAAAAATATCTCTAAAATTACAACATAAAACCACTTGTAGAGGACTTAGGTTTTTTTTTCTGCTTGCTGAAGTAAAACTATCACAAAATAAGTTTGAAAATACTGTTTAGAAATAATGCAGGCATTTGAAAATTAAACTTTTAATTTTATCTTCGTCTGAAGCGAAATCTTTTCCACAGGTATGTTAATTTAGTAGTTAGTATTTAAGAAGATGCAACAGGATTGGCGCTGTACTGCGCGACGATTAGCATCCAGGAGGGTAAAGAGTTTCTTTGCGACTTTCAATACCTTCCGTACCTGACAGCTTCATGGCTGTAGTTTCATGTTTAGATTCAGTAACTTCTCTACCTGACAGCTTCATACTTTGTTTTATGTTTACTATCTATTATGATTTTGAGCAGTAGGCTGTAAAGTTTATTTTAATTTTATAACAATTATTATAAGTTCATGCCTCTTTCCTATCCTTCCTAGTTTCAGCTTACAACTCTCTACCAAAATCAGCTTTTAGAATAGCGTTAAATGAAACTGAGAAGTAGAATATTATTTAAGTTCCACTGACTTCGCCAGGTAGAGTTAGAATTCCTGAATCGCGCACATTTGCCTTTAGGCTCCTTCTCTCTAAGCTGTTGCTACGCTCGGCCGTATCACGTGCCTTTTGATAACTTCACTGGTTAATTTAATATTGCGGGTCAAGTAGTTTAGAATTGTGTAAGCTTCGGTTAAATCTCTTTAGTCAGTCATAAAGGTTAAATCTCTTTAGTCATTCGGTTAAATCTCTTTAGTTAGTCATTAGGTTCATTTTGAATTTAAGCCCAAGTGGAGGCTTTGCTGTACGCTCTGAGAAAGGGGCTGACTGTTAAAATCTTTGTTGTTGTCGTGTCCATTACTACATGAAGAAAGATTGCTAGAGCCTACTCCCCGAAGAGGGGTTGGACTTCTATTTTCCACTCCCAATTTTGAGGGAGAGCACCTCAGGGGGAGAATCCAAGGGTCTCCCATCCCTCTCCTCTCCCACCAATCCACACAAGAGGACTTTCGGCTCGCCGCATATTTAAAGTGCCGCCATGCCACACCGACACTATACATTTACAAACATCCATGTCTTCTCCGCGATTCGAACCCAGGCCCTTCGGTACCGTAGTAGGCTCCCCTAACCACTATACCATCTAGGCGACTGTTAAATCTTTATTTTGAGCAAACAAAGGGTAATTAACCCTTCTCCAAGTTTACGTTTCTGTTCTTGGACTTAAGCGATTATTCGCTTAACAATTCACTAGATTTCTCGACACTTAGTTTAATAGAATAAAAGTAAGGAACTCTATAAATGTAATCTAAATTACCATTCGTAAAACCAAGCCTTGGTGAGAAGTTTTAAAGCTTCAGTCGGAAATTTTGATTAAAATTCGAAAGTTCGCGATAAGTGTTATCTGTCACTTAACTTGCTAACAGGCTTCTAATCTCTGAGCAACAATTTTACTCAGAGATTAGAAGATATATAACCTTAAGATTCCATAATTTATATATATATATATATATATAAATTATCGAATAACCTTAAGATTTATAACCTTAAGATTCGATAATTCAGTTTCTTTAACTGAAATCAAAAGGCATAAATTGTCTGTTATTGATTTTACCTGTCATTCAGCTTTCACAGATTCGTGTTCCTAGATATATCAGTTTTTAGTCCCAAACTTCTGTGAGCCAATCACATGTTCAAGTGCGTAAATTGTGTGATTATTAATTACTAATGAAATCATGTTTAAAATTGTTCTCTTTTCAAACAAGATGAACATTATATTTTAGTTTTAGTTGCTGTCTACGGGTTGCCTGTAGCTATCGACTCAAGAGTTATGAATTTAAGAAATGTTATACTTGGCTTTATATATATCCCGGCATTTTAATGACATTAGCTAAATTCTACTTGGGCGCTAAATCGTCATTAACAACATAATACCCTACTTAATTAAACTAATTTACTTTGCAGACTCATGGTTTGTTATTACAATATTTCCACCGAAGTTCAAAAATTTTAAATGTGCATTGGTTTTATCTGCCATTGGATCTATCAGTCAGTTCATAGTCTCAGATTCTGTGAGCCAATCACCTAGTCTAAAATCCAAATCCGTAAGTTCATTTAGCTGATAATGAAACTGTATAATGAATTCCAATTCTTTCAAACAATAGAGGCACTTCAAAATGGGATTTAGCTTTAGTTATTATCCGTAGTTTTTAGCTAAGTGAAAGGGAACCGAGGTTAGAAAAAAGAAGATGTCGTAACAATTAAAATTACATGGCCTTTGCGAAGTTAAAGAATGAGCATTAACTTAACCCTTTTACTACCAATGTTATATATGGTAGTGTCATATATGGTCCTAGAAAACATTTGAAAAACTGTAATGAGACCATGTTAGATTATTAGCCCAAAGGAGCGTTAGCTCAGATGGGCTATTAATTTCCTTTTTGTATTTTGCGTCGATTCACTGTAAATGTCCGTATTACTTTTCAAACTGTTGCCGCCAAGTATTATCGCCCTGTGATGTATTTAAAGAAATTAAATAATGAAGAATCTGCCTAAATGTATATATGTTTCTCGCATTGTGATAAAACAATGGTACCTACAGCCATCAAATTTTGAATAGCGTAATCCTCCTCCGAATATGGGCATCTGAAAACCCAAATTTGGAATTTAGAATTTGTTTTATTATTGATTTCATATTTTGTAACACTATAACAAAAGTTTGATCATGAAACTCAATGATTTCAAAAAGAGCAATGGCAACACTGTAGGAATAAAAAAAAACATTTTTATCTCCAGCGCCCGAGACTGTGTGTGGGAAATTCTAAAGACATGCTCATTTTAAAATTATTTTGGGATATTGTGGTTGAATTAAATTTTATGGTTTAAGTGCGAAGAACGTGATATTTAATAAATAAAGGTAACACAGAAAATCTTTAAACAACGCCCCTTTGTGGGTAATGTAAAATTAAATTCTTTTTCTTTTTTATCTATATTATAGTTTATTTTACTAGTAATTATGAACGTATATTTCAGTTCGCTAACACAAATCACGCATTTACATGCATTTTAGCATGTAAAATATTAATCTGATTACCGAGCGATGAATTCAGCCTTTGAATAATGGGCAATATATGTGAAAATTTGTCCCAACTGAAATGAGAATACGGCTGAGTTAATTCTCTGGTTCATGATAATTGCTAACGCATTGCTTGTATTATAGTTACTTAATAATACCCTGTGTTAACGTTACTGGAACGTACATGTCGCAGTAGTATTTTCAGAGGATACTATTTGTCCCAATGGTAACCGTAGTGTTTCTTTTACAAATGTCTTACTTTTTTTCCTAATAAACAGGTAAAAATGATAAGATTATCATTTTATAAGTATTCCTGGAATGCATATATCCCATTAAAATGCTATTGGGATACTTTTACACCCAGTAGCCCAGAAAAACTAGCCTTAAGTAAAGATGTAGAGTCATTAGGTTATTTCGAAGCAAGAGACATGCAAAATGAGCATTGCCCTCGCCGGAACTCGAACCTCGGACCTCTCGGATACGAGCCGAATCTGCTGCCATTACATCACGAAGGCATGCTAAGAAGACGGGAGAAATACCTTATAAAGGAATCAGATTTAATTAAATCTGTATTAAATAAAACATGAGCTTAATCTGATGATCTGATGTATGCAAAATATCTTACCACAAATCTTTATAGCCAAATATAGTAAAATCAGCTTATTAGTTCTTTATTATGCCTGCATATGTTTTTTTATGCTGGATACACAGGTTTATGTGTTACATGTCCTCTATATCGTCTGTGACGTTCTTCTCAGCATTTCAGACGTAAAGGAATATAGGAAATGAAATGAACCCTACACCGACTACTCATAAAACATCTTAAACTCATTTCGATAGACGAAAGCAAGACAAATAATAACTGCAAACGCTAAAAAATACAGGAATTGAAACATTTAAACAACAAAATCATGGCTGAAAATGATGTGAACTGTTGCCATTTGGAATTCTATAGTGTTTAAAGATTACTATTAAATTTCGTAGCCATTATGTGAAGTGTTGATATTATAATTCTACAATTATTCAATCAAGTTAAATGTACCGTTTTCTATTTCCTTCAGTAAAGGCTATCGGGCAGTCTTATGAATTACCAGAAAACACCCCATGCACTCTGTGATCTCCTCAGTCCCCCAAAGCTGACCTTCCGGTCCTCCATCCAGCAGCGGGGAGGGCACAACAAGGTACAGATGCCATCGCTGATGATGATGATACAACGGCTAGTCTCATTAAGATGGACTCGGGCTACTCAATAAGCATCCAGGGTCCCTTTAATTAGGCGAGCGGGTGTGACAATAGACGGTGTATTCTCTTTCTCCCCAACACTGGACTATTAGGCTCGCAATATTACAACAATGGTCGCCTTCAGTGGACTTTATTAATCTAGGCCACCTGCTTTTAATGCGCAGAGATAATCTCCGGGAAGGACTTGATGGAAAGGGCTCGCGCTTTAATTGGGGAGGGCCAGCTTAAGAACAAATGCGTGAGCATTCATTCTGTTTTCAGTGACCGAGGCAACAGCGTTGTGCTCTTTAAAGCGAATTGACAGAGAATGGGTTTGGACTCTTTAAGGGAGGAACGTAAGCATGCTTTTGGAGTGGTTAGTAACTTGGTTAGGTCAGCAATTTGAAAACTATACCATAAAACACCAAAATAGACGAAAGCTTTTGCTACGTAATGATAGCTCAGAGAATCGAACTTGGATCTCTTTCGCAGCTGTATTACTTTCGAGTATTTAGACTACAAGTAGGGAATAAAACATTTTTCATAGTGCAAATCTGAGGGAAGGAATTGCTATTTAATCCTGCCTACTATTAATTATTATAATCGTTTAACCACAGGGCTAGAATCTAGATATCATTGTAAGGTGTAACAGAAGTATAAGAACTTAAGGTTCTTTCATGCTTTTGCTGTAAGAAATAGAACTCCAGCTTGGACAGATGAAGTTAAAACTTTGTCAAGTACACGTATTTTGCGAAAAAAAAGGTGGAATGGTTTCTATTTTTTTGCTTTGTAATCTTCATTTATACTATTTTTTTATTAAAAAGTAGCATTTTGAATACAATGGGGTTAATGTAGTATAATAAGCAATATAAAATTTTATGTTTTTGTATATTTTATTTATTTATAGTGTAGGTTTTTCCTTAGTTTTCATAACAAATTATTTTAAGTTTGGTATCATTCCTGAACCTCTTATATTCCCCTCGCATTTCCACGCCAGGATGCAACTTAAAAGGTCAAGTGAAAAGAGTATAAAAACAGACGAAACTAGTAGTTTATTCAGAGCGTGATTTTGTTACCCAGCGCACGTTACTATTTTGTCCTTGGTGCTGTTACGCTGAGTTGCTGATACGCCTTTTGGCCATTTAATAAGTATATCGCCGGGTAGGTTGTTGAGTTAGCCTTAAACTAAAAAATTGTTAGTCCAGTACTAGTAGTTTACACGCGTAACAGTCGCACTTTTCTTGCCAATTTTTCATTGTGAAAGTCTGGGTGCGCTTACTATGCGGAGAAATCTACTACACAATACTGTACGCTTTTGACGACTTTTTTCTGCTTCAAAACGACGGTGCGACAGTTACTCGAGTAAACACGGTATTTATCTTTGAATTTATTCTTAAATGATTCTAAAGTTCCACCGCATGTCATCGGTGTTACTGTGAAGAGAAGTACTTGAATTTGTATTAATAATTTGACGAGTAATAAAGGGTTGATTTTACCCTTCTCCTGTTTTGGTATTATTCTCGCCTGTGCGAGAAGTCGTGAGGTTTCCTAATAAGATCACGTTAACTTTATGAGAGCAAAGGAGATCAGATCTTGCGTGTGGAGGTTTATGAAATAATAACCATATTGTTTTAAGATCATCATTTTTGTAAAATTCATGAAAAATTCAATATGGCATACTCAGATAAATTTAGGGCACTTAAGTACTTTCCATACTGCAATTATTTTTTCCTTGTCTGCATTCCAAATCTGTATCTTAATATAAAAGTTTAATATATGGTAGTTATTTCATTCACAGCCTGCTGTTAAATCTATGAAGAGAATCCACTAATGTTTATTTAAACATTTCAGCAGTAGATAACAAACTTTTGACTTTTCTTCAAAGTGATTATCCCAAATAAAGATCATTACTGTACTCTTTACAATCATCTCCTCTTCCTAACATATGTTCTATTGAACTATTTTATGGAAAGCACAAAATTTTACGTTGAATAATGTTTTTAAAATTCACGTAATTCCCGTATCTGTCCTAAATTACCTTTTGCAGATGTTATATATACAAATCTGAATCTTCTAAACTGTGAAAATTTTGCACAAATTCACAAATTTTTGTACGATACTTAAAGGTAATATTGGTTCCAGAACATTACTGTATGTTCTTTCTACTTCCTTACGATGTTAAGAGGAAGTATTGCAATCGCGAAAAATTTTGGGTATCATATTTCAAAGAAAATATCCATTTTGACCGCTATCGGATGCAATTTAACGATATTTTTGAGTGATATCTCTACGTATGGACAGAATAAAAGACTCTTTTTCCCTCAAAAAATTATAAAACTGATTTAAAATGGATTCTGAAGAGACCTTTTCATGGTGTCTGTACGTACGTACGCATGTATGTATGTATCTGGCATAACTCAAAAACGAGTAGCCTCAGAACGTTGAAACTTTGTATATATATCCACTTGGTAAATTGTGCAATTTTTTGCTTTAAACATGATTGGATTATGCTGTTCTTATCTTCCGGTTAAAGATTTTATGCCTTTAGTTAACCTGCATGTTATATTTGGGGAATAATCAACAATTTAAAAGTTGTTTAAGTACGGCTAAGCCTAATTTTTTTGGCCATCGCAGCCATATTTATTTACATTTGAAACTTTTCAGAATAGTGGATTTGTTGTCAGTCTAGAGAAACTAAGCTTCGCAACAACAAAGATAACGCCTTCTTTTATTACTGCGAATTAAATCAGGCTTAATTTGGAATTCTGGAATTTATTCGAGGAAATAAGTGTATAAGATTTACCTCGTAATTTTTAACATAGATATTTTGAGTTTTTATGTATATATAAAAAGTCGAAATATCTATATTGTACTATATATATCAAACTTTATGCTTTGTAGTGAACTAAATGACTGAGAAATACTGAAGCGTTTGTGAAAAACTGTTTCTTTTTCTTTTTTCTTGTTTTTAATTTCTTTTATACAACGTTTTGGCTTTATTATAGTATTTGAATAGAACATGTGGCAACGATTAGATAATGCTTCAGATGATAAACATAATTTTTGTGCATTATGAGTTATTAAATGAATGAGATGTAACGCTGTTAAGTGAACTTAGCGCCACAGTGTCTCTTTGGTAAATAAATGTAGCGAATTTTAAAGAGCGCATTTATTCTATTGTAGTTTATGCGCCATCGACGAAGTAGATCTAATTCAATCCAATAAGTTTAAATGAAATACAAAATGCGTATAATTTAATATTCCGTACAAGGAAGTCATGTGGTGTACACATCAGATTTTTTTATTTTTTATTGTAGTTCGTGAGATAAGAGGTATTTCATTTCTAACAAGTATATGTGCCTGCTGTTTCTTAATATCTAATTAACATTATCTTGAAATTAATTTAAAAATGTAAACCGTTTCATTTATATCTTGGACATAATTTCATTTGATAAGAATTTGTTTCCCTCCTTCATAATTAAAAGATGTTTTAAAAAATAGAGATAATATTGCTCGTAAATATGAATATTTGAGAGCATGTAGATTGTAAAAAAGAATTCATTGTAAATACAGGCTTTATTTTGAGTTAAAATTGGGTTCATTTCCAAAGATATGGATTCATCTTTTCTTATTATGCAAGAGATAAACAAGTATGCGGTCTTTATCTTTTTAATAGTTGTAAGATTTTTTAAAATGATTTATCAGGCATAGTTATAGAAGTTTAGGCTATTAATATGATAACAAAGTACATGAGATCCCCCGGGAAGAATTCCTTCGTAGAGGGGTCATGATGGAAACCAATTCGTGTTCACTTTTGGCACGGGAAACCCTCGATAATCTCTGCAGTCAGTTCATTCATTCATCAGAGATTGAAATGAGCAAAAACACTAGTATTAAGGAATCTCACACATGGCTACAAATGGCTTGTTTCAGGTAATGAAAAATAATGACTGCAGTAATACTTAGATGCTTGAACGAAGTAACATTTTCTTTCTAGGGATGTCAGCAATGAATCAAAAATAACGAAAATCAAATTTCGAAAGAATGTTTCAGCGTATTGTTGCGAAAAATTCGGCGGTTGCGCCTGTATGTAAGCTTTCCGGCATAGCACTAGGGTTGCCATAAAATAGTGTATGGTAGGGTTGCCAGATTGGCGACTTTATCGCCCATTTGGCGACCAAATTGGCGATATCCCATGGTCCAATCGGGAAGCTTCTAGAATAATTTCCTGTCGAGATATTTCTCGAAACCTGTGGAACCTAATGAAAAGCTATATAAACCCTTGCGTTTCTGAGAGCCGGGAGAGTGTGATTATTGTGTGAGAGTGTGATTAATTGTGAGAATTGTGACAATAGCTGCTTACTGTGAGTGCTAAGCTACGCGAGAGTTTTGTGAACGGAAAGCGATCGAGATAGTGCTTTGCTGTGAAGCTACCTTTAGCTACCTTTACAGTATAGCTTGACAGTGTATTGGTGATTGTTCCACGGTGTTTATTATAAGTTTAGTGTTGCTGTGAAGCTACCTGTACAGTTACAGCTTGAAGCTGTGTTGCTGATTATTTCAGCGTACTTTATTGTAGATTTTCGACGCTTTTAAAGGTAATTTTGGAACCGTGCTGTAAATAGTGATTCTTGTAAATAAATTGTGCTTTTTATTGTTCTGCATCGTGTTTTCATCGGATACTCTCAAATCCACGAACCCGTATAACGCAACAACTGGTGTCAGAAGTGGGATTTGAGAGTGAATGCCAGTCACCCGTCTACAGGAGAAAGCAATGGCGGAGGAAATGAAAGCTTTGATGGACATGTTAGCAGCTCTGAAAGCCGGACAAGAAGAGATGAAACAAGAAATGAAAGCTGGCTATGAAGAGATGAAAGCCGAGATAAAAGCCGGATATGATGAGATAAAAGGAGATGCTGAAACCACGAAAGTGGCATCTGAAGAATCAGGTGATGAAGAAATGAAGGAAGTAGCTGGTAGAGTATCTGAGAAAGATCAAGAAGTTATGGATGAAACATCCAATGGGATGAAAGAAAAAGAACGAAAACATGAAGAAGTAAAAGACGGGAACGAAGATTTTGATGCTCACGTGCCTGAAGTAGAGACAGAAGAAAATGAAAATGCGACTGTCAAGATCATAGAAACTGATAATGAAG
>KK113930.1:0-15700 GCA_000611955.2 Stegodyphus mimosarum
GACAAGACATACACTAAGATAGACTTGTGACTAAGACAAGACATACAGTGAGGTAGACTTGTGCGATTTATCGCTATGTTGTTGTTGTGTCCTTATTACATGAAAGAATGATTGCCAGAACCTACTCCAAATAGATTTTGGACTTCTATTTCCCACACCCAATTTTGTAAAGAAGAGCACCCCGAGGTGGGGGGTCCGGAGATCTCCCACCACACTCTCCTTCCACCAAGCCACACAAGAGACCTTTCGACTCGCCGCATATTTAGAGTGCTCCCATGCCGCACGGACGCTATACACTTACAAACATCCATGTCTTCTCCGGGATTCGAACCCGGGCCCTTTTGGTACCCTAGTAGGTTCCTCTAACAACTATACCGCCTGGAGGCATTTATCGCTATGTCTAGAATGTAACAGAAACTTGAGAAGGGTGTAAAAGACCTTTATTTTGAGAACTCAAATAGCAGTTGAACAGAAGGTATTCCTGGTGCTTAGGAAACCATCCAGCATTTATTGTGAAAACTCAAGAGTAAGGAATTCAGACTTAAACTAATCTAAATTAAGCCATAGACTACATTAAATATTTAACGTGCAAGTTGGCTTAAACCTTCACCGGCATGACAGCATTTAAAGCAACGCCGTAGACAGAATGCTATCGTTGAATTTCAGCTAGTCACGTGGCCTTCGCAGGCGTATTATCTGTATGTATATCTGTAGGCGTATATCTGATGTGTATCTATCTTGGATATGCATCTTTTGTATGAAAAAGTGAAAAATATATGTAATGTAATTCTACAAAATTATTTATTGTTTCTAATCTGATATAACATGAATAAGTTGTATTTTTATTTAAATGAATCAGCTCAAAAATTAAACAAAAAATAATATTTTGAAGAATTACATCTATTGCTTTTAAATAGCTTAGTTTGTTAGTTAATAACAGACAGATTAAATATTAAGGAATATCTTACACTTTTCTGAATGGCAACACACTCGAATGCAAAATGAAACGACGCAAAATCGGGTTTCGAGGCTAATAGCCCTTTCGGGCAAACAACAGTTTAAATAAACGAATTCCAAAAATTACGTTAGATTCTTGAAATTATGATTTTTAATTAGAGCATGAAATAAAAGTGATGATTATAAGTGAGTTAAATTTTTATAATAAAACACTATCTAAAGAACTAATTTCAATTTTAAATAACATAAATATAGTATTGAAGACACATTCTTTTCATCTCATTTAAGTTATTACAAATTGTCACTAAAAAAATTCCTGGAATTAATTCTGAAACTGCATTTTTAGGCAAAAATCTGCTTCTTACTAAACTTTCTGAGTAATTTAGCTTAATTAATTCCGGCTTCTGTTTGAAATGAATTTTACACCTTCCGTAAACCTTTTAAATAAACAATACCTGCGAAATGAAAACGAAGTAGCCGAAATACTTAACATTGGGCGCTTTCGTTGTTTGTTTCTGTAGATTTTAGAACAGGTTTCCACCCAGGTATTTCGAACCCAACCATGCGAAGAACACATTCTTGGCTAATTACCATTTCTTTCCGTTTTCTCTGTCATTGTCTGCAACCAAATCGGAAGGAGTTTCATCCTTACTCACCTTTTTGATGGGCGTTAATGGTTGCACCCATCGATGACGTCAGCATTCTGTGAGAATCGCAGCTGAGAATGTAAATTGTTACAAACCTTACATAGAGTGGTATTATTGTGACCACTTACTTTCGTTTTCAGGAAATTCGGTCAGATTCGTGACCAGTGGTCAATGTTACGGACCTGATATACTATATACGGAAAAAAAACGTGACATGGAAAATTTAGATTATGTTTTTAGCTTTTGAAAGGGAATAGTAGAAGTAAAAAGAAGCACGAATTCTGAAATTCCAAACTACTCATATCAGCATATGGTACACTCTGGGGGGGGGGAATACCTCCCATTCTCCTGGGCGGATTGACGAAATTTAACTTGCGTTTTTCATGTCTCGAAAGCGCAGCTTAGGATGTATATTAGATTTAAATACAGCATTGTTCTGACTTAGGTGTTCTGTAACAAAATCAGACTTTTTCTGAAATTACATATCGAATTTTATTTTTCGTAATTCGATTTTACGACTCAGATTATGCTTAAATATTAAATTTTGTAAAATTTGATGAGAAACCAAAAATTTATCTTGGCGCGTTTTTTTTCCAGTTAACTCAAAGAATAATTCACTTAGAGGAATTCTTTATTCGTGATAACCTATTTTCTTTTCCCTTTCATTGTGCACGAAAAAAGGTGCACCATTCATTCTTTCAAATAATTTTAGCAAAGTGCGTAAACCACGTTTCGTGTTATTATCTCTTATAACAAACTAGAAAAGCTGGCGGTCATACGAAATGACCGCTGTTCTAGATATAATAAATTGTAATTAAAATTATTTGTGCAAAGGTGTCTGCTAATTCAAACTGAATGACCCAGGGCAGGCGGCGAGGACGCCATTTTGCTTACTGTCATATGGGGCTTCTCCCTTATACTTGCTTAATTGCTTAAAGTAGAGTGCAAGGAAGGAAACCAGTGCTTAAAGTAGAGTGCAGTGAAGGAAACCACTGCCGATACATTTCTTTCTCTGCTCAGTGGGTTCTTTTTGTCGAGAAAGCCGTTTTTGTGCAGCTAGCTCATTTTCTCTCCTCTTCAGTGCTGTATTTTCTAGGAGGCATTCTTAAAAGAAATTACGTTAAGACGTAGTTTCTATGTAAAACAGATGATTGCCAATACAAAGAAATGTTCAACTTCTCACTGACGCGCTCAATTTGCGTTCAGCCTTAAATTGTTTCAAAAACAGATAATTGCTAATGCAAACAAATGTTCACCTTCCCGCTGACACGCTCAATTTGCGTTCAGCTGAAACTTCAATTTAAAATACAATGTCGGAATAAAATCGGGCAAAATTTTAAACTCTTTACGCGAAAGGATATTTGGCATAAAAGTTTCGGTAAACCTACCTGATGAGATGTACTACACACAACTCGTTAGTTGGTTTCGACTGAACTTTTGCAAGCTTCTAGGTAATTCATATGTAAATAGAGTTAAATGCATAATAAGCAACAATTGTATGAATTAAAAATATTTAAATACCATGATAATTTAATTAAAACAATGATAACTATTGTGATAAAATTTATTTTACTATTTCAATGCCGTAGTAACTTCACCTCATTGGCTAGTACAGTTACGCAAGCAACCAATAAACTATCGGCGACAAACAGACACTTAAGCCGCATGTAATAAAGAAGTTTGTAAATTGCGCATTTTTTTGCTTTAAAAATGATTGAATTATGTTGTTCTTATCTTTCGGTTAAGATTTTTATTCCGTTAGTTAACCCTCATGCAATAATTGTGGAATTATCAACAATTTAAAAGTTCTTGAACTGTCGCTAAGCCTAATTTTTGGTTATGGTAGCGGACGTATTTGTTTACATTTGAAGCTTAGCAGAAAATAGTGGATTTGTTGCCAATCTAGAAAAACTAAGCTTCGGAACAATAAAGTAACATCTTCTTTTATTATTAGGCATTAAATTACGCTTGATTCATTCTGTAATCATCGTTTAAGTTAGCTAGTTTTTGCATAAAAATGATAATTTTAAATATAAAAATTTTTTAACTGTTTTAACTGTGCTTGGTGTTTTATGTTTTTTTATATTTTTCAATTTTTAATGAAAATATTTTGAATTTTTATATATTTTTGACTTACCGCGAAGTGAGAGGTGAATTAATTAAAAGTGCATGCGCATTAGGTAAGCGATGAACCGTCTTTGAAGAACTGTTTCTTTTTTATTTATTTAGTTTCTTTTATACATCGTTTCAGATTTATTATAGTATTTAAATAGAACTTGTTATAATTCTTCGGATGCTATAATTTCTGCTCACTCTGAGTTATAAAATGAATGAGATGTAACTCTGTTAAGTGAACCTAGCGCAGAAGTGTGGCTATGGTAAATGAAGTGAACTTTAAAAAGTGCATTTATTTCTATTGCGGTTTATGCGCTATCGACGAAGTAGGTTTAATTCAAAATTCGTTAACTGTTAATTCAATATGTTTAAATGAAATGCAAGAAAATCGCGTATAATTTAATATTCTATGCAAGGAAGTCATGTGGTGTACACATCCCATTTTTTTATGTATGTTTTAATAAATATTTAGTAAGAGAAGTTTTAAATTTTTCCAAAATGTTTTTTTTTATATTGTTAATAAAAATTTTGATTTCTTTAAAAAACAAATGTATAGTTTATTAGCTGTTTTCAAATCAGGTATTCGGCCAGCGGGTAATTTGAATTCTAAACCATTAGTTTAATGCATGTATATAAATATACTTTAGGATATTTTGGTTTCGGTTTAAATGAATTTTCCAGGTTTCCCCAGTGTATACCAAAATTGTTAGGCTTAAACTATACGCATTAGTTATATATTAACCATAATCTTCCACTTTATCATTTGTTTTTTCGTTTTCCAGTAAAGCAATTGCTCATTTTATTCGGGCGGGGGAGGGGGGCGCCTAAGTTTCTTCGAAGCACTTTTCCTTTGCGTTCACACTTTGACTAGGTATTTGATGCAAGAAGACTACTTCTGACCTGATGAGAAGGAAATATTGCAATATTTTAAAATGATATAGTGTTTTATACTACAGAAATGAATTTCTTGAACAAAATGACAAAATTAAATAGGACTTCCTTGAAAGCTTAAGTAGTAAATACAACATTTCCTTGAATTCGGCTATTATTTTTGTCTAGTCACAGAGATTTTAATTAAGCAAAATGCGATTGGCAAAATCAGTAGAATTGACTACTGATTGTGCTCTATGATACTAGAATAACTGTGATTACTTTTGTGTGAAGAGTTTCAGAACTGTAAAGTGTTTCTGGGAAATAAATTTCATCAGACTATCATCGGTTCTGTGTAATTCAATCCATTACGAACCCGTACATATGTAACAAATACGAGGTGTCTTAAAACAGACTGACGGTTCTCAAAATTTATAACAAGGAAGCGGTTAAGATTAGCACACAATTCTGGAAGTAAATTCAGGTAACAGGGCATAAATGTTTCCTCTTAAAGTTCTTGGTTTTAGAGCAGAAATGTTCCGATAGATGGCGCTGCTGATAGTAAACCCGTAAATAAAAGAAAAGTAATTGAAAATGACATCGCCATTTTTCGAAATTTTTTAATGAATGAAAATTACGCTACAATATTTTCGAAACGTCCAGCATCAGCCGCGATCACATGTCTTAATCGGAGGACGAAATTAGCAGACATTTTCTGTAAAGTGCCCAAATGGAATGACGGCCCATTCGTCGCTGATTTCTTCAAGTTTCTCAAGTGTTCGGGGTTTTCACCGTATACTGCATCCTTCAAGCGATCTCAAAGGAAGAAACCACACAGGTTCAATTCTCGTAAATACGGTGTCTACTCTATTCACTTTACTGTAAAGCATGGCTAACTTAAACCAATGACACAGTTATCAAAATATTCGTCTAATGAGGTGAAAACTGCAGCATCCAATGAGGCCCCGCACCACCTTGCATGAACCAGAATGTCGCAGATAATTTGATCAAAGCATTTTCAGTAGCCACACGTAGAAAAAAAAAATCCAGTTATACCTCTTCTGAAAACAACTGCCCATATAGTCACATTTTGAGACTACAGTGATAGTGGAAACACAAATGATGGTTGTTATTTCCCCAAATTCGCCAGTTTTGCTTATTGACGAATCCATCGAAAAATGAAAATATGCTCCATGTGAAAACTATACAGAGTGTATCAGTACAGCGGTGACAAACTTTCAGGAGAGATAGAGTACACTTAGACGATGGGAAATCACATAGCAATGCATAGTCGGAAAAGCTTTCCTGGCGCGGTAGTGACGACCCAAATCACAAGATGTGAATTACACGAACAACATGAGGAAACATTTTTATTATGCTTAATACTGCAAAAACCAAGAAATAAAAACAAAAACAGACAACAATCGTCATCAAAGAAGGTGTTCGAAATTACGATCCCGGACCAGGATGCAGGAACTGTGTGTTATGCATCTTCCATGTACTGGAGATGTGACGCCTGCATCACAGTCTAGGGTCATGATTTCGAACACCTTCTTTGATAACGATTGTTGTCTGGTTTCGTTTTTTTTTCTTGGTTTTTGCTACACTAAGCATAATGAATGATTCCTCACCCTGTTCGTGTCCTTCCTAGCTTGTGATTTGTGTCGTCACTACCGCGCCAGGAAAGCTTCAAATCACATAGCAATGCAGCCGACTGTGCATTGCTATGTGATTTCCCATCGTCTAGGTGTACTTTATCTCTCCTGAAAGTTTGTCATCGCTGTACTGATACACCTTGTATAGAGTTCACATCAATATTGTCGCTATTAATCATTTCCAGCATTTCACTTCCTTTTCTCCACACATACGGTCTGAAGATATACGGTTGTAGTGTTTGTACGGGAACAAGGCCAGGCACTTATGCATTTATCTTATGTGCCGCTCTTTTATTCCATTAACATGCGGTTGTAGTTTTTCCGACTGATTTTCTTGAGAAGCGTGCAGTTGTTTCCTCAACGACCTGCACATTTGCTTCTGTAATAGCCGACCGATTCCGTCTTAACAGTTTCGACTTTGTCATCGCAACACTACCTATTCGTTTAAATTTCTCTTATAGTGTTTTTATTGTATTCTGCTATGGACTATTAGCGACCTGGGAATTTGCACTGAAAGCTTGTTGCTGTAACACTGTCCTCCAGTCGGTGAAATTCCAATACAAGGAAATACCTTTCCTCAAGCGAATACATCATTTTCAACACTTTCGTATACAATCTTCTGTTCAGCTATTTACTGCTCGTGCCGTCACAGACAACATTCCTTTTATTCAAAATATCAATCCCCTTCTACGGATGCGTTATTTTAATGATTTGCATATACCAAAACTACAAAGAACGGCGAAAGAGACTTGCAGTGTCTTCAGTCAGAAAATTGGTGAACTAAAACCAGGAACTCTGGGAGGAAACATTTGTGCCCTGTCACAGAAATTTGCTGCAAGAATTGTTTTCTTAAGCTTAACCATTTTCCTGTTACAAATTTTTGAAAACCGTCAGTCTATTTTAGGACACCCGGTATATGCCGATACAAAGCTGCAGTTAAAACACTTGAGTAATACTGTTTTGCAATACTACGTTAAGTGCCCCGTAGCTAAAATACTGATGAACTGATGTTAGGGCTGGTATTTAATATTTGCAAGGTAGTACAAAATTTATGAGTATGTCTTTGTACCATTTTATCATTTTCTTGAAAATCATGCATAGTATATAATTTACGTTGACTTACTATTTGCTTGCGCTGAATAAGAAGTGTTTATAAGTACACCTGTTATGAATCCTCAGTTGATACAACGTAATAAGATGCAGACAAAATCTTACTATTCCAAGGATGTTTGTCTGAACTACAAAAATAAAGAGATTGCCATATCAATACCAAATATAATTTTATTCACCAACTCAGAAGTAGTCAAAAAATTCATCTATTTTTTTTAAAACAAATTAGATTCCTAAGATAATAACTGTTGCCAAAACGATAATGCAATAATATGCAAAGTAAATATTTATAATTATTAAAATATTTTTGTGAGCTACTTTCAAACTAATTATTTGCATTTTATGCCTTTACATGTTCTTCCTTGTCATAAATATCATCTATCGTTTCCTTTATAGGTTGTAGAATGGGTGCCGTCTCACAGTTAGTTGTACCGGAAGGAACTTACACACAAATACCGAGATTATACAGAGGAAAGCATTGCAACTCTGTGTGCTATTGTAACAAGCAGGGAATGATTGAAAACTGTATTGCTATGCCTTGCATTAACAAAGGACATTGTTCAGTTCTTGGGAAGGAGATACGTAAGTAATCAAGTCAATGACTGTCATCCTGTAGTAAAATTAGCTTCTATTACAAAATTTACAAAACGAATTATTACACTCTTATAAATTATTTACACTCTTACCAACTGTTAATATGTTGGACTTTTTTTGTAGCTCACCAAGGTCAGTATTTTGGAAATTGCACCGTGTGCTACTGTTTTGCAGGAGAGCTGAGATGTGCAAGAGTCTGCAAGCTAGATTCCTTAACAAATTCAAATATGGAGCTTATATCAGGTATGAATTCTCATTCATACAAGGTCTGGCAGAAATGTTTTAAAACTGACTTGAATAGCGCTACCTGTTTGCAACAAAAAGAACTATGCAGTAAAAAACGTTTTAATTCTAATCTGCTTAATCCCATTAGGATAAGTTGAATTATTTAGGATCACTTGGTGTTTGAATGTTATTTGTGTTTGTTATGGATCCGTATTTGTAATCGTGTTGCTTCGCATACGATCTAGAAATGAAGAGACAGAGTGCAAAGTGGGTTGGCTCAAACTCGAGGCGAAGAAACTGCGTTTCCAAAAATCTAGGGTGAAGACAATTTTTTTTCCTGCAGAGGATTGATTCACTAGGAATTCGTTCTTGAAGGGAAAACAGTGAAGGCGGAGTTTAACATGTGCGTATTTGATCGGCCACTGAAACACGCATCGCAAGTGTGCGTCCATGTAAACAAAAGTTGGTTCCTGCTGCACGATAACGCGCCGTCTCTCAATACAGCAGTTATTCGTTTGACCAAAACGAAAAAAAAATGTATTACACCGCCTTATTCGCTGGACTTACCATCACCAAATTGTAATATCTACTTATTAAGCTTTCAGTGTAACAGCTGAAATAAGTGCAGGAACCAGACAGGAGAAAGGTTAAAAGAACCCTTTATTAGACGCTTTAAAAATTCACAATGCATGGACTTGACGCTAACACAGCACGCCTCGCTCGGGTGGTAACTCAACTAACAAGAATTAAACTTCAAGGATATTAACACAGTAGTAGAAGTTTCCCCAGGGCTCAGATAATTCTGTAACCTAAAACCGCGTCGAAGTCTGGTGGCAGCAAAGTAATAGCAGTTACGTCTTTCTAACCAGCAATAAATGTAGAATCAGAAGCACGCGCTACAAAGGTACAGTGCTTGCCCACACTTTCTAACTTTTCCTTCTAGAGCTCAGTATTTAAATTTTTTCTCCTAATTGTAGAATTTGCATTCCTTCATGCGGGCTAACAAATTTAAATATTCTGGCATTGACAATTAGGGGAATGAAGGCTTATAAGAAAAAAACGTATAAACTTCAACTTAACTGGTTAGTGAAAATAAATATAAATCCCTACAAGATTACGTTTTTAAATTAAAGCTTCACCCTTTCGACAGTTACATGGGAGAACCTGTAACAATGTAACCAGAACAGAAGACCTGCGCAATAATCAAAATGATGAACACAGACAACTTAATTACCGTATATTCCGGCGTATGACGCGCACTTTTAATACAAAATATAAGATGGAAATTTACAGGTGTACGTTATACGACGGATATAAAAATGACATGCTTAAAAATAAAGGAAAGATGAGCATACAAAAATTGTATTCCTACATGTACCTAAACACTGTTTGTTTAAAACAAATGACATTCCTGATGAACTTCAGAAATTTCTTTATCTAACAACATGAAAAATTCGTCATAGTCGTCTTCCGTTCTATCTTCAGGTACATCAACGAATTCTGCTTCATCTTCACCATCACTGTTACTCTGATCCATAAGTAATAGATCATCTTCAGTTCCATTTAGATTGTTAGATATACTACATTTCAATGACTTTTGATTTATATCAGGTTTAATTTCATTTCATATATTTATTTATACTCTCACATACTTTTTCTAGACTGGCATAACGCATTTCGTCTCCTTTTCCTTTCTTGTTCTTTTCTTACCTTCGATGTTGACTTCACGGCTTCAAATGACTACAGAAAAGAATAACATATAACTGCTAGTTGCAAGAGTTCATTCGGGTCTGAAGTGCATTCTTACGTTAAATAATGCCCCCCCCCATTTTCTGGAAGTCGTAGAACAATATTCTTGTGCGCATCTATATTGAATACAACGCACTGTGATGCCAGAATTCTTCATTCCCTCAAGCATCTTTCTCACACACATAGTGTGCTCCTTATCGCTTTGTCAGTTCAGTGTACCAGTATTCGAAAGCCTGAGAAAAATCTTCAAATGAATAACTTCAAAAGATAGTGGTTTTAATTTCAGGTTTCTCCGTAAAGAAAAGGGCGCGCGTAATATAACGAATATACCGCAAAACTAATAAATGAAGTTTCAAATTATAGGTGCCCGCTATACACGGGAGCGCGTTATACGCCAGAATATACCTGTATTTACCCTGTGCAACTGCGTTACCATGTGAATCAGTTTTTGTTTTCTGATTTTAATTGTAGCAACTAGTACTCATCATTTTTGCAGAATCGCTGTGGACAATCAAATCAAGTCAACCTCCAACTGAATGTCTCTATGCAAAAATAAAATGGCGCAAAATCGTGCTCCTCTCATTCTTCCAAAACTCGTGAAAACGTTTATTGTCCAGGGAACATTTCCAGTAGTTAACTATAGCTTCATGAAAGATGAATTTATAGATATATCCACTTGCAGATGTCTTACAACTTCTTTTTACCAAAAAAATGTACGAAAAATGGAAGAAACGTGGGAATAAAATGCCTTGAAATTAATGTAGTTAACTATGGAAGGTAAATTATTTTGAATGTAAAAGGCTTCAAGAAAATCTTACTAAAATCGGAACCAAATTTGTTCTTAAATGAATCTCGTCTATTCACTAAACTTTTGACTTTCATTCTGGTAATACTTAAATTCTTAATTCTTAGAAGAATTTCTCATCCAAAAGCATTCAATTTTGTGTCGTTTCTGCTTGCTGCATGACGAAATAGATGTCTGCATTAATTTTAGGTTATTTTCTAACAGCTTAAAATATACCACACCTTCCAAATCTCACCACGAACAGAACAAAACACTTTTCAGTGTAATTCTCGTTTTGCTGTGGATTTTTGATTCTCGTTTGGGCACACTTACTTTAATATATTTCTCAGTCACTTCAGTAAATCCTAAATTACTTCCGCATCAACCCTATAATGATACAGGTAACTTCTAGAGGCACCATTTTCCTTCCTTGCTTCTTGGCGCCATGGGCCGAAAATTTTAAAAACATTCGTATTATGATCTGCATCGCACATAGTTTTTCGCTCTGACGGCCAGTTTTTGTTTTCCTTGATTATTTTAATTTTTATTCAGTGTATTCTATTTGTATTTGTATTTGTGTACCGCCATTACATGCGTTTCCTGTTCCCTTGAATTTATTATTGTAAGCGTATTTTGTGCGGATTCTCATGCTATCGGACATGACAGATGTTCTCAAAATGTAAGAAACTTTCCAAACATTTGTTTTCACCTTACTTCTATTATTTATGTTCCAGCACTTTGTAGCTCTCTTATCTGTTACTATGTGTTCAGTCTTTCAAAATTTGGGTCTTTATTTAGATCCTCTCCTTCAGTCATCTGATATCCCTCTGGGGAATTGCGGTGAAGAGTCATTCATGTTATGTCCCCCTGTGAGGTTTTACAAGATAATTGAGCTAGAGAGCGGCGTCTCTTGCTCAGTGACGCTAATATTTTTATGTGTTTTCATTGAAATGTAGGTTTCTTAAAAAGAAATAATGCGATAGCTATCATTAATTTATCTATGACAACTATTCATTTTTTATATTCCTACGGTAACCGCGTTCTTTGGAAATTAAACCACTCCTGGTGAAGAGGGACCTGTACCTGTTCGCCTTCGAAACTGGTAGAGTTTCAATTAAAATCAATACCAAACACAAGGTTATTATTTTGCTTAATTTTAGTGGGTATTAGCTTGAAATATTTTAAATGCACGGGAAATTTTTGACGAATTATAGACCAAAAAATATTTCGTTTACAGGGTGTGCGGCGTGAATTGAAATTAATGTGATTGGAATAAATGAGGAATTAATGCGATAAAACTTTAATTATTAGACCTATTAATAGCTAATAAAAATAATTACATGTCATAACTGTTAACTTAAATGAAAGTATTACAACTGAGAAAAAGGAGACTTGCATATATAAAGTTCGTTGGTTTTAATCGTATTTAATGTTGTAAGTAAGTATCATATGTTCTTGGTATAAGATATTAGGACGTTCAGCTAGTAATAGAAAGAAACGTGGTTCGAATCCCGGCAAGCGGACAGTTGCTTTTTACGTGTTTCCTGGCTTAGGAAAAACTCAATAGTATCTACCGTGCAATGTGAATAATTTTGCTATTACTTTTGCTGCTACGAAATTTTATCGCCCTTTATTAATTTTAAAGAAATTAAATAATGAAGAATCTACATGAATGTACGTATGTTTCTCGCACTGTGAAAAACCAACGGTACCTACGGCACTGTGAAAAACCGACGGTAGAGCCATCGAATTTTGAGTAACGTAGTCCTCCATCCGAACATGTGCACCTGGAAGCCCGAATTTTGAATTTCGAATTTTATATTTCATATTTTGTTAAACTTTAATGAATTTTTAACAAACTCAACGATTTGAAAGGGAGCAGTGTATGGAATTTGAAATGCTTCCTGAGCAGTTTGAAAGAAGCAACATTGTACGGATTAAAACACTGTTATCTCCAGCGCGCGAGACTGTCTATCGGAAAATTCTAAAGATAGTCTGTTATTAAATATTTTATGATTTTATTATTCAACCGAATGTGTTAAACCAATATAATGTGTTGCATTTAAATAATTGAACCACTGACTGAAATGAAACACTTTTATCTTCCTCTCGTCAGCTTGTTGCCATTTACTAAAGCGTAAGAAGTTTAATCTTCAAATTTAAATCTCTCTGTTACTGATTAACAAGCGAAGCGATTTAAAAGCAATAAACGCAGTTCTTAATATTTTTCTACTTTTTAATCTACTTGGTTTAATTCAGAAGGTATTAAATCACGAGTTGTCTAAGTAGAAATATTAAATATTTTTATGAAATGTCATTATCTGGACTCATTAGAGCCATTATGTCTGCGCAAGTGGATAGCCAATGTATAAATTTTTCCTTTCATTAATTTTGTGTCCCATTATTTTCCATTAAATTTTAATGTAATATTTTAATTGCAGGTCCATTGTGTACGTGTTCTTTGCATTATTCTCCAGTCTGTGGGCTAAATGGAAAGACGTACAGAAATCCATGTGCTGCGAGGTAATTTTTAAAGTGCATTTTTTCAAAATTAGGTTATTTAGATGTTATTGGACCAAAATTATGTATAGAAATTTAAAGCGTCAGAAAAATCCAAATGTCAGATCTAATAAGGGTCATAAATACATCAGCATAAGTTATAATAAATTCAATTCTACGACATTTAAATCTTTTACCTCCGATGTATTTTTTCCATTCTATTAACGTTATTACCGTAGTCGCAATACTTCAGTGCGTAAAGCTCATTAGTGAATATATTTGAATTTTTCAAGTGTTTTAATCGAAATCTGTGATTTAATTTATCTTTATTGAAATAATTCATATACTTAGAATACATGCTATTCCTCATATAAAAAATACACTATGAAATTATCGCCTGAACGATTATTTTATATTCTATTTCTTGCTTCTGCCCAAACCTCAAAAGCGTTTCATAAATTATGCAAACTGCTTATTATGTTATGACTTAATGTTACAGAATTTCAAGTCTTGGAATTAGTAGCTTCATCTGACAAGCGTATTATTTTTTTTTCAGTAGAACTCCATGGTTCATGTGTCTGATTGGACCACTATCCTTTCTTAACAAATATACACTGTATGTCGTAGATTCATAGTTCCCCAACAGTTTCTGCTTCACTGCTGCACCTTTTCCTCTTTTTTCTTTCGTTTCCCCGAAGAGGCTATTAGTCACGAAACGGTATCTTACGTCATCCACTATAAAATTATTGCCACCAAATATTATCACCCTGTATTATTTTTAAAGAAATTAAAAATGATCTACATATATATGTGTATGTTCTACATGTATATGTGTATATTTGTATGTGTTCCTCGCATTGTGAAAAAACCACGGTACCTAGGACCGTCAGATTTTGAATAAGCAGTCCTCCACCCGAACTTGGGCACCTGGAAGCCCGAATTTTGAATTTTATATTTCACAGTTTATAAACTTTTAATGAATTTCTGATTAAAAAAAGCTCAACGATTTGAAAGCAAGCAGTGTAACCACTGTAGGGAATGAAACATTTTTATCTCTAGCACATGAGCCTACCTATCCTATCGGATATTCTAAAGATACGCGTTTTTTAAATATTTTGTAATTTTGCTGTTGAATAGAATTTTATGTGACGCAGTGAAAAGACGTGATATTCGATAAATAAAGTTAACACAGAAAACGTTAATATCTAAAAGACTAGAAAAGAATAGTGAGACATCTATCTAAGAAAACTGAATATTCATATTCTTACGGATTTCACATTTATTTGGCTATTTATTTAGAATTGCAATTAAAATTGCTTTATATTTCCCGTGCAACGCAGACGATTTTTGAAGAGAAAGCTACATCGGAAAAATAAAAATAAAAGACCGCATGCATTTAATGTTTAATAAATAAATATCTCGTTATTACTGTTGCCATCCAGAAAAATCTAGAAAAATCGGGATCGTTCTAGTAATAATTAAAAAGCTTATAAAAGCCGAATTAAACACCTCATCTCAGTTGTTGTTGTTGTAGTTGTAGCTGTAAAAAGCGAACTGCTGTTTGTTTACTTAATGCTGTTATTGATTGTAGCGATTTCGCTGTGAGATAGAATTATTTTATCTGTATTGAACTGAGTTTTTGCTAAACGTTTGAGATATTGTGATATTGTGCGAATATCTCTGAAGAAATATTTCAGCATTTTGATTTATTTCTTGTGAAAAGAATAAATTATTGTTAACTTTTTACGACTTGTACATTCAATCCATAACGAAGCCGTACGCACGCAACAATATGATGAACTGCGAAAAAAACCAGGAAAAAAAAAACAGAAGGATGTATGCTAACACTTAATACTGCATCACTATCACAATTAGCAGCAAACAAATTATCATCACAATTAGCAGCAAACAAATGCTGCTAATTGTACTTTTAAATTTTTTTAAATTTTGCTGTTCAGTTGCATATGACGTATGGGCGAAACAAATGTTGCTTAATAATAAAGCTAAAATGACAAACACAAATGAATTTGCAGAAAAGAGTTTAACAGCAAACTGTTAGACTGCGAGCTCAGCGAGCTGTTAAAAACTTTAACAGACTGATTTGGGTGATCATCAAAATCTAAACCCTTCAGAATTTAAAAAAAAAAATTATTTTTTGGCCTAATACATTAAAAATATATTAAATGGCTTTTGAATGTTATCTGTAAGCACTGACTCAAATTGCATAGAAAAGTTTCGGTATGTACTGCACTGATACTTAACGTATTAGCTCAACCACCTTTGCGTAGTTACGCGAATTTCAGTACGTAATAACTTGTGGCTGTAAATTATTGCAAAAATTATTTATTGCATTCTTACATGTTATTACAGACATATGTTTTGTTTCTATCAGGTATTTGTCCCCCAAAAAATAAATTACAAGCAGGTTATTATTATTATTATTAATATTATTATTATTTTCTGGAGAAAATTCCATGATTTCTTTTTGAAGATAC
>KK113930.1:15796-48494 GCA_000611955.2 Stegodyphus mimosarum
CAAATCCCACAAATGCATATTGTAAATTGAGTTTAAAGTATTATTTTTTGCATATTGCAAATTGAGCTTAAAAAGTAATCGCAGTTTATCCATAAAAACCAAAGGAACTTGGAATATAACAAATCTAAGGTGGTTGCGATAATACCTAAGTATTCTGCACATTTGTATTACCCCAAATTATTAAAACTCTCGTGGTTTAAAGAAACAGAATGGTAAAGATTAAAGATTTCTAAAAACATTTCTAATAAAGATGCCATACATATTTTTATCATTACTCTATTATTTAAAAAAAACAGCCGTCCAAAATAATTATTATAAAAAAGAAAAAAACAGATAATGATTTTAACGAGTCCAGCTAGTGTCATTTCATAAAAATATTGAATATTTCTAATTAGACATATCATGATTTTAATGCAGATTTATTTAAATCAGTCACATTTAAAGGTAGAAAAAAATATTGTTAATACTGTGTTTACTGCTTTAAATTACTTAAATTATTACTCAGTAACCTTCCAGATTGAATCTTAAAGCGTGTTAACGATTTAATGAATTTACACGATGGGGCATGGAAGATAAAAAAGTACTTTATTTCCGGCCATGAAGACACATTGGTTTCAAGGGGGAGGTTGTTAATTAAAACTGAAATATAAATATGTTACATTTTCCGAATAACATTAGTCTCTCACGCTGGAGGTAAAAATATCTTGTTTCGAAGAGAAACACGACTCGCTTTGAAATCGTTGAGCTTGTTAATCAAAAATTCGTTAAAGTCTTACAAAATATGAAATAATAATAAAACAAATTCGAAATTCAATATTCGGTCTTCTGGGTGCACATACTCGGGCTGTGGATTATGTTATTCAAAATTCGATAGCCCTAAGTTCCGTCGTTTTTTCACAGTGCGAGAAACATACATACATGTATACAGATTCTTTATTATTTAATTTATTAAAAAAATACAAGGCGATAATATTTGGTGAACACAATTTAAAAAGTGATACACTGTTTATCGTGAACCAATGCAAAATTCCCTTTCCAAAATGTCAATTGTAAACTTTTAAATGCAGATCCAGTTCTGTTTGCATAATATTTGTTGAAAGGTCAGCCTGTAATAGAGGTAAGTTTTATAATATTTAATCAAACATCAAGATTTGACTGCGAAAAAGTTGAATGTGGTTATTCAAGAATGAAACATGAAGAGATGAATAATAGTGATCTATAGCATCTTCGTTTTTTTATTATGCCATGCGAAGAATAAACAACATTTATCAGGATTAATTTCACTCTGCGTAACATAATTTGTCAATGTGGGCAAAGGAAACCTAAACCTTATTGAGAACTTCCTGATCTGATAAGTTTAATAGTATGATCAGCATATAAGCCGATAATAATCAGGAAGATGAGTCAGTAACATGAATATTCAAAAACGTTGATTCAAGGCTAAAGGGTGTGTGAAACTCCAACCAGGAGGATTATCAAAGAACACAGACAAAGAACGTGTATGTAACATAGAGTTTACTATAGCTCGAAAACATCTGCTGTCCAGGAAATAGATAACAACAGAAATCAGGACTGTGAGATGATGAAGTGTCATAAATTTCTGTAGAATTATGTAAGTATTGCTTCTCAGCAACTATTCGTTGCAGACATAAAACTTCCGATCACGAAAATGCTCCAAATGTTTTCATGCTTGAAATTAAAATATCTGACGTGTACACCACTTGACTTAATTATTGTCCTATTAAATTATACACATTTTTTGCTGCACTTCATTTCAACTTATTTTCTAGAAGTATTCTAATTTAACTAACCGATCCTTCAAAGCAAGTTGGCAATGACATCAAAAATTACAAATTTGATAATTAAACATCCCGGTCAATTTTTCTCGTTGGGAATGAAACTTCTTCTAATTTTATTTTTTCATAATGAGTATTAAAACTTTTCCAAATATAAGTATTTTAACCGTGACTCAGGCATAAAAAGTTAGGTTTCGTTATTTGTCCAAAGTTAATTTTTTTTTAATTTTGACATTGCCAAAACATGAATATTTTCACCCTTTAAAACACTTCTGATTGGAAGTACACAGTCCAGTCACATTAATGTGACCACCACGTACTTTCCATGTCACAGTTAAATAACCAATCACAGAAGGCAGGTGGCAGCACAGTGCAGTTGAGCGTATATAAAGGGTGTGTGAGGGCTTCGGAAAACATTTCAATCGTTGGCGTAATGCAGAAACGAAGCGATTTATCCGACTTCCAAAAGGGCATGATCATTGACTTTCGGGCCAAGGATGGAAGCATTTCCGAAACGGCTGAGTTTGTGAACTGTTCGCGTGCCGCCGTGGTAAAAGTGTACCGTGCATGGCAAAATGGGACTGTCCAAAATCAGCGACGTGGCAAATGTGGTGCACCACGGGCCATAGATGACAGAGGCGAACGACGGTTGCGGAGATGCGTTCGGGCAGATAGACGGGCTACCGTTGAGCAACTGACCACCAAAATGAACCAAGGGGCTACCAAAAGTGTCTCCCAAAGTACTATTCAGCGAACATTGCTGCGTCTGGGCCTCCGAAGCAGACGCCTGGTTCGTGCACCTATGCTGACTGCTGTTCATCGACGGCGAAGGCTAGAATTTGCACGCCAGTACAGCAGCTGGACGTCCACTGAGTGGCGACAGGTTGCGTTTTCGGATGAATCGCGTTTTATGCTCCATCGGACAGATGGACGTTGGCGTATAAGGCGTGAAACCTCTGAAAGGAACCACCCTGCAACCATTGCCGGAACGGTCCAAGCTGGAGGCGGGAGCATTATGGTCTGGGGAATGTTTTCCTGGCATTCTCTAGGTTCACTGATCATTGTGGAAGGCACAATGGATCAATACAAGTACGCATCTGTCCTTGCGGACCATGTTCACCCCTACATGCGCATTGTTTTTCCTCAGGATGATGGCATCTTCCAGCAGGACAATGCGAGGTGCCATACAGCTGCCAGTGTACGTGCGTGGTTCGAAGAGCACCAGGATGAGTTTACCGTCCTCCCCTGGCCAGCAAACTCACCTGACTTAAACCCAATCGAGCATCTGTGGGACCATCTCGATCGAGTTGTTCGCGCCATGGATCCTCAACCGCGTAATCTAGCGCAGCTGGCCACGGCATTAGAGTCGGCATGGCTCAACATCCCAGAGAACACCTTCAGGGACCTATGTGACTCTCTTCCTGCACGTCTCGCAGCAGTCCGCTCTGCGAAAGGTGGTTATTCTGGCTTTTGACAGATGGTCACATTAATGTGACTGGACTGTGTATATGGCTACGACCAAGGTTGCGAAGGTGCACAACTAGATATTATAGCCATCTTATATGCAAAATTTCAATGTTCTACGGCTAATCGTTTTTGATCTTGCATAAAAAGAAATGCGAGATAATCTGGCTAATTTATGCAGCTAATATTAGGAGCATACAAATACGTATCTTGCATATGGTTAGGTTAGGTTATTCAATTACGGCAAAGCACACGAGGGCTATCTGCCTAAAGGGAGGAATGCCTTCGTGGAGGACTTTCTAAGGGAAACTGGCTCGTATACACGTTACACATGGGGAAAACCACGAAAACGCCCATGCAGCCAGCCCGTTCGCGGGATTCGAACCTCGGACCGAACTACCAGTGTTCAGCGTCTTTTACCGCTCGGCTGCTGGTGGGCCTCTTGCATATGCGAGATACGTATGTATCGCAAACGTCCGTACGTACAGACGTCACAAAAAAACCATTTTACAATACGTTTTGGATTATTTTTTATTCCGTCCTTATGTACAGACATCACGCAAAAAATAGTCAAAATTAGATACTATTTCCGTTGAAATTTGGTAATCGAGATTTTTCCTGTTTGCAGTATTTCCCTTACTTCGTACAAGTAAGTAGTAAGTAAAAAGAAAATAAATTTTAAAAAAATTATGAAATCTAACAGCTTATACAATTCCTCGGTTCTTATATTTAGAAAAATGTTACATTCATGACAAAAAAAGAGAAAGAAAAGGAAAAAGAGCACACAACATGCAACAAAAAGTGACCGAAATATTGAATTTTAAAATCTGAGATTTTCGAAGACATTTTCAACTTGCCTTGAGCTGTCAATTCTTAAATTATAGATTAAAATACTTCAAGGTCAGTTTTTCGTATTAAACACCTTTTAATGATATATTTTGCGCGTGCGTGCGGGTGTGTGTTTACATACAAAAAATACGTTATTTATATTCTCACGAGCCTTAATTAATTCAGAATCGCAATCTAATAATCATATAAAAATGTCATTAAATTAGAAATGTTTTTGATTTATGCAGAGAATATTATGAGTTGACTGCAGACCAATTCTGAATCCTGACAGTATTTTCCAAAAAATTAATTCGTTAAGATTCTGTAACTACGATTTCCTTTTTGAAAATTTTATATTGATGAATAAATCTTCAAAAAAAATGTTCGTTACTTAATTTGTTTAACACAACTTTTAATGCTGCCGATTGCGATAAAAATAGGGAGGTGCACAATTAGATGTTACAGCAGTCCTCTATGCAAAATTTCGTAGTTCTATTGCTAATAGTTTTTTAATTACGTGAGATGCATACGTACAGATGTCACGAAAAATATTCCATTTTAAATCCATTTTACAATCCGTTTTAGAAAAAAGAGTCCTTTATTCTATCCGTATGTACAGCAGAACACCAGAGCGAGAGCCATCCGGACTCAGGTAAAGTATCCCATACAAGGTTATGTCGGAGGCGATCTCAAGAGGCCAAAACCCCTAAGGACAGCATTTCAGGCTCCCTTCAGACGGTGTTATAAGTGTCATAACTCGTTTAAGCCGAACTTCACTTACGTAGACTGAATAGTAAATTTTTTAATAAGGGATTGAACTGCAGCAAGGATGACTTTATTGCTGCACTTATTTATATTTTCATATCGCAGAATGTTAATATCAAACCGTTCACAGCATATAGGATGAACAATCACAACTTCGTAACCTAGTCTAGTCTATGCTCATGTTACGTATATGTAATTTATTTGTCAGCTTTGCAAGCTTATACGCTGGTGAAATAAATTAAGAGAATTTGTATATTTTATCGAATTGCATGAAAAGAACTGAACTAAATGAAAAACCACAGCTTCTAGATAAAAATGCAAATCTTGTACGGCAAATACGTAAGCGTACACTGTGTGTAGGCGAAGCCAGTAGACAAACAGGCTTTGCAAGAGCGTGGAGGGTAAGACGAATTCCGTTCGCTAGCTCACCTTGACGAATTTCTTGGTGTTATCTTGCAGCAATCGGTTAAATTCATATCGGAACAGTAAAAATGAGTAACCACCGAAGTTTAGATGATCGAATGAGGTGGCAAATTGGGGGAGGCTAGAGTCAGGCCAGTCGCAAGTCCAGATATGCAGAGAGTTTATTTTAACGCCCAGCGTCGTGTGATATAACCTATGGAAACAGTTCCAGGATACTGGATCCATCGAGAGAAAGCCTGGGCAAGGTCGTTTAAGAGACACGACAGCCAGAGAAGATAGCTATTTGTCCATTTTAGCGAGGCGTAACAGGGGCTGCAACTTCTCAGTTCTCTCGGGACCTGTATGCAGCCACAGGAACCCGTGTAACAAGGGTGACTGTTTCCAAAAGACTGCATGATAGAGGGTTGTTTGCCAGAAGACCGGCTGTTTGCGTCCCACTCACGTCTACGGACAGAGTCCGATTAACATGGTGCAGGCAGCATAGTGATTGGAGTACGGAGCAATGGGCGACCGTTCTGTTTACAGATGATTCAGCCTAAACACTGATTCTCTCCGTACTTTCACATGGAGAGACCCAGGGACCCACTACCTACCCTCCAATGTCCTCGAAATCAACAATTATGGCGGTGGCGGTGTAATGATCTGGGCAGGCATCATGTTGGACAGCCGCACACCTCTCCACGTCTTTGACAGAGGCTCTGTGACTGGTGTGAGGTATGAGCCCTATGTTCGCCTTTTTGGGGGTGCAGTGGGCCCTTCATCTCACAGGGCGATAACGTGAAGCCACATAGTCTCACATAGTCTTCTGGCCGACGAATTTCTCGAGAGTGAGGATATTCGCCGGATGGATTGGCCAGCCAGGTCTCCAGACCTCAATCCGATAGAACATGTCTGGAACGCTCTGGGGAGGGCAATTGCAACTCGCAACCTCCCTCCGAGAACCATCCAGGAACTGAAAACTGCATTGCGGAGTGAGTAGGACGCTGCGAGGCCTGTATGGCTGTAAGAGGGGACCATACCCCCTATTAACCCATTTCTTTTGTGTCTTCTGCAACCACTGTTTCAGACCTTCAGACTCCCAAGGGCGTTACAGACGAACATGTGTGATTATTATAACTGTTGAATGTTTATTTTGTTTGTATTATATCAACCTGTGTTCATACCAAATTTTATTAAAATCTGTCCAGTAGTTCTGGAGATCGTAGATCAAATATGAAAATCCTCTTAATTTATTTCACGAGTGTATTTATGGCTCTGTATTAACATTTAGTTCATTATACGTTTATGCAATTTAAATTTTTTATTTGTACTTAATTATTCACTGCATTGTTCACTAGTCTCTTAGGGGTGAGTGAATGCGATTATCTGTTGATAGGATGTTAGTTCGCTATGGGTTGATTGAGCCCCCCCTTCTCCTACCTTCCTCCTTTTTCCCTGTTTGGATTTATTTGCTTGTTTTCATTCTAATTGCCTTAAATATAGCTTATAAAACCCTACATTGGCTGCATAAGCATATGGATATGGTATTAAGATATCAAGCTGAATTTCGTTGTTATGTAAATAGACCTTGCTACATCACAAAAACTAGTTTAGGGGTTTTGGCTTAAAATTCGAAGTTTTCAACTTTATGCTGACTTAGTATAGGAGTTGACCAATCAGAGCGAATGCGCGAAACCTGTCGAGCGGGAAAACAGAGCAGGAAAGCTGTAGACACATCCAAGCATTCGCAAATTTAGCTTCTCTAATTGGCTACGGCTTAGGCCGTGTCTGGCGGGTGGGAAGCGAACTTCCGCATTTTATGCCTTATCAGCATGGCTCTGTGACATATGTCACCGTCTGAACGGAGCCTTACATTTATTTAATAGCTAACGTTCACACAGCCCGATACAGATTTGACAGTACCTTTTTCACAGACCCTGTCGAGCCTGCACAAAGCACCCTAGGAACGATCATTCTAGTCCCCTGAAGACAACTAGTCTCCTCCATAATGTCCAGTCCCAATATATGGGCGTTATGAGTTGCCTAGTGGGGAGGGGTAGGGCCTGATTAGCATCATAAGCGAAACAGCCACTCACGCGTTACCGCCCCTCCATCACGTCGAGGAAAAGCTTACGGAGGGGCCGTCACGAAAAAAAATGTGAAAATGGATTCGGGAACGGTTAAAATTTTCGTTGAAATCTGATATCCGAAATTTTTCACGATTGCACTACTTCCTTTATTTCGTACAAAAAAAGTAAAAATGACTTATTTTAGTTAATTGTTTAAAATGTTGGCTTCCTTTTCCTGATTTTATTCACTGTGGGCTTTTTATCTTTCAGATGTGCTGGTTTAAGGGATAACCAGTTCAGATCCGGATCTTGCTCTGATTTTGATCCATGCAAAGAGAACAGCTGTGGTAACAGGAAAAAGTAATACGTTAAATACATTTCTTTTTATAAAAAAACATATTGCTATAACTGAAATTGAAAAGCATTGTTGTTTAAGTTAACTAGAATTGCAAAAAAAAAATCATTTTGAATTTTCTATAATTAATCAAAAACATTTACATCTTGTTACAAATAAAGTAGAATGTTCATGTGTTTGTGTAAATCTACAATTTTATTCCAATCTTATCGAAGTTTGACACTTGACCTTCAAAACAAGAGGAAGGTCATTGTCTATATAAAATTTCTCAAAAAACACCCCTTGGGGTTAGCATAATTTATATACAAATATTTACTCTAGTTTAACGAACTTTTAATTAAAACCTCAGCGATTTAAAAGCCTTGTGTTGCCACTTTGCAAAGCGTGAGATCTTTGCACTTTAAATTTATTTAATTAGAAAACCCCGCAATGTAAAAGAAGTTGTTGCCACTCAGCAAAACGCAGTGTATTTATTAGTGTCTCGAATTTAATAAATGAACTCAGGGATTTAAGAGAAATATGTTGTCGTTTTCCGAATTAAATGTTTTTATCTTTCAAGCGGCCTATGTTGTGGCTCAGAAAAAGCGTACGATATTTAGTTTTCGTTTAAAGTTATTCTCTTCTTTATTTTAAACTTATTTTTTTATTTTAAATTCTTATAAATTTATTTTAAATTTATTTCTTTTAAATTAAAATAAATTCTGTGATTAATGAACAACGTAAATTATTGAAAAAAATAAACGTAGACCCATTTAAATTATTATTAACGTATAGCTAACTGTGAAATTACATTAGCTGGATTCATTAAATTCATATATAAAGAAAAGTATTCATTTATTTGTGCGTGTAAGTCATAGCTGAAGGTTTATTAGGATCTTTTATCTTTATTTATTAGGAATTTAGGATGAAATTTTGCACATTTGGATCTTTAAAAAAGCAGAAGGTCACCGTCTTCCACGGGGTCCATACTCATGGAGTATATATTAGAACGCTGTGCTCACGACACACTTCTTGAGTTCACGTCACTGTTGTTGCGTTCTCGCTATCAGCTCTCACTAAAATCTTTATATGGCGCCGTGTTTGTTTGCTCTTTAGAAATGTAGAACTTTCCTAAGCAGAGTAGAACTTTTAAAGCAGAATTCAAGCGCATCTCTATGAGCTTTCAGCGATTATTTCGAAGACGGGGAAGAAATCGACAAATTGGAAGGTGGTTTTTCCGAAGTTCATTTTCAGAAAAAATAAATAAATAACTAACTGCAAGCAAATACATTACAATATACAAAGCAAGTACTAGTTCTTACTTAAACGGTTTACATAGCAATGTGTTAGTTCTACAGTTTTATTTGAGGCTGATAACATTTTGCACAAGTCGCCTTCAACCAAAATACCTGAAAAATCACTATTTGCCAGAGATTTCTAAAAAAGTACTCCTATCTCCCTAAATAGAACATCTTCATTCTGCGTAAGGCCCGGGCAGAGTCGATTACTTAGCTTTACTTAAGCTTTTTACTTAAGCTAGTGGTATATAATTATGAAATATGAGAAAATGGTGTACAACTCATTGATAAACACCTCGAATAACAGTTTTTTAATAATTGTTATAACACTTCTGTTAGAAAACAGAGAGAGGTCATTGTTTTTTGTATAAAGAGTAATGAAACGTTTTGCTTACTTCTTTTACAACCCAACAGATTCACTGAATTTCTAAGAAACTAATTAATTAGTTAAAATGGAACTATTCCATTAAAGAACAAAGTTGATGTCTTCTCTTAAAAGTCTACTGCAAGTTGCATAAAAACATCCGTTGCAACACTCATCACGTAATGAAACTGATGTCTTTTCAAAACTTTTTACGGTTATATCCCATTTCAGGATTCCCCAGATAAGACTTTTTAAAAAAATAATCCCATTTCAAACTCTCTGTACAGGGCCATCATTAAATCCAAGAATATGGCCAAAACTCACGTGACTGTGCAATATGAATTACTTAATATCTCAATGGCATTCTAAATTTCGAACTCAGACGATGTTTGGATATGAAATTAATGACACACAGTAATGATATATCTTACAATAAGTATATTTTTTTAATTTAACTACAATTCAGTATTGTTGTTAGCTTAATATAAGACCCCGTTGATTTATAAAAACTAATCGTGTTATTTTGAGAATTTTGTACCTTAAATGAAAGCGAAGATTGAGCAAACAAGTTATTAATGTGCTATTCAAATACAAATTGTGTGTTTCTTTTCCAGCTGGTTTTCATTCACTTTATAAATCCCTCCATTTCGGTTTTTCTTCTTTAATACACAATTTACTATACAATACACGATTTAATATTTTTATTTAAAATATGTGAATTTTATTTTTGAATTTCTATATTGATACCTCTCGGAAGAATGAAGTGGGAAAAGCTGAAATGGGACATCACGCATTTTATAGAGGACTGAAGATTAAACAAAAAAAATTTCCGTTTAAAGGCATTTAGTTTCTTCATTTGAAGAATTTGAACTTTGAAAGGTTGATATCAGCTCTTTTTTGACTACATCAGTCGTCTATGCTGTACATTTTGTTCTGAAGTTCGCTAGCATCACAGAGGTTATCAAGATGTTTCGTCTTTATTGCACTTTTTAACCGAAACAGAATTAGATAAAAGTCCAAAAAATTAACTTCTTTCTCAAACTGTAAAAGAATAACTGCTCATTGATCTGTCACTCGATTACAAGATAGTGATATCGATTTATGTACCGCAAATTGTACTCACAATTTCTGATTGTTACGAATGCGTTTATTAATCAAGGCTATGTCATGGCTTTCGTATTATCTCGTATTAAACATCTAAACTCAACAGAAAAAAACCTTTCTTGTAACTCTACAAACAGACAAACGAAATTATATACATTATTAGCAAATCAATTAAATGCATTGTAGATTATGAAATATTAATAAATTTAGTGTATTATAATATTTTCCGTCGATGACAAATATTTTGCACAAATGCACAAAACGTTATTGCTGTTTAAAAGTCTTCTGTAAATCAATGGTTTATTTTATTTATTTAGTTAGTTAGTTAGTTAGTTTGTATTTTTATGGTGTGAAATACTTTATTTTGTATAATAAAAATGCAAAAAATAAACATATATACTTAAAAATAATTAATTTTTTGTGACTCAAATATCTTATAAATAGAGAAGAAAATTGGGTAGACGGGGTTGTGGTTTCGAGAAAGCATGGATGATTGTACATCTGTATTATATCTATATCTATCTATAAAGAGAATGTAAGTTAGAAACCTATTGAAAGTCGTAAAAATCATTTGTAGTAGCCTATCAGTTTTCGGAAACAAGATGTAATATGAGTAACAAAGCAAATTATATATATATATGTGTATATATAATTTAATATATATAATGTCTCTGCGGCATGAGTCCACTCAAAACATACGTCGAACCAAACATTATCTCGAGTGGTTTCGTGCTAGAGGAAGAGAACCTAAAGACTCTCAGACCCTTCCTTCTTCCAAATCGGGACGGAATAGGAAGTCATCCTGTCACCTATATAGCGCACAAGGCTCATTCCAACTACAAAAGCAGTTTTGCACTCCTTGCCTCAATAAAATTTGTGGTTTTGTTCTAATTAGGTTAGGCAGATGAGATTAGCCACTACACACATTTTAATTATTATTTAGCTGACCAACGCGCGGCAAAATACGGAACACCAACCATGTTTCCGTAAAATTTTAGGACTGAATTTTTTTCACTTGCGAAATTACCTAACAGTAACTAATGCCAATAATTATTGATGTACCTCAGCTTGCTTTCCTTAATATTGTCAGCCTGCGAGCAAAAAATACACTCTTAGACAAAAAGAACGACACACCGAGAAGATATAAAGCAAATTCAACACAAACTGATATGCATACAGGTTTCGACAGAAAATGCAAAATTTTACATTTTGGCTGCCAATGAATGAACGATTGTCGCTACAGCGCATCTGATCTGCGCAACTGGTACGATATTTAATAGGATAAATTACGATTCCAGGTCATAAATTCTTCACAAATTTTATTCCGTGTACTCTGGTAGACAGTAAATATGCCTCATATACAAATGCGCGAACAATATGCGCAGATGTCAGAATTTGAGAGAGGTAGTGTAGTTGGGCTTAAAGAAGCCGGTTGCTCTTATCGGCGAATAGCTCGACATTTCAGCAGGAGCGATGCCACTATTAGACGATGTTGGCAGGAATGGGTGAATCATGGCCGCAAACAGCGTTAAGAAGGAAGCGGTAGGCCTAGAGAAACGACAGAACGTGAAGACCGAGGAATCGTCAGAGCGGCACTCACAGCCTCAGATGCATCATTATCATCGATTGTACATGCAACTAGTACTTCAGTACTAGTTGCACGTACTAGTACCTATATAGCCCGTTTGCAGTAGTGTCGGGCTCATTCGCACTGGAATGTCACTGACTGGAGTAAAAAAGTCTTCAGTGATGAGGCCCCCTTTGAACTGAGCGCCGATGGCCAGCGAAGGCGAGTCTGGAGACGCCCCGGACAGCGGTGTGATACCAGCTTGACTGTCGGCAGACAGGCCGACAACCAGGAGTTATGGTCTGGATTTCATTTCATAGTAGGACCCCTTTATTTGTCATCCGTCGCAACCTTACAGCACAGCGGTACGTCGACGAAGTTCTAAGGCCTGTTGTGTTGCCGTTCATGTCACGCCACCATGGGCTTACATTTCAGCAAGACAATGCTCTCCCCTACACTGCACATGTTTCTACTGCTTGTCTTAGTGCTTGCCGAACACTACCTTGGCCAGCAAAGTCGCCGGATCTCTCTCCTATAGAGCACGTCAGGAGCATTATGGGCAGGGCCCTCCAACCAGCTAGGGAAGTTGACGATTTAACGCGCCAGTTGGACAGAATTTGGCACGATATCCCTCAGGAAGACATCCGCAACCTCTACCAATCGATGCCAAGACGAATAACTGTTTGCATAAGATCCAGGGGTGGACAAACGCGTTACTGACTTTTTCACTTTTGAAGCTGTATCACTTCAATAAATCATCCAATTTTTCTCAAACTGTAATCATTTGTTTTTCTGTACATGTACATCACTTTTGCCGATTTCGTCCCATTCGGATAACTCCTTCTTGGTGGGTCGTTTCTTTTTTCGTCTAAGAGTGTATATAAAGAATTCATTATTTTGGTCTCATATCATTGATATCGGTTGTTACGGATTCACAGACTGAAAAATTAGAATCAAAAATGTACTTTGAAATAATTTATTGTAGAAATGTGTGATTCCTAATCCTTACTCGCCACATTTGGCATCGACGAACTTTTTTTCCAAAGGAGAATCACAATTTACAGGATGCCATCTTAAAAAAATTTCAGAAATTTCGAGAAGTGTAACAAAAGAATTAAATACAATTCCAACAACCGGCTTCTTTAGAAGTGTCTCTAAACTCCGAAAGAGAGCTAAGAGTTATATAACAAGTGAATATAGAAGACAATAGTTTAATTAGTCTAGATGTTTTGTGTATTCAGTTCTAAAACTTTACAAACGCTCTGTATGTATACTTTTGACATTGCTTTTTATTCTCTGTATTTAATTGCGCATTAATTTATATACTTTTCGGTTATAAAATAATGAAATCATGCCTGTTATTTAAATCACTGTGTTTACTAAAAGAAACAAGAAGTATTAATGCATAAACCTTAGCTACAAAATGACAGAACAGAAAGGAATGAAATTTAAAAGTTCCTTCTGATAAACATCTATCTTGAACATATTTCGTAACCTTAAGACACTTATTTTATTCATTTCAGATGTGTTCCAAGAAAACAAGTTTGCCTGAGCTTCAAGAGAAAATGTTCACAGTACATCTGCGGTTTGTATTATGTTCTTAACTAGTTCTGCTTTTCAATTAATTCTGAGACTTTCAATTATTCTGAATCTGACTCCATTTAACGTTTATTTATTGAATTCGCAACTAAACGGATGAAGCCTGCTGGCACGTATAAATATATCTTGACTTACTTTGTCTCGACCTATATCTCGTGTGCTTACGTCACCTTCAAAAAGGGGCTTAAAGGTTCATTTTAAAGGGACAATACTTCTTATATGTAGTTTGAGGCAAAATTGGAAGAAATTCTTAGCTCTTTTGTGATCACTGATTTTGGACCTGAAGATTATCATACGGAGGATTCGCCGGATGGTCTAATCGTCATTATTGTCATAGGCTTTTAAGGGGTAAAAATCATAAAATTCATTCACACCTATGAAACAGGTCAAGTCAAAACTAATCAGGGAAAGTAAAGTTTCGTATGTGTAAAATGTGTAGAGAAATTGTCGACAGAAAGTCAGTTCGTGTTGATTGCGATGTGATTGGATATTAGCAGGTTGGCAAAATGTTAAACAGATAGATGCAAGGTCTCTTAGGTAAAATTCTTCTCTTGGGTAAACAAGGTCTGGCTGCTGAGTAATAAAACTTGACTTAAGTCCTTTGTGACCTCAAAGACTTTGTCCGCAAAGTCTTAGCCACCATTTTATTTTGGAAGCTGATTATTATTCTCGATTTTAAAACTTACTTACTTTCCAAGGTAATGTTAATAACCGGTAATTCTTCTAACCTCGTTTGTAGAATTTCAGACTTTAACAAAAGACTGGTACTTTTCAACTCCTTTGTTCACGTACCAAGAATTTCAGATTTTGACCCAAGTGTGAAAGATTGTTTTTAAATTCTAATCATGTACTTCAAACGTTGGATTTTCACACAAGGATGAACGCTGGTTTTTTTTAACGCGTTTGATCACGTATCGGGAATTTCAGATTTTGACCCATGTGTAAAGGTTTTTAATCTTTTTCATCACGTTACCTGAAATTTCAATTTGATACAAGAGGGGATTTTTTCTTTCTGAAAAGGAACCAGGGATTTTAGATTTAGACCTAAGAGTGAAAGTTAAATGTTAATTTTTCTCGTGATGTGTTTGGAATTTGAGACTTTGAACGAAGAATAAAAATTGCTTTTCTTTCATCTGAACACCAGGCATCTCTGCAAGAAAGGAACATGAGCGCACCATTCAAGAAAAGAATAAAATATACCCTCAGCTTGAACATTCCAAATTGAGGACGTTTTTGTCGGTCAAGATTCATTGCGGGATTTCGTCTAGTCTTCAAACATTCTATCATTGAAATAAAACCAGCTAATTTCACAAACTACGATGTATATTATATATATTTGTAAATACTGCTAATCATTTACGAATCAAACATAGTTAAAAAAGATTGCATAACTAAAGTATATTTTGAACACTTGACAAATGGCATAATACCTTCATTAAAAATATATACGAAACTCAAATTTTTATACGGACTCCGTATTAAAACATTCTCAATGAACCGTTCAATATTCGCTCAATAACCGTTCAATATCCGGAGTAATCTAGCAAAAACATTCCATCCTTAAATTATCAAAATTACTTAAAATATGCCTTACTAAACTTTTGGAAAACATATACGATCATTTCTAACGAACAGCTGGGCATGGTATGTTTTCCATTGCAACCAACTGTAAAAGGTAAACAATATTAATACAAAAGATTATTTCAGACCAAATTCCCATTCGTAAAATTACTAAACTTCGAAATTTTTATGTTACGAAATTCAACTTTATGGCACCCATAAACAGCCACTCCTGTTCTCGAATAAAAGTGCTTTAAGTCTTAAAATTTTCACAATTTGCTTTATTACCAAATCTGCATTTTGAAAGATTTTTAGAATTTCTTAGAAGTGGAATTTTCTTCGCGGAAACTCTTCTTCTGTCAACAACTGTATTTGCACTAACACGGACCGAACTATTAAAAAGTTTTCTCTTCAACCAATTACCAGAAATTGTATTTGTTTCAGATAATATTATATGGTTCACAACCTATCAAAGTTGTAGCAGTGCCAACTCGAATACAACCCGCGATTTGACGGCAGTAAAGAATCATTGGGTACTTTAATGAAATTTAATATTTTTGTCAATTTCGAAGAAAAAGGTCTAACGCATTTCCAGATATGTATTTGGGTCTCTTTCCTGAAGAGCAATCTAGTGGTCCAATAGCTAAAGCCGCTAAAGAGTGTTAAATTTCAAAGGGTTTATTTTACTGAGGTTGAATGGACTGATGTATGAGGTTTACCTTCTGTGTGATTTAAATATGCCTCACTTTGCGTTAGATGTTGCTCCACGAAGACAGCCATTCCCATACAACCCAAATGTGCTTTATCATAATCAAGTAATCCAATCGAATTTTTTCTGAAGATGTAAACTTTGACAACGTTCCTCTTAAAGACTATGGAGAAATATAGAAATGCCATATTTCGTCACATATTTCCACTCCCTAGCTTTTTAGCGCCAGGTTCTGAAAATTTTATAAAATATTCGCGTAATTTTTACCTTCCTCAGTGCATTCAGAGAGACAAGCTTCCTTAAATTTTAAAATGGATTTATCCATGTGGTAATGGTTTATTATACTAACAAAACCAAAACCTCGAAGATTACTTGCGAAGATCAGACCAAAACTTTTCCTTCTAATTATTGAAATTTATGCCAGACTAATATAATAACCGACCAATCACAACGACGTTTAGTCTACAATTTTGCTGGGCCATCGGTATATTCAGGTTCTGTAATTATTTATGAATGATCCGAGGCCTAAGAAGTAGCCCAGACAACAATAACAACGCACAAGATTCAAGTTACAGGGAAGTAGAAAAAGATATCTTGTCAGGTATTGTAATGTTAATATTACTATGTATTCTTACTGGAATGTAGGTTTCTTTTAAAGAAATTATATTGGGATAGTTACAAGCAGTTTATCCATGACAGCTTTTTATTTGTACTGCTTCTGCTATTACCGCATCCTTCGGAAATTAAATTATTCACATAATTTCCTCTCTCGATTTTCGGACGATAGTATTGAAAAAAAGGGAGGGGAGAAAATACGAAACTTAAAATACTGTAGTAGAATGATTTTCATCATTACTTATTTATTCACATGCATAATTAAAATGAATAACTGCACAGTTTTTGTTAATATGATCAGTGTATGAAATCATTTTAACGGTAACTATTTATCTTATAGCACACAAAGATAACTGTGAAGATAAGTCGTATTCTCCCGTTTGTGATACAGATAATGATGAGCATCCGAATATCTGTTTATTGCTTGAGAAGAAGAGAAAGCTTGCTTATTTTGGAAAATGTCTAGTGAGTATTGATACTTATCATGCATAAAAACATTTTTTTATAAAATTATATTATTTTACTTTTTAGCATGATCCTGATATCTTTACATTTTTAAATACACTAGACCAGGGGTTCTCATCCAGGAATGCGAGATTTTCTTTAAAATAAATTAAATAATTGTTTGAATTCACGCACGACATTGGTATTTTGCACACACGTCGCTTAGTGCGCCTACAAAACAAATTTTCACCGCATGCATAGACAGCAGATTTGTCGCACATATTGTTAACGGCAGTCACGTTTTGCAGTGTAATGTACACTAGTTAGTACTTTGTGCATACTGTAGTGATTCTTTGTTCGTCCCCTGTTCCTTTCTCTCCTGTCGCTAAGAAGTGGAATAATGAATATGCAAAGTTTGGTTTCACTTGCACAGGAACAACTAATGCTGACCGCAGAAAACATCGCGGCAAGTACATTGCGAACGAAAACGTCGCGGAAAAAATAACGGAAGGCCAAAATGACGTGGTACGAAAGAAAAGAAGACAAGGAGAAAACATCGCAATTCTGAAACATCGTGGCACAAAACATCGTCATCGAAAATAAAGCAGTTCAAAAACTTCGCAGTTTAAAATCATCGTTGTCGAAAATATTGTGGTAAAAAATAAAGCACCTGCAAATCATCACATGAAGGTAACATCACAGACATGCTTTTTTAGCAGAGCTGTGGAGTCGGTAAGGAAAATGACCTACCCCTGGAATTTTAAACCGACTCTAACTCCGCCTCCGACTCCCTCATATATATGTAAACATACACACATGTGTTACAGCTTATTTTTTTAATATATAAAAATGTAATCGGTGCTATAGAAAAAAAATTGATGTCATAGTAAATTATTTAACTTTTTATTATTTTATTATTAATATTAATTAGCATTTGTTATGAAATGAAAAAACTGGCATTAGTAATTTCTAAGAAACATTATAACTTCGGCAAAATCTTTGTTAGAGGACCGTAGATCTGATTTGATAAACTTCAGAGCTGAGAAGAGTCTTTCCACACTAACTTGAGTAGAAGGAAGAGCTGTTACTGTTATTGCTACTTCTTTTAACTTTTCAGGATATATTTTAAAAGAGGTGTCTTGCAAGAGTAATCATATTTCGCTATTTCTTAAAAGGCTGTGTGGAAATCTTTTATATATATATATATATTTAAAGCCTCTTGGTTCTTTATTTTCCTTCGCTTTGCCTTAGCCTTTTCAATATTGCCTAAATATTTCTCAAAATCTAATTCATCACTTGAAGAGGATGATAGAGACTTAGCTGCAATGTTTGCAGTCTGACTGTCCTGGTTTGAATACTCCAATTGTTCTGAGAATAATTTCATTCTTAGTGAAAGTTCATAGATGGCTTTCTTTGCCTTTTTAATTTGTTCGTCATTAAACAAAATTCGGTGTTTTGGATTTACATGTTGTTGTGTGCGTACGGGTTCCTAATTGATTAAATGCACAAATCGATAAAAAATTAATAAAATTTATTCTTATCCCAAGAAATAAGATTCCTCATTCCATCTTGGGCTTACAAATCATTATGCAAATATGCATTTGAAACTTTTATAGCCCGTGCGATGTTTCGTCGTGCGATGATTTGTAGGTGCTTACTTTTACCACGGTATTTTAGAACTGTGATGTTTTCTCATTGCTTTCGTTTCTCCAACGATGTTTTGTACGACGACGTTTTCGCCTTGCGTTTTCTCCGCAAAGTTTTCGCCTGTAACGCAGCTGATGATGAGCTTAAACCCCGGTGCATATTTTGTGGCGCTGTCTTTTCAAACGCATTTCGGAAGCCGTTTATCCTGTTGGAACATTTCAACAATCGGCATGGTGGTGCAGATTTTTCAGTCCGTGGTGTTATATCATTGAAAGTTAAAAGAATTTGGTTTGAGTCTCCAAGCAACCCTTCTAAAATTATGTTTTATACCAACAGAGAAACCAATGCTGATGGCTTCGTACGAATTCGTTCGAAGTACGTATTCGTACGTATATCGACGTATAAAGTGACTAAATACAAGAAGCTCCACTCAGTTGCAGAAAAGATGATAAAATCGTGTGGATTAGAATTAGTAACAATTGTTGTAGGAAAACAAGTCTTTCATTAGTGCCGTTATCAAATAATATTGTTCAAAGCCGAATAAGTGATTTGAGTGTGGACGCTTTGGATGAAGTTGTTGCTGATGTTAGAGCTAGTTTCTTGAAAAGCTGTCTTCATTTGGACGAAAAAACTGATGAAATTGGAATGAACTAATTGCATTGTTGAGGCATGTCCGCGATGTTGCTATAAGGGAAGATTTCTTGTTCTGTGAAGACCTGAAAACAATCATGAAAAGACGAGACATCTCCCAGTATGTTAAGGACTTCTTTGCAAAGTATGATTTGGATATGCAAGTTATTAGTTCTGTATGTACTCATGGTATCCCAGCTATGTTAAGAAATAAATTAGGATTTTTTGTACTGATGAAACAGGATTCCGCACTTACAAGATACGTGCTGTTTTCTTTGTTGACATGATTTGGCATCAAAAACATTACCTCCAAAGATGAAAAAAGTCTTTAGCACTTCAGTGAAGACAAACTACTGGATTAGAGGTCGCACTGTGAACCACCGCCTCTTTAAGTTGTTTTGTGAAGAATCAGAAAGTGAATATTCGATTTTGTTTTTTCATACGAAAGTCCACTGCCTGTCAGGTGGAAGTACTTTTAAAGGAACAAGACTGTGATCTGGTTTGAGAAATGGAATCATAAGATTTAAGCCAAATGTTAGCATATCTGAGTGGTATTTTTATACGTATGGATGACTTGAACGTGTGTATCCAAACGAAAACATATTGGCAAGATAAATGGTTTCAAAAGAGAAATTACAGTTTTGGTGTAGACGAATTAGAAGAGGGAATCTTTCTAATTTTCCATAATTCGAAGAAATGGTTGATAACAATAAGTCTCTAAGTGCAGGTGTAGAAATTCTAGATCATTTGGTAATATTTTCGAAGTCACGTTATGAATATTGTAAAAAAGGATAACTGAAAACTTGGGAAACATGGATTATAAACCCATATTCTTTCAATTTCGATAACATGTCAAATGAGGAAAAACTGAAGGAAGATCTTTTAGAACTGCACTCAAATCGTGTGCTTTAAATGCAGCTTGAAAGCAATACTTTGGAATACTTCCACTGAAACCCGTCAGCAATTATATACAAAAGAGGCATTTCTGTCTGAAAAAAAGAACGTTCAGTTGCATAGTAAATCAAAAAAAAATGTATGGAATCTGTATATCGAAGGAAAAATTAGTCACAAATTTATCGTTTTTAAAAGAATATAAAAACGAAATTGCGGTTGTTGGAAAATCTACATGCGGCTCTCAAAATTCCCTGAATCTTAAGATGAAGTTTGCCCATCCCTGATATATAGCATAATATAATTCTAGATTGGTTCACATCATTTTTACAGAAGTTTCTCTCTTGTTTTCTTTGTCTGCTAAAGAGAATAAAGTGATCCGTCGAGTAAATCTGAATGGCATTATTTGTGGTTGCATATTTGAAAGTCTTAAAGAGGGGCAGGTTTTAAAAATTGTAGTTAAGAGTTCACTATCACCAACAGTGCCGCTTTACACGAGGAGCAAATTTCAAGATGACTGATACAACTTTGAGGACGATTAGTAGTTATCGTTTGCCAAAAGCTAATTCCTGAGAACATTTTCTGACTATTGCCTAGGGTCACAAAACCCGGTATTATGCCTCAGATTTTATAGGCCGCAGAATCATCCTATAATTCATAATGACCCGGTTTTTAGCTTATAAAAGTAAATAAAGTATCAAGTAAATAATATTGTGTCTAAAGTCTAAGACAGTCTTAATCTGGTTTCTACATATGAATATATGTTTGTATTTTACTATCCTCCAAGAAACATCGACACTTGTGAGTGAGAGAAATATCCGAATGAATGAACACAAGACGCAGAGTATAGCGATTTACTTTCTTTAGACCAGTACAGAAAAATGAACCAGTTGCCTGATAACCAATATACTGTATGTTTTATGGCACATATCCAATAGGTAAAATTGCTCACTGATGAAGAAAGCATCGACACTGAACGGCAAAGTAATGGAATAAGGTAATGCTTTCCTGTAGGAATATAAATTTATTCTTAGTTATCTGGAACATGTGCTAATTTGATAAAAATTTTGAACGCATCGCTACACCGATAAAAACCGTTACCATCACCAGTCTGTTCCAGTTTAAATATTGTGCGACCTAAAGGTACTAGAAGGTGATATTATACCGAAAAACATGACCACAGTAGGGTTCTCGTACACTAGTGTCATCGATTTCATGACGCCATTGTTATTATCATTATTATTAATAATTGATAGACACTTGTCACATTTATAACTTTCAGCGTAATGTCTGTCAAAGGCAAGAAAGTGTGTGTATATATATGTAATGAAAAATAAATTTAAATAAATAATACGTTTAAAATGCATCCCGTATTCAATTCGATATAAACAGATGCATAAAGCCAAAAACACAGTGACAAAATCAAGAAAAATGGGAGCAAAACATGCCGTAACCAAAAATGAAATAATAAGAAATTTACGTCTGTCGCTGCATCGTCGTCAGAAGTTAGTGCATCGAAGAAGTATTTTTGAATCTGAACCAATAAAGACACAAATCAAAGTTTAAAACTTAAAGTAATCTCAGAAAAACAATCTACAACAAGTAATCTGTGTCTTTTTCAGTCCAACCCCACCCCCGAAGAAAGCAGTGCCAGAATTGCAAAATTAAAAGCATCGCAAAAATAAACAAATTTTAAAAAGCATTAAAATATATCATTTTGAGCAGACCGAGTCCAAAGCAACACAAGATGCAATATAAGGAATTCGATACATAAAAAAATAAACGCGTATTTAAATTATGATATCGATATCATACAAGCCAGGTTAATGTTTTAAAAAAAATTATAACCTTACACTCATACACAAGCAAAAAAACTCAAAACTCTAATAATTTTCAACTTAATTTGAACTGAGTCGGAAAAACATATAAAACAAGAGCAATCCAACATATAATATTTTAAATATATGCTGGTCTGCAAGAGAAAGTAAATATGCGAGATGCTGTTCTGCAGCAGTTGCTATGACATTTATGCTTCGGACAAGAAACTGCACTGTACCATAAACGCAGCGGTTCTTTAAACTTGCCACTAGATCGCGTGGGTGAAACTTCTGTGAGAGCAGAAGCATTGTGCTCTAAATCTCATATGTCTCCATAAAGACACCTGTCACTGCCTATCAGATAAAACTTTACTAAATAAGCAATGATCTTCATTTCTTGCTTATGGATGACGATGCTAGACCATTATTACTCGACTTTCAAATGAAAGTGAAGACATTCGGCAGGTAAATTCACTCTATTTCCTCTAGAGCTAAATCTAGTACAACACGCGTGGGAAGCTTTGGAGGCACGTCCTGCCTTGCGTCGATACAATTAAAAAATGTCTACATGCAGAAAAGGATATTAAAGTAGAACTGGGTGATATCACTACTAGAACTCATCATTAACCTCGTTTAAAGTATAAACAAATGATGCAATCAATCATCGGGAATAATTAATGATTTTCTTTACAAGGGACCAGGTGTTGCCTGCGAAGTTTCTGGTAGTGAGTGACCCATCTGTATAATGAAGCTTTGTGCTTACGCATCTGCATTATAGAATAGAACTTATCCGGTTTCATAAAGAATTACTGCTGCAAAATAAACAAATATGTAGCAATAGTTAATGAAAAAGGCTTTCCATATCCGTTATTGGATTAGTATTGTTTCCATTATGATTTTTGAACGTCAAGAAATTCATACGTTATGAACTTTCCGTAAAACTCTAGGCACATAGACAAAATCAAACAGAAACAAATCTGTTGTCAATTGAAAGTTAATAATGTTGAAAAGTAATAAAAGGTGAAAATGTAATTTTTTAGATTTTGTTTTCCTGTGTTATATATATATATATATATATACGTATATATTTTCTTAGGCAAAATGTCAGCGAAAAGGAAAGGTTTGCGGACACGATGGCCATGAATACTCCAGTGAATGCGCTGCATGGGCTGAAAAAATGTCTATCGACTATAGAGGACCCTGTGTCCGACGTCGTCCTGTAGATGGTAAGTACAAATCATTCTGCCGAGCATACAACACTCGGCCAACAAGCCATTGGCCATAAGTAAAATTAACAATAAGTAAGGAATTGCTTTGTGCCACATTTCCCACGGTTACATTTGGAAAACGTATTCGCATAATTAACAACTAAATTGGCCGCCCAACCCGTCTAGTGGTTAGCGTCACTGACTACCGTGCCGAAGGGCTCGGACCCGAATCCCGGAGAAGGCATGGATGTTTGTAAATGTATAATGTCGGTGCGGCATGGCGGCACTTTAAATATACGGCGAACTGGAAGTCCTCTCGTGTGGTTTTGTGGAAGGAGAGAGAGGTGGGAGGCCTTCGGACCCATTCCTCTGGGGTGCTCTCCTGTGTCACCTGTTAGGTGCTCAAGGCTGTTGCCAAAGACAGGCGTAATCTAACGCTCCTTGCCAAGAGGAATTTCGTGGGCTTGGGCTGGCTTGGATACGTCAAACAAGTGAGCATAAGTAACAACTAGATTGAATTAATAATAATGAATAAATAAGTTTGAAAGTTTTAATAGCTTAATAATCATTATGATTCCATATATGGGATCTAATGAAGAAAAGAAAAGATTATTCTTTTTGATTGCATTCGATCAATAGATACAATCAACAAAAAATATATAAAATCTAAAGCCATAAATAACGAAAAAGAAAGATAGAAATATGCTATAAAGTTTCTTAAAATTACGAAATTGCTCTCTATGGCATTATGTTTAGGTTAAGCATTCAGAGGCTTTGAAAAGAAATGGCTTCATGGAGGATTTTCTAAGAACTATCTGCCTAAAAAGAGGAATGCCATTGTGGAGGACTTTCTGAGGGAACTGACTCAAATTCACCTTACACATGTGGAAAACCATAAAAAAACAACGATGCAACCTGCCCGTTCGCCCGGGTGTGAACCCAAATCAGATCGAACAATAAATATTCAGCGGTCTTAAATGCTCGGCCACTGGTAAGATAGCGGCAATGTTAATACGTTTGACGATAAAACCACTCTGTCCGTCCGAAGTCTCCGTCATTCAGCTTATTGAATTACTTGCCCCTAATATGAAGATAAGTGTCAGTGTTCACCAGCATTACATGCTTAATCGTTGGTGAACACTCATCAATATGATCTCATGTTCAATAGAAAAGAAATATAATCAAGAGCAAACTTAAGAAATTAACGTAGCTTATATGGTAAAACTATGTTTCAGATGAAATATTATTACGGTGCGATTAAAACGTTTTCTAACCAGTGTCTCAGATCCTCTTGATTTGCTTAGTAAGCTTACTTACAACTGCCTTCGTTAGTAAACAATATTGCGTTATATTTTGTTTATTCCTTGATTTAGTATATCTTTTTTATGTTGATTTTTCAGAGGATAAAGATGGCTGTTCCAGAGTCACGTGCCAACCCTTACCATCAGAGCAATGCAGTAAAATATTTCCTCCTAATGCCTGCTGCCCTATCTGCGGTAAGGATGGCTTGTTTTTAACCCTTTCAGCCCTGATTTTTTTTTTAAGATGTGGGGGGGAAGATAGTCTACGAAATATTATTTATAGCTGTTAAAAGAACTCTCTTGCAACATATTAACAACATCCTTCTTGAATTTTAGAGACTAGGATGTCGTGGCAGTTGCCACTATCAGGTCTCAAGGTAAAAATTCAAAAAAATATAAACATAGATTATAATATTACCAACATTGATTGTTCATGAAAGTTTTTAAAACATTTTTTATTTCCTTGTACGAAGTAAAAAGAAAGTATTGTAATCGCGAAAAATGTCGGGTATCATATTTCGACGAAAATGTCCAATTTAACGATGTTTTTGGGGGACGTCTGTATACAAGGGCAGAATAAAGGACTCTTTTTCCCAAAAAAATTATAAAACTGATTTAAAATGGATTCTGAAAAGATTTTTTGTGGCGTCTGTGCGTACGTACGTATGTGTGTATGTATCTCAACTAGATTGAATTAATAATAATGAATAAATAAGATTCATAATTCCAAAACGAGTAGCCTCAGAACGTTGAATTTTGTATATAAGGTTGCTATAACATGGAGATGTGCACCTTCTATGTTGGTTGCAATCGGCCGCACCAAAATATATAAATATATGTATATATATAATAATGTGTTAATGAAATTGCTAAGACCATTTTAAAGCCAAGTAACAAATTCACTCTGTTACTCGGCTCAGTGAGCTCAGTTTCTTTATTCTTATATGTTTGTAAATTGCGCAATTTTTGCTTTTAAAAAAAAAAATATTGAATTATGTTCTCTTATCTTCCGGTTAAGGTTTTTATGCCTTTAGTTAACCTGCATGTTATAGCTGTATAATTATCAACAATTTAAAAGTTGTTTAAGTGCGGCTAATCCTAATCTTTTTGACATAGCAGCCATATTTGTTTACATTTGAAACTTAACAGAATAGCGGATTTGTTGCCAATCTAGAGAAACTAAGCTTCGCAACAGCAAAGAAACGTTATCTTTTATGATTGCGAATTAAATTATGCTTAATCCATTCTGGAATTATCATTTAAGTTATTAAATTTTCCCATATATGTACTCAGCATAGCTTCCACAACAAATTAATTCAGTTTCTGCGCCTTCAGTGTCTTTTTGCCGAGTGAGACCAAAAGTAAGCGTTGAGTTTTGTGCACCGAAAAATCTGCCTTCTTGCCCGCTGGCCGAATTGTTGTGTTTATGCTTAGAAACTGTAATTTTACTTGTAAAAAGTGTTTTCAATTGTTTTAACTGTATTTGGTGTTTTATGTTTTTCTATATCTTTCAATTTTTAATATAGATATTTTGAGTGTTTATGTATTTTTGCCTTGTCGCGAAGTGAGAACTGAATTAATTGAATGAGAAATATATATCTAATGAAATGCGAGGAAATACGTGTAAATGAAAGGCAGGAAAAATTGCATATAATTTAATATTTCGCACAAGGAAGTCATGCGGTGTACACATCAGATTTTTATTTTTTGTTAAACAGAACGGGACTTTGCATTTTTCATACTGGATTCTGGAACGCCCTGCCCAAGTTTCAGTTTTAAACGCTGTCCGTGCTTTTCGCCAGTGTCCAGTGTTGCCATATCTTACGCCAAGTACAGGAACTATGTGGAGTTTCTGATATTTTGCTGGAATAGAGCAATTCCTAGAACTGGAGGTCCCTGATTTAGTTTACCTCGTCTTGATAACTTGTTGACAGCGAATCCAGAAAATAATAAACGTTCTGCGAATGCTATAGTGAATTGTAATAAATTCATCGGCAATCTGAATACTGCGGGCCATATCATGCTACCGAAAACAGTCTCTGCTATCGATAAAATAGGCATCCACATATGAATGTGGCAAACGCCACCAGCTGGGGTGAAAGGGTTTTCTTTTGAAGAGCATTTCAGTATTTTATATTAATCGATGAATGTAACGATCTGATAGTTTGAATTTTTATTTCTCCGTTTCATAACTTTCTTTCTGCTTTCCAGCTGCCTTACATATTCCATTATTCTTTGCTTTATCTTATATTAAACCTTTAATCTTATATTGAATTGCTAGCTTTTTGTAATAACGATTTTTTAAATTTATATAAAAATTTGTTTTAAATATATAATTTTTGTATCATGTGTAATATAGAAAACTGTAGGTACATTTTTATTTTTCGCTTTTAAATAGCTATGGCATGACCAAAGTTATTACATTTTGCAAATGGCAAACTTAGCGACGGCCACTGGAGTCAGTAGAAACTTCGACATTAGTTCATTTATAGGCATAGGACCAAAATAAAAAATATTCTGAAGCCTCTTTCGGCATTTACCCTGTTTAGAGAAAGGAAGCTATTCTTGCAGTGTTAGCCGCCATTTAGATTTCAGTGCGTTCACCAAAATCTATTTTTTAGAAACTATAAATCATTTCATAGTGTGTTTCTGAGTGCTTCTGGCCTTACAGTTGTCGATCTTTATGAAACGTTCTGAAATTGTGGCATTTCTTCCTATAGTTCCAATTTTAATGCTCATTCAAAGGTGATGCTAATGTTTAATCAATTTTTTGTGTCAGTGTCTCTCTATTGAGCACTAATAATATTGGAGAACAAAGAAGCATTATTGAGTAAAGTGCCTTGGCCTTGCTATGGCCGGGAAAGGGCCATTTACCTGTTTTGAAGACAAATTTGTAGCACTGAAAATTAGTCAAACGAGCAACCTTTTTTGACATAGGGTTCAAATAAAACTTTCGAGGGCGATCAGACACAGATACTTCGTTTCCAGAAACGAAAAAACTTCTACCAGAATTTTTTAGCATCTATAGAGTTTCATCAAAAATCTGCGCCAAAATAAGGTTGCTGTTTTGCCTAATTTTAAGCTTTACACTATCGTGTTTCTCTTCTTGTTTGAAATTTTTGGTATTCCCTTTACTATCGTTAGCGAAAAATGACACTTCCTCTCTTTGTTGGTGAGGGAATTCCTTACTGTAAACAAATTATTTTATTTTAACAAATAATTACTTAATCAAATCAGTTTACTTCAAAATTTAGATTGTCGCTAATTTCACAAAAGTGGCGACGTACCTAATAAGTATTCCTAATTGACTTGCACATTTAACCTTTTACATCTGCATGGTTTTTTAAATAGTATCGTTCTGAATTTTTTTTAAGTAGTGATAAATGTGTTCTGTTTTATCAAAATTATACGTCTTCCACATTCTAGCGAAACAAATGAATAAAGGGAAAGATGTATTCATTAAGATTTTAAAAAAATAATTATGATCGCATCTACAAATAAATAAACAATTTTTTTTTTATTTATTATTATTTTTAAAAGGTCTAAATGAATTTACATAGCACAAAACGATCCAGTATTAGTTAAAATAAACCGCCGAAGAACAAATGTTGAAGGTACTAAATCAAACAAGAATCAGCATCCTTCGAAAATAGTCTTACAAATTGTGTAACTTTGGGCTGATTCTTGTTTTAGTATCTTCAGCATAAAACTGCGTCTCATTTTAATTATATCCAATCTGCAAATATTGTTATCGATTTCGTGGCTTCATTTCGCTGACCACCATATGGCATACTGCATACTAGAATTATGTTCCTCAGCCTATTTATTTTAAATCTATCTTTTTTAATTCAAAATTGCATTGATATTATTTATATATTTTTAATGTGCTATATTGGGTACACTACTCTGGCATAGTAAGTCGTAACAAATGTCCGTTATATTACACCCCTCAAAAGTGAAATTGCAACACCAAGAAAGAATGCACGTAGCGTCATGCAAACTGCAGGATCGAGAGTTGTGAAATGGATATGAAAATTATTAAAAAAAAACAGACACATAAACTCATTGTAAACCAATTTATTCAGTATCTAATGTGCCCACCTCGGGCAGCGATACAAGCCACAATCCGGCGAGACATCCTATCAATGAGTTCATTGATGGTTGCTTGAGGTAGCCTTTGCCGAGCCAGATCCATTGCTGTCAGCAGATCATCCAGGGTTTGGGGCCGTGGTCCTCGGTTAATGTCACGTTCAGTGACATCCCACAGATATTCGATGGGATTCAGATCTGGAGAGGCTGCCGGCCAGGGTAGAATGTCATATCTGGTTAGGCTGTTAAGAGTACGCCGGGCGGCATGCGGCTTGGCATTGTCTTGCTGGAATACCGTGTTGGGTGCCCCCTGCAACCAGGGCAGAACAACAGGCTCCACAACTTGCGTGACGTAGCGGTCCGCTGTCAACTGCCGTTAATGTGTACCAGGGACGTCTTGTGCTCAAACATTATGCCACCCCCAACCATAATGCCCGGTGCAGGACCGGTGTGATGCTCGGCGAAATGTGTGTTTCGTAGCGTTATTCGGGTCGCCGCCACATCCGTCGACGGCCGTCATTTCTCCATATACAGAAACGACATTCATCCGTCAACAAAACACAATGTCATTCGATGGTCCACCCACTATGAGGCTGACACCACACCAGGCGCCTAGCTTGTCTTCAGCAGTCAATGCTACCCCTATGGCTGGTACCCTCCTTCTGGAGGCAATCGGCTTCGGATGTCACGTGACGTGGAGAAATGGTCTCCAATAGTTGACCTCCAAATACGCCGGTCTTGTGCGCTCTGACGTACGCCTGCGCGCACCACTTTTTCTTCGACGTGTACGTACATCTTCTTCAATCCATCGTGTGACACAACGTTTGATGGTACTCACGTTGCCCCCAGCACGTGTGGCTATTATGCGTAGCGACAAACCAAGTTCATGGAGTTCGATAATACGGTCACATTCTCTGGTTGTTGACTGATGGTATTAAGCTCGCCGACGTCTCAGAAGCATTTTCTATGCTTCTTCTAAAGTCTCCAATACTCAGTAAACCCTCAGATGCTGTTTTATGAGAAGGGAAAGTAGCTGAACTTTATACCCGCATATGCGTACCACGTGATCCAATGCATGTGCAACTTTTATCATTGGTATATCAACCACACAACTCTCGCTTCTGCAATTTGCATGACGCTACGCGCATTTTTTCTTGGTGTTGCAATTTCACTTTTGAGGAGTGTAGAAGAGAATTAATTCGCTTAGTAAGATAAATCAGTGTACATGTTCGAAATATAACAACTTTTATAACAAAACAAGTTACAAGGATGCGTACTCTGCAAACGAGCACGAATGACGCTACACTGATAATTGAGATACGTCTACAAATACATACTGTTACGAATTTTGTACATAGGTAAATGATTTTAGTGCAGTTATATGTAAAATTGCTGTACTTGTTTTGTGTACCGCAACGTGAAACAAATTTTTAAGAGAAAGCTATACCGGAAAAGTAAGAGTGCAGGGGCAAGCTAACAACGGTTTCGGCAACTTAGTTTGTCGCCAAATTTGGCTACCGTTTGGTCCAGTCCCTGAATCACCGTATTATGTATTGAAATTGAATAAATGTAATTGACCGCTATGGTAGCTGTAACCGTAATTCCACTCTCGTCTTGCGTTTCAGTAATTTCAAGAAGCAGAAAGTGCTAGAAATATCTCGGCGGCGGATTGAAATCTTTTTAAGGCCGAAAAGAAAGCATTTGCTCTCAGTTGCTTAGTTATTATTGTGCTAGTCGTTATTTCAGCGTAAACTGAGATATAGTCGAGTAGACTTTCTTATTAGATGCGCTTTGCATTGCGTTCTTTAACGTTTTTAGTAGTTTGAAGCGTAACTATAAATTGCATCGTGTGATACTGTGACACTACAAGTATTTCTGCAGAAAATTCCAGAAGTTTGAAGTGCACTCTTAGAAAAAAAAACGACACACCAAGAAGAACTTATCCGAATTGGACGGAAATCGGTATAAGTGATGTACATGTACAGAAAAACAAATGACCACCGTTTGAGAAAAATTGGATGATTTATTGAAGTGATAGAGCTTCACAAAGTGAAAAAGTCAGTAACGCGTTTGTCCACCTCTCGCCCTTATGCAAACAGTTATACGGCTTGGCATTGATTGATAGAGATTGCGGATGTCCTCCTGAGGCATATCGTACCAAATTCTGTCCAACTGGCGCGTTAGATCGTCAACATTCCGAGCTGGCTGGAAGGCCCTGCCCGTAATGCTCCAAACGTGCTCAATAGGAGCACGTTTGGAGCAATAGGAGCACGTGCAATTTGCTGGCCAAGATAATGTTCGACAACCACTAAGGCAAGCAGTAGAAACATGTGCAATGTGGCGGCGGGCATTATCTTGCTGAAATAAAAGCCCATGGTGCGTGTGACATGAAGGGCAACACACCGGGCCTTAGAACTTCGTTGACGTACCGCTGTGCTGTAAGGTTGCGACGGATGACAACCAAAGGGGTCCTACTATGAAATGAAATTGCAACCCAGACCATCACTCCTGGCTGTCGGCCTGTCTGCTGAAAGAGAGTCAGGTTGGTATCGCACCGCTGTCCGGGGCGTCTTCAGACTCGCCTTCGACTTCGGGGCTCAGTTCAAAGCGGGACTCATCACTGAAGACTATTCTACTCCAGTCAGTGACATTCCAGGGCGAATGAGCCCGACACTACTGCAAACGGGCTTGACGTTCTACAGAGGTCAATGGTAGTCGACGCAAGGGGCGCAGTGGCCTCAACCCCCTTTCTGTGAGCCGTCTATGAATGGTCCTTGCGGTCGCTAAAGCACTAGTTGCACGTACAAGCGATGATAATGATGCATCTGGGGCTGTGAGTGCCGCTCTGACGATTGCTCGGTCTTCACGTTCTGTCGTTCGTCTAGGCCTACCGCTTCCTTCTTGACGCTATGTGCGGCCATGGTTCACCCATTCCTGCCAACATCGTGTAATAGTGGCATCGCTCCTGTTCAGATGTCGAGCTATTTGCCGATAAGGCCAAACGGCTTCTGAGCCCAAATACACGACCTCTCTCAAATTCTGACATCTGCGCATATCGTTCGCGCACCTGTATGCAAGGCATGGTTACTGTCTACCAGAGTACACGGAATGAAATCCGTGAAGAATTTATGACCTGGAATTGTAATTTCTCCTCTTAAATATCCTGCCAGCTTCGCAGATCAGATGCGCTGTAGCGACAACAGTTCATTCATTGGCAGCCAAAATGTAAAATTTTGCATTTACCATCGAACCTGTATGCATATCAATTTGTGTCCAATTTGCTTTATATCTTCTGTGTGCGTCGTTTTTTTGGGGGGGCCTAAAAGTGTATTTATTTTGATAAAATAATTTTTTTAACCTATCATCGGACTTGTGTGCATTCAATCTGTTATGAGCCCGTACGCACGCAACAATACCTACAGTTTGTTTACAGTTAAAATTACAGTTTTAGGTACATGAGTAATATAATTAATAAACAGTTAGAAAGTAAACCTTAGTTCTGAAGTCCAGTTACGATTAAACCACCACAGTATCCTATCCCCAATTACTGTAGCGATCACACATCATATATGGCGACGAATAAACCTCACTGTTGTACCAGAACAAGTTGTTTTCTTCGGAAACAAAGCTGTTTCCGCGCTTATGATTCTGCGGAGCTAGTGCTCGGGATTGGTGAAATATTACGAAGAATAATTGGTACTGTTTGTGAACTTTCACCAAGAATAACCAAGTTAAACAGTTCAGTTACAGTTAAACCGCCACAATAATGTAACTGAAATCTAGTAATTCTCGCCATTTTTACTTTCAGGAGCTGCTATCAAGCTAGTATACAGTCAGCGACTTCTGGATGAAGTGGTGGATGCTATACGCTCAATAGATGCAGCAACTATGCTCAAAGTAGCCAAGAAACTCCAAGAGCATGTGAAAACTGCAGAATGCGATGTTAGTGCTTACATGGACGATGACTCAACGATCATTGCTCTCATCTCTCCAAACGTTCCACGACCTTCTCCTCTTTTAATTGAAGCATGTGCTCAGGAAGCCACAAAACTACATTCTTTAGTGGAACAAAGGAGTCCAACTCTAGTCACTGAATTTCCTCTTTCAGCTCTGACTAGCAGCTTTCTAATGGAACCAGTGTCTAAGGGAAACAGTTCTTATCCTTTCATGTTCCTGAATGTTTTACTTCAGATTGCA
>KK113930.1:48521-67554 GCA_000611955.2 Stegodyphus mimosarum
TGTTAGTTCTGAATGCTTTGTTGGGTTACAATATCACGTGAAACTTCAAAATGGTTGAGAAAGTTTTCAAATTTGTTAGTTTAGAAGAAGTAATGCTGTTTGCAAACTAAGACTGCAGAAAAAAAAATTGTAAATAGATATGAGTTGTTCATTTTTATTTCGAAAAATTACAGAATTGATACTCTCATATCGATGAAAACTTCAAGTCCAATCAAATCATCTACATGTGACTGTCAGCATAGAAAGTTTTAAAAACAATTTGTGGAAGTGAAGCTTCAACAACGAAGAAGCAGTTGTACATACTCAGTTTTACATCAATAACTCTTCGAAAGCAAAATGTGTCAGTTTAGTTTCTTCAAAGGGTGATCAAGACTTTAATTACTTTATCTAATTACTTTGTTTCTAAGTAATAAACAAAAAACTATCATTAGAAATCGTAAAGTAAAGGTTTAAAAGAGTCAGTTCTCGAACTTATTGAACACACTGTTTGACGATCTCATATATCTTGAGAGTAAAATTTATGTCTAGAGTTGCTCAAGATTTTTCATTTATGGTATAGAAACTATGCTATGTTCGCCTATAGACTTCATCCATTTCTGATCATACTCCATATGAAGTTATCATCATCACTCATCAGTATCGCAATTCACGTTAATTCTAAATGACAATTCCTGCATCACTGCAAAATGGTTATGATTTCGAAAGTAGTATGGACCTCGTAGTCCAAATATATTAAATTGTCCCCTAAAGTTGAAAAGACGAGAAATCACTTTCTGAGCATAATCTCCTGTGTGAAATGTGATAAATGTATAACACATTTATAATATGGCCTAAATTCATATTAATGTCATCAAATCTAAGGTGGTGGCGTGGTTTGTATTATGGTTATTGCAGTGCCTGCTGTCAGTTTACCAACAACAATGTGCAATTTTTCTTATTCGCACACTTTTAATAATTTAATTTCATTAGAATTGCTTTATATTTATATTCCTGAAGTTAAATGCTTGTTATTTTTCATTTTTAGTTCAAGAACCTTCTCAACATATAATATACATAAAAGCTGCAATATGAAGGCACAGTTAATACACTGTGATTGATAAATATACAAAACAGCTCAACGTGAAATTTAAAGCAGAGCTCAAATGAATTTTTTCTCTAAAATATCTAACACATTTAAAGTAATGAATCAATCACCAAAAGTTCAAAAAAAAAAAAAAAAAAAAAACAGTTTAATGTTAAAAAATTAAAAGAATTCATATTTTCATTTTTATATGAAATTAAAGTATTCATATTTTCATTTTTATATGAAAGTTAAAAACCTTTAAATTTAATATTCAAAACTATATGTAATCAATATGTAGTGACCTTTTAAAATAACTAAATTCAGATGCAAAATGCTATATCTTGTCCTTACTTTCAAGAAGCAACAGACATTGTTACTCTGTTTAAATTCCACTTCAATTTTTACAGCTCACAGCTGTTTTACAGGATAAGATTAAGCGAGGGTTTCCTACGAGGATTGTTGGGTTTCAAAAAAGAGGCCATGGATCAGGAGCAAATGCTGAAATATGCATAGCACTACTTGTTGTTGTTAAACTCCTGTCTAGGCATCCAGGCTATGAAGGGTCTTATCAGTAATCATGTATAGATCAAAGAGTGCTCAAGTTATTGAAACATCATTAATATAAACGGTACTTTGTCCCTGCTTCATTCAAAGTTTCATCAAAAACATCTTTAGTGGATGAATTCAAAGGTCTTGTACTTTTCTTTTGCTATCAACCATCCACTGATATCCATCCACTGTGCAAAAACGTATATTTACTAGAGTCCATGCCCATTGATTTGATGGCCATCATGTAAGCTGTGGTATGTGCAAACTGGTCAGTGTAAGTTTACATCAATAGAGCCTGTTTATGGCTAAGGCTCACAAGACCCTTCTTAGAACCTATAGATTTTAAGGGGCATAAAATCGTTATTTAATTCTTCGTGATCTTGTTTTTCTCTCATGAGAACAAGGAAAATAAGTATTAAGGATCCTTGAATGAGCACTGTGTCCTATGGTCACATATTAGTTTAATTGAGCTTGGGCGTGAAGCCATTCTTTACCAAGAGTGGATAGAATAGTAAAAGGAAAGTTATTATATTATTATTAATTAATAATAATTCTTATTTTATTGTTATTATTAACAATGAGAAAGAAAAATCTAAAACAACCTATTAACGGAAAACGGAAACACATAAAATTTCTTGGATAATATATTTAAGATCTTCCCACTTAAACCAGGGTCACAACTATTTGAGCCATATTAACTGCTCTTACCGTATAGAACTTATTAATACGTAGTATGTTTCATTTATTTACCTCCTGTTAATTACCTGATTGCATAAAAGAATGCAGTAATAAAGTATGAATATTAGCCCAAATAAAAGACGATCTCTCGCATGGCATTCTACAAATTAGACATGACTTTCTGAAGTTTTTCCTTAAAGAAATAGCTTGCATGTAAGTCCTCTTACATTCGACTTAAGGCATAATTGCCACCCAAAGACTTTTCCGTGATACAACAGGAGTACCTGAAGCAACACCATCTCGAAGAACTATCTAGAAAGTATAACTATCTAATTACTAGAACTATCTAGTTGGTGTTGGCCTGAAGGCACCAGTAACATGTGAAAATGCAACAGGTGCCATGAGCAACGAAAAAGTTAATCTATAATACTACACATTAAGCAGGTTTGCCACACAATACTGCCCCGAATCCAAGATAACCTATCATCTAAGATCTTGCACTTTTTTTAAAGCATTTTAATAATTGAAGAAGGACTTTTGTGTATGTGTGTTGGTCTAATTCATACCAGCTACATATACTGAAGGTGGTGGTGAGAGTGTTTCTATTCCAGCTAATCTTTGGACTGAGTTCTAGATTAAATCTGCCAATTTTACCGTAGTCAAAAGGAAGACGGTAGTGTCCGTCCTTGGTTAAAACCCTGGCGTCATACAAGTGACAGTACAAGTTTGCTTGCCCCAATTTTGACACAAAATACTTCAGAGAAGTGGATTCAATGGTTTCCAACCCTCTTTCTCTACTTTCAACTTCTCGAAAGAAATTACTATTTGACAATATTTTAAGCGCCTGTCAAGCCACACAGACACTATACATTTAATAACATCCATGCTTTCTCCAAGTTTCGAGCCCCGGCCCAACGAGATGGCAGCTATCAGCCAATACATATTACTGATGAAGGCAGCAAGTTGAAAGTGTTCAATATGCTTTAATACAATGCCTCCAGATAAAAATTTGGTAAACATTTAATAACTTTGAAAGATGTGATGAGTTAATGTACTTTTAAATATCAGCTGGTATATATAAGATCGATATGATTTTCCAAAACATATTTTAAGGAAAAAGGTTGTTTCATATTTGCGCCTATATGATGCAAGCTTAATATCCTATTGATGAAAAAAAATTTCTGTGTTGTAAAAATATTCTGTTTTATTAAATAATCTTATCTTCATGCACATAACTACATATTTTCATACTATCTTAATAATTAATGTTACTACACTGTTTATCTAAAATGGAACATTAGCTTTAATGTAACCTATTTTAATAAAAATGGATATTTTTTTATATACTATTGTAACTAAAATCTCAGAAAATGGATATAGCTATATATTTTGAGAAAAAAAAATTCGATGTTAACTATTTAGCTAAATATCTTCCTAATCAGTGTTCCTATGGTTTAGGCTCTCCTTGGCTATTTGTTCCTATACAGATTGAATTCATATTTGAATATATAAATTTTAAGAAATCCTAGCCTGATAGTGTTAATAGATTTCACTTCAATATGTTCCTATTACATCAGGCCTTCAAAAAGTGCCTTATAGTTATCTACATTTGTTTATACTAGTTTGTGTTTTTACCAAAGAATTTGTAATATAAGTTTTGGAGGTATATATGAAACAAATGTGTAAAAATATACATATATTTATATTTATGTGTTATGGTTTTATATGTAAATTACCGATGTATGTATTAAATATCATTCTGTGAAACATCTTGTTGGATCTTTTAAAAATAAAATGTTTTGAAATTCAAAAAAGAATGTGCATATATTCATAATTTTAATTCAGCAACAAATACTGGGTGAGACCTTACCATAAACAAGATCTTAAAATAGTACTTAAGAGTTTTTTCTCTTCATTTAATTGCATATGTATAAGTCTGTGAAGTCACTATTAACCTTCCAAAACATGTAAAGACATTTGTCACTGACAAATGGCTGACGAGTTTCTGTCACTGGTAAGAAAAGGTATATCAACTCAAAATGGTATGCTGATTTGGAAACAATGTGTTCATTCAACATACAACTGTACTCTGTATAAAATCCGCTTTGAATATTATTGGTGTATGGTCTGGAATTCAATACGAGTTTGATTAGCCAGAATTGCATGCACACACTTGTTTACTTCTTTCAGGACAATTTTATGATTGCCCATAAGCGTCAGCATGCCTGTTGCTACTATTCAATAAACAACCTGTGCTATAATTCTGAATTTTCAAGTGACTTAACGATTTTTTATGCATTTTGTTTTTTAAAATTCATTAAATGACTAATCAAGTAATGAAGGAAAATGATAAAATCCTCATGGAAGTGAAAAAAGAGATTGTTGAAAAGTATGAAAATGACATGCATATCCGGGATTTGGCTACTGCATGTGACAGTGTCTACAATTATGAAAAACAAAGACACCATTAAATCAGCTAATGATGCAAATGGGGGGGTGAAATCGATTACCAAACAAAGATCAGACACATTTGCAACATGTTGAGAAATTGTTTTGATCTGAGTAGCAGAAAAACATTTATATACTGTACCATGTGCAGTGTTTCATTTATGTACAGTATATATATTTCATCCACTGTATTTGTATTCTAGTATTAAACACTCTTCTAATAATAACAATAGGACTTTTTTATAGAAACAGATTAATTATTTTCCCTTTCCTATTGAAAAAGTTCATTTCATATGTGTCCAAGAATCTGGATAAGACTAATGTCTTATACCGAGATACCACTGCATTCAAATTCAAAACTGATATCATCCAAAATTAGTTACTGAATCTCTGTAAGCCATCAGTAAAAAAAAACTACTGAAGACATTTTCTAATGCTATTTAAAGAAACTCTGAAAAAAAATTTTTTTAACACTTCTTAACATTTCAGCAAAATTTGAAATTTATATTCTGAAACTAATTATCAGTTGTTCATACTTTATTTGTGTCAGTATGCTTATCAGTTGTATAAACATATGTTTACATTTAAAACCAATGATTGTCACTAAATTTGTACTCAGTGAATAAACTGCAGTTGCTTGAACATTTGATTCCATTCAATAAATGAAGTATTAGTTAGATAAATATATGTTCTCATAAGAACTAACATCTGAAACTGAACCTATACTGTGATATACTGTTTTGTACTGGGTATCTATTGCCGAGGCAATACTTCCCAGTCAAGCAGAGTTCCTTGTGGAGCCTGAGAGTAGAAATAAACCTAATAAGTTTCCTCTGAGAAGAAAAGTAAGATGGAAATAAAGCAGCAAAACGTAACTTTCATGCAAGCTCAGGAACTAACTTGAGCTGTAAACTGAACCTATGATATAGACTACCTATTTACACTCTGTCAAACTAATATGCCGATTCTCTCCAATAAATACAGCTGATGTAAAATCAGTCGATCGCTACTACGAATATTTTTTTCACTGCACTGCTACATGTTTCAGTCTGTTACTAGCACACTGATTTTCAAGAAATATGTATCATTTGCATCATGTGAACATCATTGCATTTTACGATGCACTACAACATGGTGATTTTTCAGAATTCAGCTCTAGACAGGTAATTAAAATATTTAATTTCTATTTCGTTTTCATATTAGCCTTCCAACTCTCAATGTAATTTTTTTTGCTTGTGAATATACATATATTTTGCACTTAAAATATTAATTTATGAGCCTGTATTTTCAATCCAGAAACCTAGCTGCCTAGCAGATTGAATTAGTGAATAATTCTTTATAGTTTCCCTTATAACTGTCAGCAAGGTGTGCAATAACTAATGACTGACTAATCTAGTCATTTGATGACTCACATGAAACAAATACTCTGAAATTTAGAAAAACCACAAAATAGTGTTGCATTTCCAAAGATATTTTCCCTTTACCCACCTTTATACAATTATTCAGCAGCTTGCTTTTTTAATATTATTCTTTCTCCAGACTAACTTCTAGCGCAGGCAACTTTCAGTTTAGTATGCATAACTCAAAATAATAATTTAAAAATACTAATGAATCAAATCTGTTGCTAAATTCAGAATGAGAACACAGAATCTAATAGAACAAGCATGCACATTCCAATGTAAGCAGAACCTAGTGTTACCAAATCTTGAAACACACAATTCAAATGAATTTAATCTTCAGTTTGAATGATGCCACTTGCAAATGCTCCTCCCAATGGCAAAACAAGAAAAACTGGCATTCTTTCAAAGAAGAAAATTTATTACAAGAGATCTCTATCAAGAAAAAAACATCAAAAATTAAGTTTTTAAAATGCAAAAGTGAAACAAAATATGTTACAAGTTGAAATGTTTTAGCTTTACGATGGTCAATATACATTATTCGTATAATTTGCGCAACTTTTTTTCCCTATTTTCTAACCTCTGTTCTAGAAACTATAAAAAACTGAATTTTTTAAATACAGAGAACTTTGTTTGAAGGGAAAATGTCTCTAGTTTACAATGATATAAAATTTTGAGATGACAAATTATTATCTGTGACAGTGATAAAATATCAAAAATTCATTGGATTTGTACAGAATATAAAATTTAAAAATATATATCTGTTCAAAATTTGAGCTTTGAGGTATGCATGTTCAGACGCAAAACTACATGTGTTCAGAATTTGATGGCTACATGTGACAAATTTGGTGATTCCGATGCAGGACCACGTGTGCTTTGTGGTTCAAGGATCTCTTTCCATAATGCAAAGAACCCATATATTACTCAAAATTCTTCATTTAAAAATAACTAACCACATATGTGGTTAAATAAAATATTTTTTAAAAAATAAATACCATTGCAATTAAAGTAAAAAATACAATAACAAACAAAAACATGCTTATACCAATTTAATCTACTTAATAAAACGAGTTTATTCTCCAGACAAAACTGCTGAATAATGAAGGTAAGTTGCTAATAATATTTCTTTCTTGTTTATAATATGGATTATTTTTCTTTATTGTATTTTCTTAACTGCCCTCAGATTAATGGTGTTCTTAAATAAGCCAATTTTGAGTACACATTTAGAAAAATTACACTGAAACATTTACCAAAGATGCAATATTCACTAAATATATTCTATGCATAATTTCTCAAGCTATTAATGAATTGCATAGCTTCAATTATACACTAATATCACTAGAATTTTTATACTGTAATTTATATTTCTAAATGTACATTAAAGCCCATGACAAAAAAGAAAAAAAAGAAAGAAAGAAAGAAAAAGAAAATCAGTATTAGGTACATTAAATAGATTTCACAATATAAAATAAAGCTTCTTTGTGCTCAAATGGCTTTATTGTAACCATAAAGATGAATACAAAAGTTATTACAACTTCCAAATAGATTTTTCAAGCAACTTAAATAAAATGTAATATTCTATAAATCAACCAACTACACACTAATTCACTTTTCATATATAGCAGTTCTGTAGAAAGTTATTACAAAAAATAAAAATTTAGTTTAAAAGTTCAACAGTTGTTTTAATAGCTTTACTGGAAACAACAACAAAATATTGAATGGCATCTAACAATTGTGCTGTATAAATATTTCTAATTTGTTACTCTGAAAATCTTCAGATAAACAACAAACATTAATAAGAAACATTCACATAACAGAACTTATTTATATACTGGAATACATTTGAGCAAAACAAATTATAAAAACTTCTTGCATAGTTTTCTTTAACAGGAAAGTAAAAATGTTTTTTAAAATACTTTGGAATATTAAGAGAAAGGAATGTAAATTAGAAATATAAAGCATATTTAAAGATTTAACTGAGCCCAAAAATCTACGTATTTCGAAACACTATCTGGTTTGGCATCACAGGTGATAGAACTACTAATGGCACACAAAATTTTATTATCCACTCTTGACCATGAAGTGGTACTCACAACACCTTTCTCCAACAAAGCTCCTAAAAAATATAATATAAATTTTGTTAATCAAAAATATGTCTGATATTTTCACCAGAATATACCACTCATTCATGTATCATCCACGAAAGTTTTAATTTGATATTTATAAAATAAAGCAAGAAATTTAATATAAAGAAAGTTCTTATAATATATCCTTAAAATTTTAATCATTAAATCTTATGACTTATCAGTACTGAGTTTTTAAAACGTATGTAAATCTTTTGAATATTTATGAAAGTACAATTCAATAAAATCAAAATATTTTTTATTCAGTTCTTTCATAACGTTGATTTCTTAAATGTTAAAGAAAGAACAGAAAATAGCAAATCTGTGGAAGTAAAGACAAACTTTCATTAATATTTAAAACACATGCATCTTTCGCAGTTTAAAATGAATAAAAATACACAGGAGTATATAAATAACTTTCTAAATTTCAGATCACTCACTTGTACACAATTTTAAAAAATTTGCAATTTAAAATTTCTAGAATAATGATAATTTTAATTTAACCAAATGCTTTTTTTTTATATTTGATTCTACAAAATATTAGCAAAAATCATCAAACTTCTATAAAAAAATTAACTAATTAATAGCATTTGTAATTTTATATGTGACTGTACAGTGCAGTTACACATCTTAGGGCCTTCTCAACAGTAAAATTTTGTATAGTTTGAACAAATTGTGACTGAAAAGAAATTTTCAATTACGCACATCATAAAACAATTTATATATTCTTTAGATACTAAAAATCAAATAAATTCACAAAAGATTAAAAGATAAAAGTCTTACATCAGGTAATGAAAATTATCCAAACACAGATATTTGTTTTGAAGATGATTCGAGTGCTTTACTTTACAGAAAACTTTATAGCTGCGAAAAGCCACATTGTGTACCATTCCATTGTGTACATACCACACACAAGAATGTTTTTAAAGTAAATAATATGTATATGTGTGTGTGTGTATATATATATATCATTTCAGCTGATGGACAGAAATTTGAAAACATCGAAAATAAAGATAGCTTATAATAACTAGTTGTTTTTTTTTCTTTCTTTCTGTCTTTTTTTATAATTACTTTCAGGACGTCACACTGCAAGAAACTGCGAACAAACAAATGCCTGTTTAAAACACTCTTTTCCCATTCATGTCCACCACAAGGTGCCTTTTTGTACTCAATCAATGATGCTCTACAACTTTGTAATTCACTTTTTCTTCCTATCTCATATAGTTTTCGAGATAGGGATGCTAACTCCGACGTTTTCCACCAAGTGATGCTGTAGGCTATCTCATCCAGTAGTGCATAGCCACTTTATTATACTTAGACACCACTTTTATGACTATAGCTATAGCCATTCGGCAGTTAAACGGATGGTACCGGACTTTAGAGGGCAACCTGTATATATATATATATATGTGTGTATATGTGTATAATCATTAAATTTTTTATTATTATATAATATGCCGTATCGGTTTGTAAATTAATTTTCTTATGTATCTCGTTACATTTTAAAGATTCAGTTTAAAACATTTTGACAGATTAATAACATGAAAATATAATGGCAAATAACAAAGTATTATTTTTAATAAACTTATTATTTGTTATAATACAACAGAACATTTTAATTATTTTCTTAAAAATCAGTCTAAAGCAGAAACTTTTTATACAGATGCATGGCATGCATATTTTCTCTTTCAAAAAGGTCTCTATTTTTTTCCTCAGAGATAGTGACATTTAACAAAGTATCTAGGGAGAAAACAATAACCATCTGCTCTAACCACTACTGACAGACATCGCACATATTTGGGGAGAAAGAATTGCATAATCTTGAAATCACTGAAGGATTAATATCATAAAAGTTACAGATTTATTATGCCATTATTTATTATGTTTTGCAACAAAATAAAGGCTGCAATTAAAAAATCACAGAATTTATGAATAAATACATAAATTTTAAAAAAATATTTAATTTGTGAATAATTGACAAAAAAAAATTAGGACAAATGTAAAAATCTTTATATATGAAACATAGCAGTACTAATACATTTTCAAAGCAACATGTTTAAATTACACCAATAATTAAATTTCCTCACCTAAAATGTTGACTACGGTATCAGCATGATGAGTTCCTTTGCACACAATTAAATTGTCCGAAAATGGATGTGGGATATTAAAATCACACCCATCAATGGCACATAACAAAGGTTCATCTCCCCAGAAAGTAGCCTTCACGGAATGTGATTGACTCGCTGATTTAGCAACCAACAAGACTGATATTGGAAGGGTGCCTTCCACTTTGGCAGACGATACATCGACTCCAGAAACCTAAGAACATAAAAAAAATTACAGAACCTGACCATCTCTTTATTACTGACAGCCCCCATAAAAAGAATGTGATGGAAACTTATCTAAACTTAGATATAAAAACAAACAAATAAAATTATACTTAGGTGTTGGAGGTACTTAAAGCTACACAATAGCAATTTACTGACAACTTTTGGTTATGAAATATATTTTCAACAACATCAGATCAATAAATCAGCCTATTTTTTAAATTTCCAGGGGTTTTGTCTGGCAGTCTATAAGATCATTATTCTCTGTTGCTTCTCTGCTTCAATACCAACTTAGGCAAAAGAAAACAAGGCAAGTTACTTCTTTCGAACCTATTTTCTGTTTTTATTTTTATACATTACATTTACATCATTTACATTACATTTCCATCCACATTATATATCTTCAACCCAGAATTCAAACACCCATGATTTTTTGGCAAAATACTACATGCCTAAGTTTCACTTCCTGGCAATGGTGTAGCTAGAAATTTTGGGCCCTTAGGAAAAAATTAAAATAAGTACATACATATACAATTAGCATAGATAATTATGAATTGAAAATCCATTTCAGTCCAATAACTGACTTTTACTTAATGTTTTGATGCAATTCAAAACTATTCTAATAACAAACGAAATTTGTTTGCAATAAAATGACATAGAAGCAATCTTATTAAAAATAACTAACTAAAAAGGAGAAAAAATACTAATCATATTATATTCATAATAATTAATATAGCTATGAAATACAAAATCAAAGCAGCCGTTTGGTGCTTTTGTTCAGGAAAAATAATCTATTATATTTTTTAGGTCCATTGTACTTGTTTCTTTATGCTCAATGACAAGAAGCAAAAAATAGTTTAATCATGTTCGTACAGTTTTATTTTTTATGTAATCTTTAATGAATTTTAGCTTTGAAAATGATCTTTCTACTGAAGTAGCAGTTATTTCGTTGTTGTGTCTATAATGAAGCCTATTCATATAGTTCCATGGGCAAAAATGACAACCCTGGCAATTTGAAAAATGTTATCCTCAGATGTTCGGTCTCTTAAGCAAGACCCTGATTTTTTAACAATTCAGCAATGATGGCTGGATAGTCAAAAATGTCGGTAGTTCATTTCTGTGTCTGGCTACAGGAATCATTATAACAGTTACAAAAATCATTAAAAAAACTAAGAAAAATGTATTCAGAGAAGTCATTTCACAATGAGTGATATTTTTTTAATAGTAAATTCCCAAATTCTTGAAAGATCATATTTCTCTTAAGTTCATCCTTACACAACTATAGTGAATTTATAAATTGTAAATTCTAGTGACACTATTCTAGAATACATATCCACTAAATTGTCACATTTATTTATTAATTCAGTTTCCTTAGTATGGATCATATACCAAAGCTACAAAAACTCAAATCAATCTCTCACATTTGTTTTGACAATAAACTGATAATTTATTTGCACAAAAATAATTTTTAAAACCAATAAAATAATTCACAATTCTGCTAAAGTATGTTCAAATTGATTTCAGATGGGTGATTTTTTAATGTATTTCATTTAATACTTTATGCATAAATATACGCATAATAATAAATTCAAAATCTGCTATTTTATTTTTATCTGGAGTACTTTTTCTCATACCTCTCTTCTATTGCTTATAAGATGGATTTCAGTTAAATCAGTAAAAATGTCAACATAACATAATTTTACTGGATTTAGCAAGATAATCCTACCAGATTACAGAGTTGGGTTCCTTTTTAAAAGCCATTTTTTATTCAGCTGTAAAATTTGTTGATAACTTGCATTACCTTATACTTTTCCCACAGAATAAATACATATTTTTAATTAGTATGTCATTTTTTAACAAACACTTACAGCATCATTTATGATAAGGTTTAAACTGTGGGATAAGTAAAACAAGTATCCTGCATTTAGCTGATTAGCTTTTATCTTTTGCTGAAGTCCATTACAGACATCACTCATAACATAAATGTTATTATATCCTCATTTATAACACTTTTAATTTGAAATTTATTTTTCATTAAGAAGTAAAAATTTCATTAAGAAGTATTTTTCATTAAGAGAAAGAGTTGATCAAACAACTTGATGCAATCAAATAACATTCTTTCGATCTGTCTTTGCTCTATCTTGACTAGTATCTAATAATACGAATAAATAAGAGACACATTTATCTGGTTCACTAAAATTTGCTCCAAGTTTTGACCAGCACATTGAATTCATTTATTTTGTATGGTAAGGCTTAAATACTGCACACTTCCTACTGGCATTTCAAAAACTTGTTTCAACGTTGTTATATCTGATTAATAAGTTAAGATGCGATAAGAAAATTCTCATTATAACTAGCATTTTTAGCTTCATTATGGTCACAAAAATCTTATGTTCTCAAATTAATAAAATAAAAGTTCTAAAAACATTTTCCTAAAATTCGAATTGTATCGAATTTCTTCTTCGAAGTCTTAATCAACTGCCATTTTTTTTTCCCTATGCTTCATACATGGAACTCACCTCCAGATGTGATTTGGAAGAACCATTGGTTTTAATTCTTACCATTAAATTCTTCCAGTCCCTAATACCAAAATGCTAACTACTATCAGAGTTAATAAACAACCAATAAGGTTTGAAGAAGGCAGCATCCAATAATTCAGAGTAACACAACCAATGTAGTGGCACTTGTCTGTACTTCATCATGGATGCACATTTCCCTGTTTAGCATCTTTTTGGAACCAGGTCCACAGGTTTTCCTCTGTTTCCATCACAATTAATTACAAATATTTTTACCTTCATAATTACTGTTGATGAGCATGTATCTGTTTCTTTTGTATGTTTAGGCGACTTCAGCTGGTAATACAGTTTTTTTTTTTTTTTTTTAGTCCAAAGGGATTTAGTCCCGAAGGACTATTACTTTCGTTTTGCGATTTTGCGTTGAATCACTCTGAATGCCCGTTTCACTTTTCAAATTGTTGCCACTAAATGTTATCGCTCTGCATTAAATTTTAAAAAATGAAAAATCTGCATAAATGTATGCATGTTTCTCGCATTGTGATAAAACCTAGAGCCATCGAATTTTGAATGACGTAATCCTACTGCGAATATGGGCATCTGGAAGCCCTAATTTTGAATTTGAAATTTGCTTTATTATCGATTTTATGTTTTGTAACATTTCAACGAATTTCTGATTAACAAACTAAATGATTTCAAAGCGAGCAATGGCAACACTGTACGGAAAAAGAAAAACATTTTTATCTCCAGCGCACGAGACTTACGGAAATTCTAAAGATATGTTCATTTTAAAATGATTTTGCGATATTGATTTTGAACTGAATTTTATGGTTTGAGTACGTAGTACATGATATTTAATAAAAAAAGGTAGCACACGAAACGTTAAAAAAACGCGCCTTTGGACGTAATTTAAAATGTGAAATCTTTCAGATTTTTTTTTTCTTTTCTTTTTTCTTTTTTTTTTTTCCAGGCTGTTCAACCTTACTGACAGAGATGATATCTATTAAAAAATCTTTTTCTGAGCATGATGTTTAAATAAAGTTGTTTGATTTTGAGAGCTTTTTTCTTTCTTCTACCTGTTCTTTTCTTTCTTTTTTATTTTTAGTCCCCATTCTTTTGTTCTTCCAACCCATTTTAACTAATAATATATTATTTTATCATAATAATTATTTTAATATTTCTTACCTTTAAATTTTATTTTCAGCCAACAACTAATAAAGTAGTTCTTAAGAGTTTGCAGAACTAAATACAGCACACAGAACACTAAAGAACGTGAGCACTTAGCTGTTCTGTTTGCTCCTTTCATCAAATGCGCATGCACAATCTAATCAAAACTAGCCTGTTTGGTTTGTGATAGTAATTTTTTACTATGCTTTAATACTCAAATATAAAATGCTATATTTATGCTCAAATATAAATTTTTTTAAAAAAGAGTAAAAAATAAATACAAAATGATTATCACAAACAAAACAGGCTAGTTTTGGTTAGATTGTTCATGCATATTTGATAACAATGCTTCTATTTTGCAGACAAGCCAGTATTTGTAAACAAAAAAATTCATTATGCAGCACTAAAATTAACAACAAAAAAAGAGGCTGCTACAGTCTTTAAATTTACTTCTAATTTTTATATTATTTAAAAAGAAGATATAAAACTCTTTTATAATTAATAAAAATTTATTCACAAAATTGAAAATTAATAATAAGTCAGTGCATATAAAAATATTGAAGATGGATTCAGCAACAAATTTATTAATTTATTATTTTTTTTGAATATTCAAAAATGAAAAGAGTAATGGGCTCTTAAAATGTGTAGAGCCTTAGGCATTGCCTAATCTTGCCTATCTACAGCTACACAACTGCTTTCTGTCAAATCTAGCAAACAAATAATGCAACAAAAGATAAACACATTTTGTTCTCAGAACTATGAGAAAAAATTACCAAAAAAGAAAAAGAAAGAAAAGGGGAAAAAATGCATCTTTTTTAGAAAAATCTAAAACACCCTGTAAGGTTGCCAATATTTGCAAGAATCAGAGTCAGTGGTGATATTTTTGTGTATCACTGAGTTTCTCATGTAAAATGCATTTTTATACATGAAAAAACATTCTATTTTTTAGTATATATTATATAGCAACAACATGAAATATTTATAGAATGGAAGTTGTGTTTCTGTCTAGATCAAAGCACAGAATAATATGGCAATGCAGCTGCTTGTCATTCAGTGCAAGTTTTAATTTATCATTTGATGTGTGTTTCATTATAAAAGTGCCTGTTGATAAGATGCCGTGTTAGGAAGATTCCAATAGCTGTGAAATCAAATTCACTGTTAGCTTTTTAAATGTATTATATTACATTCTAGCTGACATAATATACAGCAATAGTAAATACTTTACTACACTCAAGCATTTTCTAGCTAGCTGACAAATTAAATTTTCAGTACTAAGTGAAATCAAACCTTTACACACCTTTCAAATCAAACTGTTCAGTTACACACCATCAGAATTTAAATACAACTACAAAATTACTGGTGAAGTTCGTATAAAATTGTTTGATATCAGAGTATTAACTAACACTTGCTGATAAACCTCTAATAATAGCACATTACAGCTTCAGGACAACAACACACACACATGGAAAAAGGTTTTTTAGAATGCAGAATAAAATTTTGTTTCAGTTTTTGTTCCCAAATATTTTTTAGGTAACAAATGCCTATTATTTTACGAAATCTTAATTTGTTCTATTTAAACCTTTAACAATAGTTTGAATACTAAATCTACGAAAAAGCAAAATAATTACCATAATCTAGAATACGATGGAAAATTTTTAAACTAGTAAATTATTGAATATAAAATAGAATTATTAATTCTGAATTTCTTTTATAGCAAGTATGTTCATCCTGTTGATGTAAGGAGAAATAAAGAACACATTTAACTGAATTTTGTTGTAACGACACTTCATCTCCCTTTTTTTTATGGCTGTGAGGGAGGAAAGAACGAGGGACAGTCCCTCAAAAAGTAGAGAAAACAGCATTCTTCTAGCAACCATATTAACATTTTCGTATAGACTATAGAGGTAGAGAAAATGTTTCATGTCTTGAAGCCGTAGTCAACTATTCAATTAGCAAGGAACAGAAAAACGAATCACCAGGATCTGCCCTCTCCTGCTTCGCATTAAAGTAGCAAATTTTAAATCTTTATTGTGAACTAAATTTTTTTAGCCTAATTTAATGCAGTGAATGCATGTAAACATATATGTCCCAGTCCTCCACGGAAAGGTTAACTGATTAATATGTAAATAAATGTATATAATATATACACAGTTCAGTTTTTGTGAGAAGTTATAACCATATGAAAAAAAGCTCATCAGATGAAATCTTTGAAATAATTGAAAATCATGTTTAAAATATTGTGAAACTTGTATGCCTTTCCTGGCCTCCATAAGGCTCCTATGATTGCTGGGAAGAACTAGTATCTCAAACGAAACTGAAGGAATTTACGCCAACCTGGCAGTTTTTTTGTTTGTAAAAGAGTTAGTAATACTGAGCTAACCTGGCAAGTTATTTTGTTTACAGTAGATACCTTACAAATCATTACTACACTCTATGTAAATTAAGTCACCCTGATATATTACATGATTTTTTACTTCCTCGTCAAAGTAAAAAGGAAGTATTCGTTTCTGGTACCATATTTCAACGAAAATATCTATTTTGACCGCTATCAAATGCAATTTAACGATGTTTTTGAGTGACATTCATACGTAAGAACAGAATAAAAAACTCTTTTTTCAAAAAAAAATTATAAAACGGATTTAAAATGGATTCAGAAAAGGTTTTTTCGTGGCATCTGTGTGTACATACATATGTACGTATGTGTGTGTGTATGCACGTATCTGGCATAACTCAAAAACGAGTAGCCTCAGAATGTTGAAATTTTGTATATAGGGCTGCTATAACATGTAGATGTGCACCTTGCATTTTAGTTGCAATCGGCCGCACCAAAAGTATATATATATCTTCACTCTGTTACTTGGCTTAGTCAGCTCAGTTTCTTTATTCTTATAAGTTTGTAAATTGTGCATTTTTTGCTTTAAAAATGATTGAATTATGCTGTTCTTATGTTTTGTAACTGAAAGATAACCTGCATGCAATAATTGTGGCATTATCAACAATTTAAAAGTTTTTTAAGTGCGACTAAGCCTAATTTTTGGTTATGATAGCGGATATATTTGTTTACATTTGAAGCTTAGCAGAATAGTGGATTTGTTGCCAGTCTAGAGAAACTAAGCTTTACAACAACAATGTAATGTCTTCTTTTATTATTGCAAATTAAATTATGCTTGATTCATTCTGGAATTATCATTTAAGTTATGAGCTGGTTTTGCGTACAAATTGCAATTTTAATTATAAATTGTTTTTTAACTGTTTTAACTGTACTTGGTGTTTTACATTTTTCTATATCTTTCAATTTTTAAAGAAAATATTTTGAATTTTTACGTATTTTTGCTTGACGTGAAGTGAGGTCTGTGATAAGCGGCACTGAATTGTCTGCGAAAAACTGTTTCTTTTTTACACTCATGTCCATAAATTAAGGATAATGCAAAATCAGGCAAAAGAAGAGTTAGAAGCAAAACAAATTTGACTTATTTGTAAAGCTTATTTATTAAACAAAAGGTAAAGAGCAAAAAAAGATGCTATATGTTTAATATTATTAAAAAATTTAGCAATTTTTTTCTCCCTAGAGCAAATTACAAAAAAAAACCTATTTACAAGAAACCAATATTACATGGTTGGTATGATTGTTAATACATTGTATGTCTCCCAGACGATACAATACAGTCCGTACAACACCTAGGCATGCTGAGTATCAAATTATCGATCTGATCTTGGGGGATATTACACCACTCAAAAAGTAATGCTCTCCGAAGTTCCGGTAGACATGTAGGAGGAGGTTGATGGGCTGCAACTCGTCGGCCAAGCATGTCCCACATGTGCCCTACTGGATTCAAGTCCGGTGAGAATGTTGGCCAGTCCATACAGGTGATATCCTCCGATTGAAAGCATTTGCTTACGATGTTTGCAAGAAAATAACATAGTAAAATACATTTTTCAGTTGAGATAAATTAAAAAAGTGTAGAGATTCAGTTCATGAGAAGATGAAGAAAACGTGCAAATTAAAAAGAAAACGTGGCACAACCAAAATGCTCTTAAACAAGATTTTCCAGGTGATGATTTTGTATTATTTTTAGCAACTAACAGATCAATTAAGTTGGCAGTGCAATGGAAGTATTTCTGGAAAGAATCCAAGGGAAAAAAGACTGATGTGGACATCACATTGACTTCCTTCTATGGCCTAATAAATTATACACATTTTTTGCTGCATTTCATTTAAACTTATCTCCTCAAATTTAATTAGAGATATATTTCTCATTCAATTAATTCAATTCTCACTTTGTAGCAAAGCAAAAATACATAAAAGCATAAAACATCTTCATTAAAAACTATAAAATACAGAAAAACATAAAATACCAAACACAGTTAAAACAGAAAAAAAATTTTTTTTACAATTACATTTAAAGTTCCTATGCAAAAACAAGCAATTCAGCAAGCGGGCAAGAAGGCATATTTTTGGTGCACAAAACTGAAAATTTCCTTTTGGTCCCACTCAGCCAAAAAAATAAATAAATAAATAAATAAAAAATTGAAGGCACAGAAACTGACTTAATTCACTATTCTATTGAGTTTCAAATGTAAACAAATGGCAGTTCATTAGGCTTAACTCGCCACTTAAACATTTAAATTGTTGATAATTTTACAACTATTGCATGCAGATTAACTAATGGAATAAAAACCTTAACTGGAACATAAAAACCACATTATTCAATCACTTTTAAAGCGATAAATCCTCAATTCACCAACAAATAAGAATTTAAAAAAAAAA
>KK113930.1:67581-90423 GCA_000611955.2 Stegodyphus mimosarum
AAAAAAAAAAAAAAAAAAACCTCACCGAGCCAGGTAACAAAGTAGTGGGAATATATATATACATATATTTATATATGATTGGTGCAACCAATTGCAACGAGAAAGAGAGGTGCACAACTACATGTTATAGCAGTCTAATATACAAAATTTCAACATTCTATGGCTACTTGTTCTGAGTTATGTGAGAGATGTACGTACAGAGATCAAGAAAAAAAAATCTATCATGAATCTGTTTTAAATCCATTTTACAATCCTTTTTGGCAAAATCACTCCTTTATTCTGTATTCTAGCATTGTATGTTATGCAAAAACATCGTTCAAATAGTTTCAAGAGTGGTTGAAATGGATATTTTCATTGAAATATCATACCCTAATTTTTTTGCAATTACAATACTTCCTTTACTTTGCACAAGGAAGAAAAGAAAGTTATTTGAAGAACTGAGAAAAAATATTCAGATACAAACTATGTTGTAGGGTTTAAAGAGAAGGTGGAATGAATTTAAGTATTCCATATTAACATACTGCAACCTTATCATAAGCAATCAAAATTAGTAAATGTAATAATATAAAGCCTAGAGGAGAACGATACAGAGACATGGAACACTTTACCTAAAATCAAAAAAGGAGGCCCAAAAAGTTTTAATTTTTATGATATTAAAGATTTTAGCACATTAATAAAACGATTGTCTAATAATTACGTAGATTAGTTATATGTGTTATGCCAAGCATAAGATACTTTCAGCTGTTTCAGGTAGAACACATATAGTTGAACATAATCTACAATTAATGAGTGATACACCAGTCAGATCAAAGCTGTCCAGAATGCCACCTTTACAGAACGAAATACAGAAAATGTTTGCATATAAAATAATTGAATTCAGTGATTCTGATTACACCTCACCTATGATTATCATTGAAGCTTATGGCACAGATCTTAAACCTTGCCCTGATTACTGACAACTAAATGAAATTACAAAGACCTAACACTACCTGTTATATAACATAGAGCAATGCATCGAGATTATAGCCACAATGTAATGTTTCTCTATCCTCGATTTGACCAAGGGATATAGGCAGATAATGCACAGTGCCAATGCTCAAAGACTGGCAGCATTTATCACTAGCTTTGGAACTTAACGACTTTTAAGGATGCTATTTGGGTTACAAAATGCAACCTATTACTTCAGTAAAATGGTAACAGAACTTTGGCATGAGATAGAAAATTTTCAGTAACATGTTTAGATGACGTTGCAGTTTTCTCACAGAAAGGGAATAATTAATCCACTTTGAACAAGTTTTTGCAGAATAAGGAGGCAATTTCACTGTCAAGCGTATTAGTCTGCGCAAGATACTGTAAAGTAACTTGGGCATATTGCGGGTTGTAAGAAATGACTCCTGCCAGAATTTAAAATGCAAACTACACTTAAATTAGAAGCCCATTTACCAAAGCACAAATATGATCCTTCTTAGGTTTGCAGGATATTAATGGATATATATTGTTGTCTCCAGTTTGGTGGCCAACTGATTATTCAGAGTTATCTCAGGTTCGTATATGTTGCAGTTAATTATTATTCCTAGAAAACTCGGGCAAAGCAGAATTTGTCAGTACGATTTATTTTATCATGGTTTTACTCAGCCTGGAGGAAATTAAATGAAATTTTCAACTTTGATTGGCAGTTTGCCAAGTTTTGTTCGTTTCGTGGCTCTTTTGATGGGACTGGTCATGTGTTTTCCCTATTGTATAGCAGACATCGGCTTGAGGATTGGTAATATATAAAGAAGGATAGTTGCATTGAACAAAAGTAAAGTAATAGCGAAGATGCAAAAAAGCAAAAGCGATGATTTTTCAAATGGTGATTATGAAGAGGTGGACATTGGAAATAGTTGAAGTGATTCTTTTGAATGTAGCCTTATTGAAGACGATAGTTCAAGTGATTCGGATTCAGACGAAGGCTGAAAATGAAAAGGAAGCAACACTAAAATGCCCCATTGCTCAAGCAGGATTCCTAAACATAAGTACTCAAAAATACTTCAGCTTAAACCTCTGTATTGCATTTTAAATTATTTCACATAAATTGTTTAATTTCTGAAATCATACTATTGGCATTTAATACAATTTATTTTATATATTAGATTTCGAAAGAATTCGTCGATGTGCCGTATTCTATGCAATTAATATAAACTGTGTCATTTTCTTTTGCTGTTTGAATAATTTTTAAATATGTTTAGAATTGAAAATTATCATTCTTTTTTTTTATATTTTTGTTAATATCCTGTGTTAAGTTACTGTGATTAGGAAGATTACTTCTCAGATTCTGAAAGGTTAATATTGGAAAAAAATTACTTTTAAATATTTTGTCAATTTAGAATTTTTTTTTTAATTTGCTTAGATGATTTATAATAGTAAGGAATGTTACAAGCAATCAGTGTTATGATTTAGAAGTCTTGTTAACATTAAATTATGCAGGAAGCATAGATAGGAAATAAGTGGAAGCATTTTACATATGTAAAAAAAAAAAAAAAAAAAAAGTGGAATTTTACAGATGGAAAAAAAAAAAAAAAAAAAGTATTGCTTATAGGGGGGGGAATCATTGAGTTTTATGGACTTCTTTTAGCAAGATAATTGGAGCTGAAAATGTAGCATAAGTAAACAAATTTCAGTTTTTAGGAAATTTATTACGGCCACAGGAAAGGGAAATGAGGGAGAAAAGAAAGATGGGAAGACAGTCCCACAGAAAGGATTTTGAATGTGAAAAAAACAGGTTATGTTCCTCTAACAGCCATAATAACTAATTCATATTTCTCTAATTTTAGTTGTAAAAATATGTAAAAAAAATATGTACTACATATATAGTTTGCTTTTCATGGGATGTTACAGTATTTATTCTAGTAGTCACATCCTATAACGAGCATACTGCTGTTTTGTATTCCTTTCCTTTACACACTAGAACAATTACAGCAAAAATGTTAATCTTATAACTGTTGATAAATAAATTATATAGACTAACTAGAACTCTTTCTTCACTTAATAAGCATAAATATGTTGGTGATTAAAATACATAGTATGAAGTCAGATTAATATGCACACGTAGCTTTATACATTCATTTATCATTACTCATTTGATGGGGGCACAAAATCATTAGCCCTTCGCAGATTATAAATTTAAAAGGAAAAGTAACTATAAATTAACTGAATAACATATTAAGTCACTTAAATAAATTACCTTATAGCCTTTCTCTTCAGCTAAAGTAGGTGCATTGATGAAATTGGCATTTAAATGATTTCTCTGTTTTAGAACACCAATTAAAGCAGCAGTGCTAAATAAACTTTCTTTCCTGTGAAGATCAGGCCCTGTTAGAAGATTTCATATATTAATTACATGAATATGCTACTAAAAAGAAGTTATTACTGTTACAAAGAACTTGGTCAAAACGAAAAGAAAAAATATAAAGCCCTGCAAACATTTTTAAAATGTTCAATAGAAAATGGATTACATTTAAAAAATTTCTCTCTATATATATAAAATCTAAATAAATGAAAAGCTTGGTTTAATAAGATGATTTAATAAGATTTAATAAGATGGTTTAATAAGATGATAAGAACTTCATTGGCAGATTGCATAGAAGTTAATATTTACTTTGACTTGTTGTTACTTATTTGTATGACTACTTATTTGTGTTCTTTTGACACTGATCATAATTAATAATGTGTAATGAAGATGTGAATTCTCATTGTAAATCTGTATTTAGTAAGATGATGAATGGTATGTTGTGCATACATTTAACTGAGTTCAATGAATTTATCTCCCTATACTGCATTAGAATTCTAAATTTAATGATTTAGAATCTTTTTAATCTAATCAAGTTTCCAGCATGATGACTTTGAACTTAGCTCAATCACCTTGTACTTTAACATGCCACATATTCACAAAAGAAATGGAAATAAGTGAAAATGTGGGGAATATAAATAAGGACATTTTAAACTGTCATCAGATATTACCTAATCAAGGATATGATTTAGACATGGTTATCTCCTTGGTGACTTCAGGCAGATGTTTAGAAACTAATACAATTGGTATGCAATTGTTCAAGATAATTTTTTATGGTTTATTTTAATTAACTTATCATTTCTAATGTTTATCGAAATAAATCAAATATTTCTAATGTTCTAATGTAATTATCATTCCTAATGTTAAGTTTACCCTATAATTTTACCTTCTGCCTTTAATCTCACCAGAAGTTCAAACTCAGTGGAGTTTAAATGGTGAGTGAAAGTAGTATAAGAAAAAAAGTTTTGGCAACTCAGCCAGTGGCACTGTATCTCTCACATTCCTCACAACTAGGTAATTGTACTTTCTTTGATGAATTTCTAGCTTTTGCTAACATGTAACTTAAGGAGCCAGAAGCATTTCCTTGTTAAAGCAGCCACTGCATAAGTATTTGATGATATTTACAATTTACATATTATAAATTATGCAGTTAAATTTATTGATTTCAGCAATCAAGCACATTGGCTGTACATCAAGAAATTACAGAGTTTTAGATGTTTCATATTAGTATTTGCTTTAATACTTGTTGCTTCCCAAAGCCCACAAAAATGGTGTTTAGTTTGTTAAATCTTTATTTGTCAAGTATCAGTTCATACTGATTATACTTTTAGTTCACTTTTGTACTTGCTGTGCTCTTGCTTTTTCTTTCTTACTTGTGTCCAATTATAATTTTTGTATTCTAAATTAAAGATAGGATGATTAATCATCAACAGTCCAGAGAAGTTAAGCATGAGCCTAATACCTTAGGTACAATTAGATTTAACCTTACAGCTGAACCATTAAACTGGAGTCATTAACTGATTCAATGTTGACGAAGTCCTGCTACCTATATTTAATCATGTGTGTGAAATCAATATGTAAGAATAAAAATGTTAAAGTATGCAGACAACATTCCCATTATGCAAACAACATTCCCAGAATAAACTGTGTAGAAACAAATAATTGTTTATTTGGTAAGAATAAAACACTGAATAATTCAATTTTAATTAGAAATGCAATTTATTTTTTAAAGTTTTTAAAAGCAGAAAAGTAACATTATATTCCAGCCAATTAAATTAAATATTTTACAACTTTTTAACATACCGTGTACAGTCAATGACAAGCTTAGATCCCTTTCAGTTTCAGGAAATAACACAGATGCAAGTGCTCCAACATATTTTGTGAGAGTAACCCATGGCTTATTTACTTTTGCCATTGATAAACAGAAAGCAGGTGAATTAACCTGGAAAAATTAAGAAATTATTTAAAATACTTTTCATAATTTCTTTACTATTAAAGAAAATTATGCGAAATGCAATCTGCAATTTTGCAGTACATCATATGAATAATACGTAAACTTCAAAATCTTTTCTTGGGAAAAATTACGCTTGATAAGTCTGTTAATTTCAAAAATTCTTTCATCTCAGTTTGAATACATTAAAAACACTTTTTTCAAATACATGATAAAATTTCTGACATTTAAATGCTCTTTTAGATGGAATTAAATACAGGAGAATAGTAAATTTTATATAAACACCTGCTTAGAGCAAATAGTTCATAAGATCAAATTCTTTCATTTTATCTTCTGAATTACATCAGGTCTTATTAGCAGCAGAGGTGCTATTGGTTTCAAAACATAATTCTTTGTTCTAATCAGTTTTCAAACTGTTGCCACTAAATGTTATTTATTGCCATGTATTACTTTTAAAGAAATTAAATAATTAAGAATCTGTATGTCTGTATGTTCCTTGCACTGTGGGCAAATGTTTCCTGCATGTAGTCCTCCACCCGGACATGTGCACCTAGAAGCATGAATTTTGAACTTGTTTTTTATTTATTTCATATTTTGTACAAATTAATGAAGCCAAGAAAATAAGATTCCAAAAGCAGTTGGTGGTGAAGGACTTTCATATATGGAACAAACAGAAGTCAAAAATTAATTGAGAAATGATGAATGAAAAATTGGATAACCTTATAAACCAGCTGACAGTGAAAGCAGTTATAATAAATCAGAGGATAAAGCATCTTTAACATAGAATTTCAATGACTTGCTACAAAAAGGCACAGCAACTCTCTAATTTTGCAATGAAGACTGACCCAAACTAAGGGGGGGGGGGGGAGATATTTCATGTGAGGATTGAAAAATTTTCGGTCTTATGATGGAATTTGTGTTAGATATTGTCTCCAGCAAAAATCACCAGCATTTTAAAAAAATTAATTGATGTATTTATGATACAACAATGAAAATCCTTTCAATTAGCATTTGTTTCACTTATTTTCCCTTTAAGTACAGTTATGTTTGTTTCTATCATGCATATTAATTTCATCATACATATTAATCAAGACATAAGAAGTTAACTTTGCAAAACATGATTTTGTCATAGGCACAATGTGTTAATTAACCCCACGTTCGAAAAGTATTTATTGTATTTTACAAATGATTTGCTAAATCTTGTCATATTTTTTTAAAACATACATAAATGTTTTTTTTTAAACATACATAAATGTTTAGGCATACTACCCTAGCATCATACATAGGGTTTCAAGAGCTAGGAGACAAGATTTCCCACCTCCTACTGCTTGCCAAGAATAAAAGGCATTTCATTCTGAAACTTCGTACATCCCTCGATACTGTGCGTGTGAACAGATGTCCTTCCCTGTTCCCCTTAGCTATGGCACTGATTATCTCAGTGCATGTATATGTTTTATATGAAATTCTATCAAGATACAAAACCATTTAAAAAGAAAAACTTAGCACTGCTAACATTCAAACATGCAAAATATATACACTCACGTTTGTGAAAATTGCAACACCATGAAGGACTTACGCGAGTGAGCTGAAATTTTCAGGAAATGCAAAGTAGCGCATGATATGCAAATGATTAGAATTGCAAATCCGTGGCGCATGCGTATGCTGAGCAGCGCCCTCTGAACGGCTGATGGATCCGAATAAATAGACGGCTGTAGCGAGGCGTGTATGGTTATCGGTGGTTATCTGCTAGTGGTAAACGTTAACTCAATCTGTACTTATGCCTCGTCGACGAAAGAGAGCGAGATTTGAACAAATTACAGAGTTTGAACGAGGGAGAATCATCGGCCTTCGTGAAGCTGGATTGTCGTATCGTGCAGTAGCCTCTCGTGTGCAGCGTAACAGCAGCACAGTGATGCGCGTTTGGAAGCAGTGGACGGACGAGTGTCGGACAACTCGGAAATCCGGGAGTGGACCCCGAAATGTGACGTCAGCTCGCGATGATAGACACCTGGTCCGCATGGCGCGGACGGACCGTACAGCTTCCTCTAGACAATTGGCAGCACTGTGGTCAATAGCTACAGGTGTTTCATTGTGTGCTTCATCAATTCGTAGACGTCTGCTGCAGTGTGGACTGCGCGCACGGACTCCTTTATACAGGATCCCCCTAACGCACGACCATCGCCGCCTGCGGCTACAATGGGCCAATCAGCATAGAGACTGGCGTGCTGATTGGCAGCATGTCGTGTTTTCTGACGAATCCCGCTTTAATTTGTGGTACCATGATGGCCGCATTCGTGTCAGACGCTATGCCGGTGAACGCCACCTTCCGGAGTGCATTATCGAACGCCACAGTGGACGAACACCCGGAGTTATGGTCTGGGGCGCCATAGCATATCATAGACGATCTCAATTGCTACGAATTGTGGGCAATCTGAACAGCAACCGGTATATCCGTGAAGTTCTACAGCCCGAAGCTGTTCCCTTCCTTCAAAGCTTGCCAGGCGCTGTATTTCAACAGGACAATGCCCGCCCTCATACTGCTCGGATTGTTAAATCCTTCTTTGCAGCGCAGCAGGTACAGCTTCTTCCTTGGCCTGCGTGTTCCCCGGATATGTCGCCAATTGAACATGTGTGGGATGTCATTGGTCGGCGTCTTGCTCGTGATCCTCGTCCTGTTGCGTCTGCAGACGAACTTTGGGTACGCGTACAAACGATATGGAATGCTCTTCCTCAGTCAGACATTCAAACTTTGTTTGACTCCATGCCACGTCGTGTAGCAGCACTTATTGCGGCGCGTGGTGGCCACACAAAATACTGATTCTGATCTCTTGTTCTTGTTTGTTTGCTTTGAACATTTAATCATTTATTTGTACCGCTACCACTCAACTGTGTATTAAATTGCATTCAATTATGACGATTCCTTCTTGGTGTTGCAATTTTCACAAACGTGAGTGTATATGTACGTAAGTTAAAAAATATGAAAGCAAACTTCTAATTTTAATTGGCTATAACCTCTTATATTTTTATTTAATTTGGGGACTTCATTGCTCTATCTTAAAAATAGCACCATAAGTCTAAACTGCGTCATTCAAATTAGTCATGCGATCCTACATAACGCATAATGCAGATACCTCTTGCCCAATCAAATAATTGTAAACCAAAACTTTTTAACTCAAACTGAAACATCTGACTTACTCCCTTCTTCCTTTGAATTACTGTGTCATACTTTTTCGCTTTAGACGGCCTTGAAACAGAAAAACCCATGCAGATCACAGCACCAGAAAATCTTAACAGACAACATCACATTGTAGAGATCAATGAACTTTCAAGACACAGCATTAAATCAAATTTCTAATTTTTCTTTCGCAATCACTGGAAATTGCTGTGAGCTAACCCAATTGGGAAAACGTCTGCATGGTGACTTATCCTATCGGCGTTAAAGATATAAAAATTTTACTGCATAGGAGAGGACAGTGGAACTCTTAACAGCTTTTGATGTCTGTCAGGGCTAATGGTTAAGGCACACCGATGAAGATAACAAAAACTGGATTTCTATAAATCACCAATCTTTATTTTCACACATATAAAATCATCTCTAGATATTAGTCCAATCATAAAGAAATCTGATACATTTCTATGATTCAATCATAATGAGATATGGAAAGTTTCTATGAACATTGGCTTTTAAAAAGAAATGATGTAGGAGGTTGAGAAGCACAGCAGTGCGAGGATTTCAGAGCAGCACTTAGAGAAAGGAATGGAATGACATAATTAATTTACCAGCGATATTTATACTAAGTTTGATATAATTATAAATTGTGTAGAACAAATGAATTTTGGGGAGAGCACCAAATCTAGAATGTTAACTTTGAGGTCGCCAATTATTTTTAAAGTAGCTATTGTATTTTGTTATATCTTACATATTCCCCCTCCCTTCAAAAAAAAGGTCGGGAGAGCACAGTGGCAGAAAAGTATTAGCGAAGCAAAAGAAAGTTTAGCATATGAGGAAAGTCATGAAAATGCATCACGGACATAGCCTATAGAAATACCAAAGATTTAAGAATTTGAATAATCATAATAAAATTTATATGCGAATTTAATTAAGGTTAGGTTAGGTTATTCAATTATGGCAAAGCACACGAGGGATATCTGCCTAAAGGGAGGGATGCCTTCGTGGAGGACTTTCTAAGGGAAACTGGCTCATATACACGTTACACATGGGGAAAACCACGAAAACGCCCATGCAGCCAGCCCGTTCACAGGATTCGAACCTCAGACCGAACTACCAGTGTTCAGCGTCTTTACCGCTCGGCCGCTGGTGGGCCGAATTTAATTAAGAGTAAAATGTATTAAAATTTGTTTGGAATTATGTTAAATAAATGTTATAATTATCAATAATTATATGTTAAATATAAAGTACACTGAGGGAGACTGGTTCAGAAACAGAGGCCTGTTTTACCTCTGCATAACTGTTCCTTTTACTCTCCTCATATAATATAAACTTTGAAGACTCCCACTTTATTTAATTTTTTATATAGGATTTTTATCTTTTCACATAATGGAGTGTGTTTTTTATATACATATATAAATGTAATGTATAGTGCAGTTCAAAAAAGCCAATTGCCTTTAAACAAGGAACGGAAGCCTTTATAAGTAACTGTCAAAGCAACCCTTTACCACTCATGAAAATTTAATATATGAGTTTGTTAAAGTAGTTATGCCCAAATAGCTGGATATGTGTGTACTAGGAGAAAGTTGTGGGGTCTTTTAGTTTGTGTAAAATAAGAAAATTGTAAAATGTAACAATAAAAATAAAAAATATAATTTCAATAATGCTACTACAAATAATAAAGTATTACTTATAAATGTGAAAATTACTATGGTGTAAAATTTTAAGATTTATGATTATTCGTAATCATTAATGGGTAGATAATATTTTTATATTTGGAAATCCTTCCCTCAAGTCTCAAAAACTGTGATGTGAATGTTCCAGAAACAAGAATTTTTTAGAGATCTCAAATCTTAATAGCACTCTAAAAATGTGCAGTTATTTTAATAGAATATAGTGCTTAAAATTATTATTTAATTCAAAATTTTATGACATATAATTTTTTAATTGTTCAAAAGTTAATTTTATGTTTTGTATTTTCAAAATTCTCTCTCTCATATTTGCTGCTCTAATGCTTTTTCTCTCAAAAAAGGCTCTCTATCGCTCTGCTGTTTTTTTCTTTTTGAAAGGGGGGAATGTGCAAGATAAAAAATATGAAAGCAAACTTCTAATTTTAGTTGGCTATAACCTCTTTTATTTTTATGTAATTTGGAGGCTTCATCTCTCTATCTTACAAATAGCATTATAAGTTTAAACTGCGCCATTCAAATTAACCATGCGATCCTATGTAATGCATAATACCAATACCCCTTGCCCAATTTTTAACTCGAACCGAAACACTCCCTCCCTTCTTCCTTTGAATTACTGCATCACACTTTCTTGCTTCAGTTTCTGTGCTATGTGGATGCTTCACTATGCTCGCTTCTATTGCCATAGTATCAAAATGTAAATGTTCTGGAAATAGGCACAATTGGAGTGCCAAGTGAACTGTGGCCACAAATGTGAATTTAAATATAAAAAAGGAAATTAATCCAGCTCGACTTTTTCCTCTTTAATATGGATCAAGTATCTACGCTAAACAACACTGCTACGCTTCTAATGATATATGTACATGACACTACAAATTTCTCAAAAGATTATGATAGAATAGATGTATAGATAAATATGAAGTTATTCATCATATTCAACTGATAGTATTAATAACACAGTCATAAATATACATACTATGCCATGAGCAGATCTCCCAGCATTCAATTCAACAAACTGATTTGAAATTTCATCAGCTACTCGACTCTGTGCTTCATAAGTACTTGCCCCCAAGTGTGGAGTACATATCACTTTTGGGTGCTGAATAAGCTTAGTATTCTTAGGAGGTTCCTGTAAAAAAGGATTAATCATCAAATAAAAAGTAAAATACAAATAATTTATATAGGATAGCGTGGAATCGACCAACACATTTTAAAACACATTTTGAATGGTCATATACAGAGGCAATGAAAATTTATGAAAACCATTAACAGATATGCCCAAGTATGGTTTTATCCTATGGATGTCAAAAAGATGGTCAATTACAATACAACACCTTGTATTTATGTCTATGCATTCTTGCAAGCACACGTAGAAGCTACATTCTGTCATATAATTGAGACACATTAAGAGGGCCATCCTAATTAAGGAGACACATTAAGAAGGCCATCCTAATTACAACAGATTACTGCCTAGGCACAGGGATCCATGTTTTAAAGGACCCTAAAATCACCCACTAACTCCTCATATCCCTGTTTTTCTCTAGCGAAAACACGGAAAATGATTTTGAGCGACACTTGAAAGACATCTGTCTGTGAATACACCCTAGACTTTTTTAATACCCCATGATAAATGACTATATAATATGATATCCTCTCATCTACCATCTAGCTTCCTGCCAACTACTACAAGCTATCACTTAGTACACTATTCAAGTATGAAATGTGTTATTTAGCTCTAGAATCATCCAGTATATACAGCTACAGTGCATCCAAGTTCAGCTTTTTTTAAAATGCCAGCTTTATTTGAAATTAGTGTAAAATAAACATGAGTGTAGTCACAGAATGTATTTCAATAACAATAAAAAAAAATCTAAAAACATATCCAATAGTATTGTGTAGAAAATTATACAGTATCTCAGTTTCCTGACAAAAAATTACCTGAATAACTATACAACACCTTTTTATATATACCACATTTATTCGTGTATTTTTCTCCCTTGTATATTTTTATCCTCAGCTTTTTCAGCACAGCATTCTGAACACTTCCTCAGTATTTACACAATTTTCCCCTTTCTCAAAGCATTCAGAAAATGAGCTTCCTCAAATTTTTAAATGGACTTGTCCACATGGTTCTTGGTTTTGGATGCATAGGTTCTGATTGATGAAGCAATAATATCCAAGAATTTCAAGAAAACAGGGATATCTAATGCTCATGAAAGTTCTGAATATCACGGCATGTGGGAAAACAGATTGAATGGTGATGATAGCAATGAGTTCCTGTAACTGACAACACAAATAATAGTTCCAGTAGCACTAAATAAGTTGAGACCTAGGGAGTAGCAATGGACAACAATAAGAGTAGACAATATTCAAGACACAGGAAGTAAAAAGAAAGATATTATGTTAGACATTGCAGTTGTTAGTATTTATTACTATGTATTCTTATGGGAATGCAAGATTCATTTAAATAAATAATGTTGTGATAGTTGCCAGTCATTTATTCATGAATACTTTTAATTTACTATGTTGCTATTTATTTGTTATATTGTTAGACTGTAATTGATTATTATTATTATTTGCATAATTTTCCTCAGCTGATTTCTGTATGGTTTCTGTTTTGGTGCATACTTTCTTGGCATACTCGTTTTGTGCTTTTGTGGCTCATTTTGTGCAAAAAATACGCTTGTTTAATGGCATGTACAATATTTCAATCAACATTCAATCTTGCACCATATGTTACACAGATCTCTGATGTTCTTCTAAAAAGTTAATTCATTCATAATAAATTAAACAATATCACACAAAATGGTTACATAATTATTTCTTACAAACTTCCACATAAAAGTACACACAGATGTTATATGGATTGGTTTCCTAAAATGCCTGAATTCTTCGTATAACACATTCAGGTTTCTTTAAGTGAAAGTTTAAAAAAAATCATGTTTATATAAATTAAATTACTTAACATGAATTCAAACAACAAATTACAATGTTGAAAAACACAGATAGTGAAGGAATATCTCTTGGTATCATGTACAGAAAAAAAGAACACACATTTTGGCATGTTAAAATTAATAATAAAGAAAGGGGTAAAAAAAGTTTGAATTATTGTATAACTTAATATATAATAGAACTGCAATTGTTAGTTAGGTCATTTACTGATCATAATTGAAATATATTCGATAATTTATAACTATTCTACATATTCAGTTTTCACAATCAACGAAATTCTAATACTACTTTTATAAATATCTATAATTCTTTTGGGAGAAAAGGTACAATCACACGTGTACTTCTGGAGCTGTTTCTTTTGTGAGTGTCTTTCCAGGATTGCTACTAAGCCTAAATTCACAAAATTACGGAAAGATACATGTGTCGTTTAATAATGTTCTGTAAAATATATATGTATATGTTTTATGTATTTTTTTATTTACATAGTTCCTATGCATAAGTTTTTTTTTCTTTTCTTGTTTAAATATTTTTATTTTGCCCATTAATTTGTTTTTAGCATTTACTTCTCTGTTTGTGACTTTTGACATTATATAATTGACAATAAACATTTTAATTTGAAAGTCAAAGAACAAAAATCAGTGTTATATTTGCAAATTTTCACAGGACTAGTTTCAGTGGTTTTACTGAAGCATCATCCTTAATTCATGCTTTTGAGACATGAAAAACGCAATTTGAATTTTGTAAATAGGCCCAGTAGAATGGGAGATATAGAACTGTCCCCCTTTTTTTTTTCCAGGGGAGGGGGAGCGCAGTGTACCTTCACATAATTTGTTGAAGATTTCAGACTTTTCAACACTGCAATGTTTAAAACAGAAACATTTTGCATACATAATGTAATTCCTGATGAGAAACTGGACTGCAAGCCCAAACACTAAACGATTTAGGGGGAAAAAAAAACTCCCATAGTATTCAGACTAGCACAGATACAGCATGCACGTTTACAAAGCCGCCATGAAGCTTCCAATCGAGAACATGACTTTCACCTCATGTTTATATAATCAGAATTCAACTGTCTGAGAGTAATCTTTGTCTCATTTTGAGTAAAAGGTCAAATCTACATGTATCTCAAATCTTATGTACCTATAATGCCATCTTGCCCCAAAAACATTAGTTTCTAAAATTTCCCAAAATTCTGACACGAATACCTGATGGGCAGGAGTGAAAGAGAAATGTTCTGTCACATCGGGATGCCAACCAAGAAATAAGCAAGCTTTATACTGGCCAAATATACGTGTGTTCTTTTTTTCTGTGCATGATACCAAGAGATATTCATTCACTACCTGTATTTTTCAATATTGTAATATGTTGTTTAAGTTCAACCTTGTTAAGTAATTAAATTTTTATAAACATGATATTTTTTTAAACTTTAAAAAAGTTTAGAAAATTTTATAAAGAACCTGAATGTGTTATACCAAGAATCCAGGCATTTTAGGAAACCAATCAAGCACAAGGAAATAATGTTCTGCAGAATATACATGTGGTACATGTTTTATGTATTTTTTATTTACATATTTCCTATACATAAGTTTTTTTTAACTTGTTTAAATATTTTTATTTTTCACATTAATTTACTTTTAGCATTTACTTCCCTGTTTGTGGCTTTTGACATTACACAATTGACAATAAACATTTTATTTAAAATTCATTTTTAGTGTGATAAATTTCAAAGCAGGGATCTACACACTGTCCTATGTTACAATTCTTGCATTCGTAACAGCTCATTTGACCTTTTTGGAGGTTTTTGAGGGGGTGTGAACAAAAGAAGCAGCGCCATCACAGATTTACCTAGATGTACCTTCACATAATTTGTTAGAGATTTTAGAGTCTGCAATGCTTAAAACAGAAACATTCTGTGTCAGACACATCTGAGTGACAGTGTGAAAGACTAATAAAACTTAATTGTATGAAGCATTTATTACTGGCTATATAAAAGGTAAATTAATACAATAAATATAATATAGTTGAAAAGGATATTTTGAAAGAAAATTTGAAAGAAGAAAAAATTTTTGAAGAAATTTTGAAAGAAGTATTTGATTTTTCCCCCTTACAAAACTGTCATTTCTGCAATGAAAAAATATGTTGTTTACCACATTATTAAAAATATGAAATTTTCACATCAGACACTGTACAGATCTATAAACTGGCATTCATCAAAGTTAATAGTTGGTTTTATATCACATACAATCAAACTGTGCTAATTATAGAAAGAATTGTTGCTAAAGTAGTCTTCAAAAGTTCTGGTAATGTGACAAATAGGGATGACTAATCAATAGCATAGTTAGAGAGCAAGCAGTTTGCCCTGGATGGCATATTTTTGGTGGGTGATGTTTTGCATGAGAAATATATTGCAGGGGTTGGTTATATAGATCTTCGCAGAAGAAATCTTTTTCATGTTTCACAAAGAGATGGGAAACGAGGAGCATTTGGAAAACTTCTCAGTCTCCAAAGTCAACAGTGCCTTCACTTATCAGCCAATATAGGGTGTTGTCTTATATGAAAAGGTTAGTCACTAAACATTCTTCTTCTTGTAAAACAGAAATGATTTGTAACTGCAGAAGTTTACGATAAAAGGCACTCATGACGGTGGCAGCTTTTAAGGGCCATTCACATTGGGGTTTATTCGAGCTAACGGAGACATCTAGCATAGCCAAAGCAGTTCCAAAACCTATTTTTTCTCACAGCGAAGCAAGCTAAAAAAATCTGAACTTCACGTATAGTGGATCTAGTCAATACATGGAATTGACCTCGTTAGCTCATAAACCAAAGTGTGAATGGCCCTTTTAGGGTTTCTGAAATACCTGAATACTGAACAACTGGACCGAACATCATTTCTACAAAAGAACTCCTCAAGCTATAGCATTATTGCACTTTACCATTTGCTATTAAGATTTTAAACTATTACTTATATTTACAGTTCAAGTCCAATTAATGTTGGTGTTTGGTCCACGACATTTAATACAGCTTAAAGCTTCCACATAATATAGAATTTGTTTCACAGTCATTCAAAAAATATTATAAAACTTATTATGTTACATGCAATTTCACTTTTCAAAATGTGTGAATAAATTTCTCAAAAATTTGCTGCACTATTTTGACAATTTATTTAAATTCTCAAGCTAATACAGTAAATTCTTCTTTTAAAATACTTTTATTTTAAATTAAAATAACATGAACCAAATATTATGAAATAATGTAGTAGTAGCATTTTAAAAGAAACTGAAAGAATAATTTAGAATGCTTTGACATTCTTAAATAGCTTTGATATCATATGAATCCCACTCATATCCCCATACGAAATTTACAGTAAAATTATTTGAATTGTGCATTTGCTAGTTAGATATAAATAATCAGATTACCTCTAGATACACATCTAGACCAGCACCTGAACACTGACTAGATTCTAAAGCACTTAGTAATGCATCTTCATCCACAATTCCACCACGAGCACAGTTAATAATTTTCACTCCTTTTTTACACTTTGAAAATACATCCGAATTTATTAAATCTACAAAAAGAAATTATGTGTTACTCTAAACAATATCTAATTTCTTCACTTACAAACTAGATAAATTTAAAATAATGCTTACTAAACATGTGAAATATTAATTTTAAAAAATTCCTTCATATACATATATATTGCCAACATTCACACATTAAGCAACACATTTTGCACTATGGCTAGTATAAAAAGATTAAAGAATGATATTTACAGTAATACATTTTATTTTTATGGCATTAAAAAAAAAGATAAAATTTTTACAGAACATAGCATAGCATAAATTCAAAATAAAAAGTATGTCTGACTTAGATTAAAAAAAAATTGCATTCATATTAAAAAATTTTATTTATTAAGAGATTCATATAAAAATTACAACTTTAGAATAATTTCTCATAAAATCTCATTCACGAAAAACATTAGTAAAATATCATAACTAATAAGAAAACAAAGTAAAAAAATAAATGAAAAAGAAAGTTTTGCATGATAAAAGGGTTAGATAGGTTAATTGTTAAATATTCCATAAATGGGGTGTGTTAATGCCAAGTTTTTTCGTTCAGCAAAGTGAAAGTTCATATCACCAAATGAAAATGGACACTGAATACAATACAAACAGTAATTACTAGAAATTTCAAACATGAATTAGAAATTTCAAACCAGAAAAAAAAATGAAAATAACAAACTAGAAAAAATTTAAATTACAAACATGAAACTAGAAATTACAAAAATACAAATATCAATTATTGGAAAACCAGAAAAATAATGCATACCAACTACTTCTAAGCTTGTATCAGAAATTTTAAAGTCTTGCAATATTCTAAACCAGATAAAAATGCTGATATTCAGCAGCAAGAGATGCATAATAGAATTTTAAAAAAAAAATCTGATGTACCTACTGGGGGGGTTGGAGAGTGGCTACACCAATGTGAGTACCAACAAAATAATCAAAATAAAACTGTGTTTGCCACAAGAAATGAATCAGCCAAAAATCACAATAAAAGCAAAATTGCATCAAATAAAAATGGTTGCCAGGTTTGGCATTTACCCAAATACATCCGAAATACAGAAGAATCCCTGGTTAATCGGTGTATGCTTTTTACTGATGTATGCAAAGCCCACAAAACAATAATGGAAAAAGATACCTTAGTTGAGAACGAGTTTAAAAGGAAACTAGCTCATGACATAAAAATCATGAAAACATTCCTGGAAGAAAATCCATTGACTGGGATTTGAACCAAGATTAAATTATCAGTGTTTCTGTGGTCTCATCAACTTGGTGATTAGTGGGCAATTCACATGATGAAAAAATTAATTTCTAAATATATTATAACTGAAGAAATTCCAGCAAAAATTCTTCCATACATACCTAGCTAATGATCACAAAAGCATGAATCATTGCCTATTGCACAACATCTTGAATTCATCTTTCAAATTAATTTTTACTGTCGCTGATTAAAATGAGGCAGTCTGATTCTTAGTTACTATTTTGATACTTCTTTGTGAAACAATATTGTTAATATTCACCATTTGAGTAGCAGCTTCACTGCTGTTTTAAATATGAATACTCTGTTGCTGCTTATAGTTCCCAAACACAAAGAAGGGAAGAAATGAAACCATAATTCAAATTAATGCAACAAACCTTTAGAAGAACAAGAAGTAAAACCTTTTCTAGCATATAAATGTATACATATGTAATTGCATTAGGTTTAAAAACAAATGTACTTGAGCGATACATAACATGAGATTTCAGCAATGAAAGAAGGTATTTATATCATAACCCTTCTTAGAAAATTAAGGGAAAAGAAATAATTTATTTCATGATTAACTAAGGGAAGAAACACCAATAAATATGCTCAACAAAAACATATATATATGAGAAGGCCCCCTCTTCTCATTGTGGATTAAAAAGAAAAATTTTTATTTCTAGCATAATTTCATCTTTAAATACACTTAAATTGAAAAAAAAAAGTTAAACAGAAAGAAATAAAATGAATGTGGATAGCTGTATCAAAGATTATGTGCTAAAAAAATTAACACTTAACATAACTTAAAAAAATGGACTGGATTTCAAATCTTCAGCCAATAAAAACAACTTCTCTTTTTAAGCAGTTAAAAACATTTTCACATTTTCTAAGTAACATATATACCAGTTTCCATATAAGCTTTATATAGAAAAAGAGGAAAGACAATTTGCATGTGTCTTTTAAAAAAATTTAGCATCAAGTTCCATATTTTTAAGCACGTTAAAAAATTTCACATTTTTTAATGTGCTTAAAAATATGGATAATTCACATTTAAGACTACTTAATTTTAAATACTGATGCAAATAATTTCACATTTATTCCTAAGATGTAATGTTAATATCTGACAATTTAGGTATTATTTAGTTTCTTCATTTAATAATCTCTGATTATTAATTACTTATTTCTAATAATTTACTTCATTATAAAATTAGTTATTTCTGATAATGGTAATAAATAACTAAGGTATAACTATATATATACCTTAGTCTAAAAGATTATTTTTTATAGTTCAGAAATATGAAATAGTCTTTTGAAAATTAGCACCTTAAAACTAACATCTGCATACATCATCAAATAAACCTCAGTACCTGTAAATATATTTTTTAAAAAAATGACATACTTTTAGTTTGAGGTATCAGAGGGGTGTGAACAGTAATGTAATCAGCAACAGGCCAAATTTTTTCAAGCTCCATACTTTCTACTCCAAATTTCACACTTTCATGTGCAGGTACCAAAGGATCATAGCCAATCGTCTAAAAACACAAAATAATGAAAATCATAAAGTTTTCTTAATTAATAGTTGCTATGAAATACAGCAGTAGAAAAAATTCATAATATGTTCTAATATAGAAATTTAACTCAGTGTACATACTGTCATTCCAAATGACTGCATTCGTGAAGCAACTTCTCTACCAATGCGTCCAAGTCCAATGATTGCTAAAGTTTTTCCCAATAATTCATTTGCCATAAAGTTTTTACGTTCCCATTTTCCACTCTTTACGGAAGCACAAGCTTCTGGAATGTTTCTAAAAGTAGCAATATTAATTCAATGCAGATTTTTAAATTGTGTAAATAGATGAAGCAATATTTTTAAAAAAATTCAACTAAATTAAAATCTTCTTACAATAAATTTTTATATAGAACTAAAAAAATCTTTCATAAAAACATAAAAATGGAATTATTTTACTAATAAAATTAATATTTAAAGCTATACGATAAAAATCTTAGATAAAAAACCACATGCTTTTTTATACTTAACTTTTTACTAACCAAATTCAGTTAGAATTTGGCATTAAAAATGCACATTATGTACATTCTGGCAAATAATGTGCATTTTTAATGCCAAATATAAAATCAAAATTTACGGATATGCATTATACGCGGGATATAAAAATGACAGATTTAAAAATAAGAGAAAGATCAGCTTACAAAAATCAGATTTCTATATGTAGCTAAATGGTGTTTATTTAAAAGAAATGACATAACTTATGAACTTAAAAATTTTCATTATCTGATAACATGAAAAGTTCATCTTATTCAACTTCCATTATGATTACATATTCAGGCACATCATCATATTCTGTCTCATCTTCACCATCACTGTTACTCTGATCCATAAATAAATAAATATCTTCTGTTCTATCTAGATTGCTAAATATATTACATTTTAAAGTGATTTTTGAATTATGTTGGGTTTAATTTCATTCTATGCGTTTATTATCCACTCAAACACTATTTTTAGATTAGAATGATGCATTTGGCCTCCTTTTGTATATGTTTTTTCACTTTCTAATATCCACATATTCCACTGCCATTTTAAATTTTTTTGAAAGGTCTATTAATACACACATCTAATGGTTGAATTAATGGCATTAATTTGCCTGGAATAACTGCCATGTCTGTATAACTTCTTCTTCAATGGCTCAATAGCCTTGGGTAGGTCAGACACTTTTAATGAACATTTCTTTTCAGTTTCACACCATTTTCATCCATCCATCCTTTCTCGTGAACATGAATAAAAACATCATTCGGGATATTATATTTCATCATCTCATTTTTAAAAATAACCATGGGTTTTAATTTTATACCATCCGCCAAGCAGGAAAGCACTGAGGTGAGGTGAGATTTTTCATGACCTGTTGTTTTTATGTGAATAGTTTTTATTCCTTTCACACTCCCACATTTCTTTTTCATCCTGTTTTATTTCCTATCACTTCAAACAGTACTGGAGTTTTATCCAAATTTCCAATATGTGAGAGTAAATCCCCTCCCCTTCGCAGGTCCATAACATACTTCTGGAAACTTTTTAATTTGTTGCCCAAATCTTTCAGAAGCCCTTGCGAAACTTTACCTTAGAATTAAATTAATCCATAAATCAACTACCCCATAAGTTGCTTTAAAGTTTTCACTTTCATTGTATTCTTTTTTGACAACTTTAAGGCAAATAAACGTCTGCTGTTTCTTGTTACAAATAATCCATTCTCGCAATTTTCTAGGAAATAGTTTGCAACAGTTTCTTCTAAAATAGGCCATTTCATTATTATTTTATGCATATTAATTACTGTGATTTCATTTTTTTCACTAACATATGGAGCTCTTACCATTATGAAACATCCTCACTGCAGCACGATTTCCATTTTCGTTTGCAAACTGGAAGACTTTGCATTTGAAACCAATGCTGTGTTTGTTTTATTTGGCAGGAGCCATACTTACTACTAAAAGCAGCAGTAGATCAACTGCACTTCAACTAAAGCAAAAGAAACAGCAGATCAACTGTATTTCAACTAAAGCAAATGTGATTTACTAATCCTTCAATACTCGCTTCAAATGACTACAGAAAGAGAAATTATCTGTTGTCTTTTCTTGAAACCCCTGAATAACATTCTTATGCACACTTGCATTGAATGAAAATCATGCTTTTTGTAGAATTATTTACTCCCTCAAGCATATATTGCTCCCCTTATTGCTTGTCAAATCAGTATAGCATTGATCGAAAGCCTGAGAAAGATCTTCGAAAGACTTAAAAAATTTCTTAGCAAAGAAAAGGGTGCATGTTATATGGTGAATAGACCTAAAAATTAAGAAATCTTGTTTGAAATTATGGGTGTATGTTATATGCCATAATATATGGTATATTTACTTCTTTTTTAATTCTGGGGAGGGTTAATAATTATGCTTTTCCTTTAATTGGCTACTGTTTTTACAGAATCAGCTTAATTAAAAGCAAAATATAATTATTATCAGGTTAAAAAAACACAGAGTTTTTCTTGTCATATTTCAAAATACCCACAGAAACAGCTCAATAACTAACATACATAACCTTTTGCCAATGAATTCATTTGTACTACATATTCAAAAATATGATGTCTAGAATGTCTTTAAGAAATTATGTCAAAATTTTAGTTCACCTGATTTCTGTTTAAAAATAATTAAGAAGAAAAAAGCAAAAGTTTTCAAGTATTTATATAATTATTCAGTCTATAACATTATTTTTGATGAAACATGTTATTCTAAAAAGCAACTTAATTGTTAGTTATCATAAAAATATGGAAATTAATTAATTTAAATATTTTATAATATTCTCAACTGGAAATAATGTTGATTACATAATTAAGTATTTGATTCATTATTCACATCATCAAAGAGGGAAGATATGAATTCTCACATGGGTTTATTAAACTTTCTTGTAGAGTATATCATGCATGCTTTCTCACTTAATCCTTTAACATACAAATAAAAGTCAGAACTGATGTGCTTAAAAATATGAATTAATGTACTGCTAGAAGAACTTAATGTTATCTAAAATTTTATTAAAACATTTCAAATGTAACAAAAAATGAAACGAAATTTTACTAGTAATAATAGCAAAAACTAGTAATAATTTTTTAATGCTTGGCAAGTATCAAAACCTATTCTGACAATAATGAAAAATAACACAACCCAGACATCACTATATGTCAAAGGGTTAAAAATGCTTTTAGAACCAAATTTGAAATGCAATATTTCTTAGCAATGTCAAAGCAGAATTTTCAAAGCAGTCGTTCTCGAAAGTCATGGTCCATGAACATAATGAATAAGATCAAATTTCCAGAAAAAGAAGCATGTTATATTGTGCAATAAAATATACTTCTCTCTCTCTCTCTCTCTTTTTTTTTTTTTTTTTTTTTTAAAAACA